>CM062650.1:59545151-60145151 GCA_031772095.1 Zeugodacus tau | reverse complement strand
CAGTTAATAAAGATTTCCGAATGGTCAACGCGGTATTCTGCCACTGGTGCACAATTGGTGGACTGAGAATGGACCAACCATAACCGCCATAACCCAAGCCCTATTTTCAGAAGTTAGATATGTCGAACTCTTCGAAGAAACGTTATATCATATTTATTTCAATCTCATTCTCGCCAAACTTACGTCTACATACGCGAGAGAAGCTTAAATTATGTGGATTTATGGCCAGATTTATATACTGAAAATGATTAGGGAAGCCTTTATTTTCAACAAATATTCTCAAACTTACAACGAACTATAGAGAGTTTATTCAGTAAGACGTCTCTGACTACCGGGTAATACAATTGAAGCCTATTAACTTGTCAGAACGACAGCATACTCCCGATCTGTATCCCTACATTTCTCCATCTCTCCTTACTATCTCTCGCTCCCTATCTATCTATCTCTCTATTTCTATCTAACCCTATCTATCTATCTATCCATCTATCTACCCCAATCTATCTATCTCTTTTTCTCTATCTCTCCCTATCTACCTATACACCTCCCTCTTTCTATCTCTCGCCTTCTTCCTATCTATATATTCTTCTTTCACTCTCTTATTCAATCATTCGCTCTCTAACTACATCTTTATCTCTCTAAATTCCGAAATCTGTGCTATAAACAATTTTCTTGGTTTTCTAATTTCAATTCTTCAAAAATAATTGTGCTGGGTATAAAAGAATCTAAAGGAAAACCAAGCCTAAGAACAAAACTAACCCAACAACAGATATAATATAATATTTATAGGAAAATTAGCAAACAAAGACCGTGAATTGTTGAGTGAAAATGAAAATGGCAAAAAGTGAGCTTTCAAAACGAGTTGCGCACGCGCAGAAGAGCAGAGTAAACAAAACGGCAGCCATAAATGACAATTCGTTGACGATTTTTGCAGAAGACAAACAAAGCACAGACAGCAGTGAGGCACCTTTAGACCGCCTCCAACGGAAAGACAACAAGCAGTGCGTTCGTGTGGAATTTCATAGCGCGGATTTGGCCGTTTGTAGGCAACTAAGGCCAAATATGTACATATAAACAAATGTGTCGCTGGGTACAATAAGCTAGGCCGGCCATGCTGTGCATACATATTTACAACCTTTTGTGGCCTTCGGAGCGCAGCAGCAGTCGAGACAAGACAAAACTTTATTGCCAAGAGATCACAATGCCGCTTTTGGATGCGTTCTCCACACATTAGCAAGCACAAGAAGATAGCGAGAGGTGAATAAGAATTGGAAAAAAAAAATTAAAAAAAAAAAAATAGAAATAACAAAACTCTGGCAACACTAAACGGCCGCTAATGTTAGTGCCAGTGGAAGAAGCTGCAGAAGTTGTTGCAGCAGCAACATGTTTATTGAACGCGATTGCAATGGCGGTAAGCCAAACTAGTATTTTATTTAATTTTATGTTATTTTCATGATAAACAACAACAACAATAACAATAACAATAGTTTCAATGTTAACAATGGCAGCTATTGTCGTCAACTATTTATTTTATATGCTTGGAAAAAAGAGAAAAAATATAGTATATCAAATAAAAGCAGCTAAAATCAAATGGCACAACAACAACAACAAGAAAATGCAGCACAAATTACTATCATCAACAAAATGCAATGTTATGCGCCTACATTTATATCATACAGAGGCGCTCACGCAGCGTTCGAATCAACACTAGTCGCTAAAGTTTGACTTTTTTGTTGTTGTTTTTGCTTGCACGCGTTAATAAATATGTAATACTAGCCACATACATACATACTGATTATGCCTTGGCAATAAATATCGCCTTAACTACGACGAGTGTAAACGATCTACGCCATATATTTTCACTCTGACTCATTTGCGCAGCGAGCTCATGCTCACTAAAGTTAAATACAACAAATTGTGATAAAAAGAAATGTTAATAATAATACGAAAATATTGCGTTAATCGCTGTCAGGTGATGCAAAAACATCTGCGCTTTCGGACGGCATGAGTACCCATGTATGTATGTACTCGACTGAAATTAATGCTAACAAGCTGCTAATTTGAGATAAACACTTTCTGCCAACACTTTCGAGCAGACGCATGTCAGTTGTGTACGTATTTGATGTGTTAGGCTGCGGGGGTTAGGCTGGGGTTTTGTAAACACACGAGCTCTTGAAATACTCAGCGCAGTGATGATTCGAGTGCCATGGATTTGAATGAACTAGTTCCAGTATGGTACTATGGTACCAATGTTAGTTCGCTAGTTCTAGCGTCTAGTGCATGAATTTGATAGTAGAGGTTTAAGTTCTATGAGAACTCAGAAAATTTAGACGGGGTACTGACTCTTTTGAGTTGATGGGTTTTAAACTTACGGAACTCAAGTTTCGAACTACTCGACTAATCCTGATTTGGTGGATGGTAGACAATCTCAGAACATATGCTCACTAGTTCTCACCCCATGGATCCTTATTCTGATGAATCCCTTGGAACTATTTGAAGATTAAGATTGAAGATTATCATTCCTACGACGATAAGATCTTCGAAATCAGAACCGATCTTAATTTCCATACGATGAAAAGCTATAATCTCACAGTTATTCTCCTTGAGATTTTGAAGACTAATTATCATTCCTACGACGATTAGGTCTCCAAAATATGAGCCGACTTTGAGATTCATTCGATGAAAAGCTGTAATCTCCCAGTTTTTCTTCTTAGTATTTATTTGGACAATTTCGATCAGGTCTTCGAAATGTGAGCCGACTTTGATTTTCATCCCTGACACTATTTGTCGAATATATTAGGTCCTATAAAAACAAAAACAACAAGGATTTTATATATGTAGTTGAAGTAGTTTATCGAAGTAGTTTTTGCCATTTCATAATGAACCGACTTACTTCGGAACAAGGTCTGTGGCTGACACAAGGCCCTACCGCGGCTTCCCGAAATCAGTTAAGCATAATGGCAAATTCTAATCTTTAAAATAAAGCTAAATTCTGAACCATAGCATTAAATTAAATATATCCGTTGTATTTTTTTCTTGAAAACCACATGTCTAAAAAAACCCGTTATATTTTCCAAAAAAAAAAACTAACACCATTTACATTTGATTCTCGTATTGAAATTACAAACCAAAATTATAAAAAAAATATATTATTAAAAAATAATTAAATGTTGACTCAAATAACTAACAAAAATATGCCACTTATCACAACGGCACACAAACGAATCACGAAATTACAATACTTAATTAACCAATAAACGCTGGCCAGCAGGTTACAAACAGGCATTCGTTTAATTTATTTTCACATTTCCGGTCGGCATGCCTAAAATGTGTGCCAACTAACTGACGACAAACGGGCCAAATTACGAAAAGCTGGAATAAAAGTCGATGGACGGCGACAGCGAGTGCGGTGGCATGAACCGCAGTAGCCACATAGAAATGGCATGAAATACACAACAACAATAACTCACATACAAACGTTTAACAGTGGCCATTTGTGTCAAACGTCAGCAGCAGCAATAGCAAAAACAACAATTTTAGCTGCAACAACAGCAATAGCAACAATAACAACAACATAAAAAAAAATCGTGCAAACAGTTGGCGGCATTGTTAACCTATTTGTTGTTACTGTCGTTGTTGTTGTTATTAGTGTCCAAACAACTTCCACCATTCTATTGCACCATAATTGGAGCAACTATAAATCAACAAATACAATTTTATACAACAAGTAATTAAATAATTAAAAAATTCTTTAAAAAACAATAAAAATAACAACAATAACAACAAAAGCACCGTTGCGTAGGTTGTATTCGCAAATCGTGGGTTTACATATTCATGTTATTGAATGCCGACAGCAAATGAGTATCGGTTGGCAGTTACTCACTCATTATTCAATTAATAAATGATCAACCCACTACAGTATGCGCCTACACACTCTTCCAAGTGTTTTCTTAAGCTCACTTTTTTTTTGAAGAAACTAAATGTTGAAACACACTTATGTAATTGAAATGTGTAGAATAGATTTGATTAAGTACTCAAATCATCAAAAAAATACAGAAACATTCGTGGAACTCGAAATTATATGTACCAGCCAGGGCAGCTACCCTCACCGTCGGGAGCTAACCGATTTTTAGAGAGTTGAGAGCAATTACGCTCTCGGACCACAGGTCTTGATGTCGACAATTTCATAATTTGGGTCCGAAATATGATAACTTCTCTCTTTATCTACTTCTCTCTATCTATATAGCTCCCTCTCTCTATCTTAAGCTCTTTCTCTATCTAGCTGTCTCGTTCTCTATATACGATTAATAAAGTAATAAAGCCAGGAATAAAAGCTGCACACATAGTCTATATATAGAAAATTTTACTAGACTGAACGCTCGCTCTTAAGCTGAAAGCCTAGTGAAGCTAAGAAGAATTTTCATTTCGCAACTAGCTAGCGACTTAAAATTCCGTTCTTTATGCTAATTAGAGGACATATATTCAGTATTAAGGTTAGAGACATTTACGATGTTATAAGGTCTTTACGCTTTGTAGAAGAGTAAAATATGTGGACTCAGTGCGGGGACTGCCAAACAGTATTTTCATTTCGATAATCCAATGAATCTGCAATCTCCGGAAGAACAAGCTCTACAGTGACATAACAGTTGGGGTCTTCTACTATATGTATAAGTTATATAGATCATGCTAATATATATTTTCAGCTCGTATTTATAATAAACCAGGAATCAATTAACCACGGAACACTGTACTTTAAATATCAAACTATTCTTAATAATAATAATATTATTTTCAGGCTGCTCTCAATATTCATTCTGATCTAACCAGTTATTTCAACTTATATTTAATTAAGTAGCGCAGCACTCTTTCAAGTCTTTCAACTCATTCATAAAAATACGAGTTTATGAAAGTTCAACAAAAAAAAACCTGGCTTACAACGAACCAGTTGACAAAACGTGATTTATTTTATAAATATAAAATTAAAAGAAAAAAATGTCATGGCATAAATTCTAGTAACTGGCTGGCGAGTTGTATTCGAAAGTGACGAAATCCAATTAAGGTTAATTTTTCTAACATGTTTCTTGTTTACCCAACCGCAGAGTGTTGACCGCAAATCGAAGTGGAAATTGAGAAACAAGAAAAATAACAATAAAAAATACCTTTTAAAGTGCGTACACATTTAACTAAAATAAATATAAAAATAACACAAAAAAATTAAATAAATAAAGAAAATAAAAAACGACACGTGCGTTAGTCACGATTGTGCAATAAAAGAGCAATAGCAATTCTAAACAGCAGCGGTTACGAAACGTGAGACTTTAAATGAAACGGGGACAAAAGGTAAAGAGGCACGCGTTCTTGCTGCATTCGAAAGCAATAAAAATATAAATGTGATAACGTCGCGTCTACGCAACACACCGCAAGCCAGCAAATAAAAATTTTCTCAAGAAAATGAGAACTTAGAACTTAACATAGAACGATTGCACATTGTTATTGTGCAAAGTTTTCAATATTTCTGGAGAAAATCGAGAAAATATGATGCAATTTACAAAAGCAATTATCGCGTCAGTGGATATAGTAGTATGAGCGTTCGTTTGACACTTTATACCCCCCTTTAATTTATTGGTTTTGTTTATACTTGCGGTTTTAGGGCTGAGTGCAAAATCAATGTTTTCCATATTTTTTTAATTACCTGGAAATAGAAAAAAATATTAAATTAATACAATATTGCACACAAAAAATAAAAATAATGTTTAGAAATAATAAATATCAATATTTTCATAAATATACCTTCCAATAACACCCATGGTTCACAATTTTTTGTTAAGATACACATTAAAAAGTTTAAGTTGAGCTTTTTCGAAATATTGCTCGTATAATACCCTTTCTCGACCGATCCTAAAAGTCTACATAATCTGCATGTAGGTGAGTTTATATCTACCAATAGCACTCCTCACAAATTCCTAAAACTTCTTCCTATGTGTGTAACAACATCGTTATTCGGCAAAAGATTGTGTCTTTCACAAGAACTCAAGGAACCATAAAAATTGTAGTGATACTTTTGAATTTCATAGCATAATCAAACCTTGATTAAGGAGTTACATGGGTTTTGCCGGGTAAAAAAATGCCTATTTTCAATATTTTTTTTTTCAATGTAAACAATTATTTATTTAGTTCAAACTTTTTTCTGTCTTATAGATACATATTTAAAGCATAATTTCTGAAATTTTCAAAAAAAAAAATTAAAACTCCTCCATTGTGACGTCATTTCCGGTGACCGCTCGGAAAAAAGGTGAGTCCGCGTTGTGAACATAAATCCTGGCAGGGTCATCCAAAATGATAAAACAAAAATAAGTGGTCTTACCTACACATAAACTCGTGCTTGAAAGAAGGAAAGACAAAAGAAAGTAAAAATCGGAATTTTGGCAGACATTTTCCCAAAAAAAATAAAAATTTCGGTTAAATTAGCTTGACATTTTTTTTTAATAGTTGTAATAAAAAAACATGAATAAATTGTATCTCGAACACCTGTGCAAAATTCCATCAAGATCGGTTGAGTAGTTTTCGAGAAAATTTGACAACCGACTTTGAAAGCACGGTTCCGAGAAAAACCTGACTTGGAACGCACACCTTCCAAAGGCTGTATCTCCGAAACTATTATTCGGATCGACTTGAAAATTTTGGATAATTTTCTTGAGATGTTGTAGAAATTAAAAAGCAAAAACATGTTTGAACTCACGAAACCCATGTAACTCCTTAAGAGAGTTGTTCTGTCATATCAAGCAAAGCACAGACCGAGAATATAATTTCTAAGAAATATGACATATGATCAAATGTAGCAAACATAGTAAAGTAAGTATTAGAACATCGAGGAAAACGTGCTTTAGATGGAAAAAGGCCCAAGCAGGAACAAGAAAGGTTTTGTCTTAAATATAGAACATTTTAAAACATTTATGAGACCTTTTACAAGCGAAAGACAAAAAATTGACAACTCAGATGGAGAGTATGAGAGAAGAGTTCGAAAATCCTAAGTAGGCATTGTAAGCTAAGTTGTAACTATTTCTTGAAGAGTTGAGGGTTTGAAAATTGACCAAAAGCGTGACCTGAGCGTTTTTTAAGACAAGATCAATACTGTCTCCGATTCGAATATATATCGGATCGTAGAGCCCTTCATAGGTCGGAAAATGTTACAATTGAGAGAATAAGCACTGCTTGGTTATTAATTTATTTAAACTCAATGATTTTGTAAATTAATTTTTATTCTTGTACATCAAAGTTATACAAAAGCAGAGGTTTCGAGAACTTGGTATACTATGTAAGAGTATTTTTTCAACGTCTGCTCGTTTTTTGTCGACTGGTGTTCGAATGAATGAGAAATTGAGCGTGCACGAAAACACGTCTTAAAATGAGTGCAACATTAAAGAAATGCGAAGTTTCTTCGATTACGCTTCAATGCAGGCGCTAAAAGGCGTTCAATGTACGCATGCGCTTCGTGTTTATGAAAAATGCCATAAAATGGGTTATTTACTCCAGTAGCAATTAATTTGAAAAATCTAAAGTCACGTTTTGAGTCAATCTTTAATTGATTTTTACTACAAATATGAGAATGCAATGCCTAGTGCATAGAAAAAATTCTGCATGCGCTTAAAAAATTGTTAGGCAAAGATTTATAGTTTAAAAAAAAAATTCAAAAAATTTTCATATACTGAATCGGAAGAGATTTGACGAATTCTTAATATTTCTAACAACAAAATTTTTTTTTTGAGATTGCTAAATTGAAAAAAAGTCAACCTGGACACTCGAATAATTTGTTAAATCAAAAATAATTATTTTTAATTTAAATAAAATTTAATTATTTGTCACTTAACATTTGGTTTTGAGTAAATTTTATTTGCAGTTCAAAACCATCAATTAAAATTCATTTCAATTTCATATGGTATCTCAATACTTGACAACATTGCCTGACAGCAGACAAACAGGTTTAGTAATTATGCAATTACGCGCTTGAATTCCTTTGTGCATATAATTACAAATGGAAAGTCAATAAGCGTAAAAATTACTACATATTTAAATGCACAAAGCAAACAGCATCGTTAATGAACAAGATAATTCGCGCGGCAAATGAAGTGGAAGATAATGCTGGAGTTAATCAGTGGGCACGGGGAGATAAATAAAAATATCTCAAACAGTATGAGTGCAGACTCGTTTCTTTCAAAAATATATATTTTTCTTTCCCGGAGCGAAAATAGAAGACAATTGTCCAATAATAACTATTTTGCATGCAGCGCCATCTGTCGGAGAGCACATTTTTATGCTTCATATGTAAGCAAATACCATTCGGAGACATTATTTTTTCCACTTTTTCAGAGAAATATCTCCACGCCACATTCATTTAGGACAAAGAACTAAAAATATATGGATCGGTTCTCTAAATGTTTTTTTTATTAAGCGTTCCTTGAAGAGTTCTTCAGTTGTGAAATCTAGAACAGAGATCTATAACTTTTACTAACGAATGTGAAATGCAATATGTTTCATGAAAAATCTATAATATCTCCACACTTCCAAAAACAGTCCTCCATAACACCTTGAACTTATGTATGTCAAGCTTCATTTACCGTGACACTGAAATGTGCGATAATTTTCAAATAATTACAACTAATTTCAGCGTAAATTATTTCGGGTGCTTCGAATGGCGTAACGAAAACAAAACAGCAATCGGGTTGGCTGAGACTACATATGGCCGACGACGGCCAAGTTCATGGGCCTTGACCTTTTTTGGGTGCAAGCGACTACTAACTGTTGTGATAATGCAAAGACACTTAATTTAAAGCTAGTTAAAACGGTACTACCGTAAAACAACAACCACTACAACAATAACGAGAGTCGTAAATAATAAACAATAATGACACAAGCAGATGACGCGTGAGTGACTATGGCGGACGGCATTAGTCAACGTAAACTAGTGCCACCACCACCCGCACAGACGAGTGACTAACTCTAATAGAAACATATGTACATACGAGTATATACGGAGCCACAAAACTGATTGCCGGCTACTTGGAAAGGCACGTTCGCCCGAAGTCGCTTTATCTATTACGCACTCAAAGCTCGGCTTGTAAATTATATGCATTTGACTTTTGCTGGCAATCAAAGGGGCACCACTTCGCAGTGGTTGTTGACACTGAACGCGGACAATGGATTTTCCCCTCCGACTCTTTTATTTTTTATGGGACTATCACTACTCTTGTATTTACATACTTACACTCGTAAATATATTTTTAAAGACAGTTGAACTGTCATTGGCCTAATGAGTGTGTTTTAATAAATAAATATGAATTTATGAAGAAAAGTCAACCAAATTATGGAGGGTAATTCTGATTGCTTAATTTCACGTGTGATTTGCTGAGAAAAGTCGACTGCCACGCTAAGCTTAATGCGTGCGTTACATAAATTCTAATCAAGTCTACGGACTAAATGCATATTTCCGCATTCTTTATAAAAAAAGAGAGTGGAAAAAATATTATAAAATTGCTATGAGAAAGCGCATGCAGCTGTGTAAATACGTCACCAGCATAAAGGGGGAACGAAGGTAGTTAATGTGTGTAAAGTGGTGAAAAAAGAGGCTTGGTCATTTTATTGCAGTGTCCGAAATAAACTGAAAGAAAACTATAAATAAAAATTGGGGTCGGAAATTGCAGTGGAAAAATTATATAAATAATCACAAGGGCTACTCAATGATGAGAAGATTTACATTTCAATATTTTATGCATTTTTTGCTTGCTTAAGCACACCCATTTCCAGATACATGTCATTGAACTCACCCTAAATGTAGGCAACGGCTTATTTTTAGTATGCAAAGTAATGTATTAATATTATTAATAGCATACAATTAGGCGCAATGTTTAATTAAGTGAAGTTGCTCCCCTTACAAGACACTAACGATTTTTTTTAATGATTTAATGTTGTTTTTGTTACGAAAAGAGAAGAAAACATTCACCAAATTAATTTGAGAAATATAGAGTTATAAGTAGGGTTACGTTAATCCAACTGACGTGAGAACATAATGATATAGGAACTTGTCTGTTGTACTGTGGATAGTGCTTAGAGGTATCAAACCACAACTAAAAGTTTAAACTGATAAGAAAACGTCCTCTGACAAATGTCTTGGAAGGTCGAAAGTCAAGTTTACATATTTAGAAAAAATATTGAAAAAAGGTGTATTTTTGGAAGAGCTTTCGAGTTCAGGAAGTGATCCTCTCTGAGCATTTGAAGATTCAACATTTCTAGATATAAAATCAGTTCTATAGAATATTCTTTTTCCGATATTTTTGAGTTTCAATTGTGATCGCAATAATTTCTAACTTCCAATGTATAATATATACTGAACCACCCTCATACTTATTTTAACCAGCAAAATATACAAAAGCGTTGACAAAAAGAATTCTCACCCCAATTCTGCACCAAAAAATAAACTGCATTAAAGACCGAAAATAAATTTATTGAACGCTTTATTGGTTTTACCTTTACACCAAAGCAAATTATGTAGAAACACACACGCATGCGCATAATGAATTGCGTCAAATAAACCACCAGCAGGGTAAGTGGTGCAAGTAATAGTTAATAAAAGTCATTAAAAATGCATTCAATCGTCATGACGACCGCATTTCCTTTACATAATAATGAGTTTGTTTACCGATTACCCTTAAAAGTTTTCTTAGTAACCGGGTGTAAAGCAAAAAAAAAACGCATTTTTTGTTGTTTTGTGTTTGAAATCAGCTTCGATTGGTTTTTGACACGCAAATGTGCTTAATTGTCATTTCGTGCAGCTGTGACAATGTGTTTTGCGGCCGATCGTACGATTGACTAGACCGACTCACCTAAATGGATGGCCGACTGGCTGATCAACTACGGTCAACCACGGCGTTTCGGTGGGGTGTCATGGCGCGTTGCATTCGCCAAATGTAATTACTCGTGTAAGGCAGCAGTTTTGTTGCGGCATATGTTTGTATGCACTCGTGAATATTGCATGTAATAATAACAACATTTGAGGGACAACGGTGTGTCATGCCGGAAACGATTTAATATTTGTTTCCTCAACGCAAAAATGGTGAAATGAATTGCATTTTTTCGATAAGATATCTGAGAATAGGTTAGCAAATATTACAGTTAAATAATAGTGTTACTATTATGGTCTGGTTTAGATAAGAGTTAGTATAGAAGTGATTCATAATCATATCTACGATCTAATGAGGAGGTTCCAAATACTCTAGAGATCATACAAATGTCACTCATCTTTGAGCTATTTCCAGAGTATTCATCGGAGATTAGAACTTGCTCACACGTATCATCTATCTAGACGACGAAGTCGAAAACTTCACAGATTTATACTAAAAGTATTGTAGTTGGACTGGAATTCGAAGCAAATCAATCAACCCATAAATCGATTTAGCGATTGCCAGTAGGACTAGGTAGGTAGTTAGCCGCTTAGAACTCTGGATATATTAAAATAGATATTACAAATTACACAAACCGTTTCATTGATCCACTATTACGCATATTCCTTAGAAAAACAGTTTCTTTACGACTCCATACCCTCTATATCTGTGTCTAACCAGCGATTTCCCGCAGTATGCCATGAATCATATAAAAAAACAGCTGCGTAAAAAGATATACAAAAACAAAAACAACAACAACAGCGGCTTAAAACTGCCACTGAATCACACAAGACTCTTTGGCAGAAAGCTAAAAGCAAATACAATAAAATTTATACCGAAAGAAACATATAAACTTGGGTACATAAGTATTGCATTGAGCACATGAGAGTATGCCTGTAAATGGTAAGATCGCTGCTTATCGCTCGATACCTTATTTGAGGTGCGGATATGTCATTTTCAAATTGAATGCGAACGCGCATTTATTGTTACATGTCGGGATATGATGACGCACAGAGGCGTTGTTGCAATGAAACAAATTTGCAAAAAAAAATTAAAGGTGAAGTAAAAACTTTCTGTTAAACAAAAATAAAGAAAATATCAAAATTAAAAAATGATAAAATAAAATATTAAAAATAAATATAAAATTAAAAAAAAAAATTAAAATTATAAAAAAATTTAAAAAAATATAAAAATAAAAATTCATTAAAAAAAATTATAAATAAAAATATATAAAAAAATTAAATATATAATTTAAAAAATATTTAGTAAAAAATATTTAAAAAAGAATCATAAAAAACCAAAACAAATTATAAATAAAAAAATTAAATATATAATTTAAAAAATATTTAGTAAAAATATTTAATCAAAATGAAAATTTAAAAATTAAATACTTGTATTTAATATAAAAAAATATAAAATAAACAATACATAAAAAGAAGAATGAAAAAAGGTAAAGAATAGAAATTCCTTTTTTAAAAAAGAATAAAATATTTTATTTTAAAAATTAATTAAATAATTCAAAAAATATTATAACAATAAAAAAATTAAAATGTATCCAAAAATAAATATAAATAAAAATACGAAAAAAAATTATAAATAAAAAATAAAAATAAAAATAAAAATTATAAAAAAATTAAATATATGTATACAAATAAATAAAATTAGAAAATAAACAATACATAAAAAAAGAAATTAAAAAAGAGAAAGAATCGAAATACAATTTTCTTTTTAATAAAGAAATATTTTAATTAAAAAATAAAATAAATGGTTTAAAAAAAATTAAAATAATACTAAATAAATTAAATATAAAATTGATAAGTAAAAATGAAATATTTTTTAATAAAATAATAATAAAGCAAAAATAATTAAAGAAAAATAAATAATAATTTAATTTATAAAGAAAATAAGCAAACAAAAAAAAAATAAATATAGTGAAAAGAAAGAAATATAATACAATTTTTTAAATAAAGAAAATAACAAAAGAATTTAATTTAATATCATTTTAATTTTTAATTTTTTTTTATTAAAAAAAATATGTATTTTTTTATTTTTTGTTTATTTTTTTTTAATAAAATAATTTAATTACATTTTTTATAAAATATTAATTTTTTTTTCCATTAAAAAACATTAACTTAAGTAAACGCTTTAAGGCGGTAGTAGAGCCACTAAAACACTTTATTGGAAAGTAAAAATAGAACTAAGCTCATTTCATTACATATAAGAGCCTATATACTCATATATAAGTAAGTACAAATGTATATAAATACATACAACAACTCACATGATTATTTATTTTACGGTTTCATATGTAAATGCCAATACGACGAACACTACTGTTGTTATAGCAACTCGTCGCCATAACAAATATTTACGTAGCGCAAGGCGCATAAAAATAAAAATATAAATAAAACTGCACGGAAACAACCTGTATAGATGTGTGCCTATGTACAGGGTTTTGCGAAAAGTATACCCCTTTACGCGAAGTTCCAGTTGAAAATGCAACGAAATGAGTGACTACGATGGTAATTGCCTAGTTAATGGAAAAAATTACTATAACCAACTACAAAAAGTCATTCAGGCATAGCAAGGAGGGTTGCGGCAAAAATATATATGTACATATATAAAAAAATCATAAAAACAAAAAAAGTTAATGTTAACAAGCACAATAGCGCTGATAAGCGCGCGACTCGTATCAGTCTGCATAAATCGATAAGCCACTTGGCGTTAAGTCGGCTACTTTTTGGGCTGCAATTGCAAAATATTTATAAACGCATTGAATAATTTGTGATACAATGAATTAGGTCATTTACCCATTCGTGGGTTTTTTATTATTTTATTTTTATCTAACATACATTAATACTTAATTGGGTCACGATAAGAGTAAACGTGGTAAACAAATAAAAATATTATTATGATATTGTATGTGGTAATACTTCATAAAAATACAATATTATATCACCAGTATAGAATATAAAATTAAATTATGTTAAATGTTTTATAAACAATAAATTACTCACTTATTTATAGCCTGATGTAATTTAATAATTTTCAGTTTAAATATTATTTTAATATTATTTATAAAATCATTTTCATGCCCTTCATTAGCAAAAACATGAATATTTACGTTAGGTATAGGTTCAAACAACTTAATTAGCTAACACAATTAGTGAGTTGTTAATTGAATTATAGTGTTTAGTGTTCAAATGCACTCAAGTGAGTTGAATTGATATTTGACAGCTAGTAAATGAGGTTTCAATGATTTTAAGATCGATTTCTTGACAATTAGGTACTAATTGGGCAATTTGTTAATTACTTCATTATATGGTAAATTGAGAACAATTTAGATTTCAAATATTATACAACTAGTAAATAAGACTTTAGTGATTTTAAGATAAATTTCATGTTAATTAAGCACTAATTGCTTCATTACATAGCATCTGAAATCTAAATCTGAATTTAGGAGCAATGGTGATTTGAAGTCTAACTTCTTGTCAATTAAGTATTAATTGCGCAATTAATTAATTCCTTCATTATATGGTAAATTGCGAAGAATTTCGATTAAACTATTCGATAGCTGGTAAATGAGGCTTTGGTAATTTGAAGATCAATTTCTTGGCAATTAAGTACTAATTGAACAATTAGTTAATTGCTTCATTATATGCTAAATTTAATCTAAATTTAAGAGCAATGGTGATTTGAAGACTAATTTCTTGTGAATTAAGTATTAATTTAATTCACATTTCTATTAAGCATCCAATTAGAAGTATATTTATTTATCTATGGTATTATTAAAGTTCACTAAATTGCGTCGATAGTCAATTAAAAAAGTTTGAAAATCTTGCAGCTTTCATATCCTTTTTATTATTCACTATAAATATATTGTTCAAGAAAATGAGGTAGAAAGAAGCTTGCAAATATTTCTAGGTGTATTATATTGAATTTAATAACATTTGAGCAATTTTTATTAGAATTTAAAATAAATAAATAAGTTTTACCAATAACAGGGAACAACATTCTGTCTACAGAAAAAAGGTAAATCCTTCGTTCAAGATTTCAATTTGTTAAGCTTCTGAAATCGAAGAATTAGAAGACAAAGGTGGATATAATGATAATACAAATATAATTTTAAATAAAATAAAAAATATTGGATAATTATTATCGAGATTTATCCCATAAAACAAATATAGTCATGTTCGATCTTATTTTGGGATTAGTGAAATGTATTCTTAGATTCTTATATTTACTAAAAATCGAAAATTATCAAAATATCTCTTAATTTGTAATCTATTTCCAAAAATAACATTTCCTGAACGCTGATTTTTAATCCATTAAACATTATACTTTTTATCAACGTACTTCCACAAAAGTTTATTACACTAATAACTCATGAATGATGCAATCTCAGCCATAAATCTTGTAAGTACACACGAAACAATAAAATCCCAACAAACAATGCTCTTCCATAATCACTTATAAACATTTTTTGATGTATCATCAAACAAGCAAAGAAAAGAAAAAAGTGGAAACGAAATAAAAAGCTCGTCAGTTAAAAGACTTAACCCACACCTAGAACCCGCGTAGACAAAAGCACAAAAAAAGACGCATTAAAAAATTAAACGCCATTGATCATATCAATGTCAAGTGTCACTTAAACACACACAGCTCTACATACAAACAAACGAACAAACATCTCGATATCACCGTTACATTTGTTTGTACAAATGTATTTTTAATTTTAATCCTAAAACGCAATTAATTTGATGCATTAGAATTCACGCTTACATAAGCGCACAGTCAGCCTACAAACATTGAACGCCAACAACAACTACAATTCAAACGTTTACAACAACAAAATGGCAATTAAATTGTTAATACGCTGTGCTATGCAGTCAGTGTCACTTCAATTGGCACACCTTCGTAAATGTCAGCGTTATTTTGGTGGCTCAGAAGGCGTTTGGGGCGGGCGTACAGCAGGTAAAAATCTGAAAATCATGGAAGAACGAATGAACGAAAAGTCGCGATTCGTAAATCCGTGAGCGGTTGCCAGCAACATTGAATGTAGTATAAGTATGTGCAATGAAGGTGTTTGTATACTTGTTAGAGGATAAATATTTACAGAAGCAAAAAAAATGCACCAAATGCTACAGGGTGGCAGCACTAAAGTAAAAAAAATGTTTTTTTATTTAATTGTAAATTTTGTGAAGTTAAATTTTAAATTAAAACAAATTAGAAGTTTCGAAGTTTCAAAATTTTTAACTTCGAATTCGAGTATTGAAATTCGAAGATTTTTCGAAAATGTTTAGAAAAAAATTATTTAAGTGGAATCTTTCCATAAACCAATATGAAGCAAATCTTGAAGAAAATAAATTTATATAACACCTTAAGAGACAACTAAGGACTTCAATATTTTTGTTTTTGAAATATTGTTCTATTAAATGAGATAATTTTCAAAAAATAGTATTGAAAAATACTAAAGAAATTTGAATGTAAGAATTTAAAATTTAACATTAACTTAAATATTTACATTTGTATTTTTCAAATATCGAATTTCAATATTTGTTTTCGAATTTAAAAAAAATCTTATTTGTCTGGTATTCTTGATGAATTTTTAACTTTTAATTTTTTAAACATATATTTTTATCAAAATTGAGTATATTATGATCATAAATTCTGCATTTCGAATTTTCGAAAATTCAATTTTTTATTTTCGAATCTAATATTTTTTCGAAATTAATCATATGTGAACCAAAAATTTCAACTTTTCAAGTTTTGAATTTTCAAAACAACAATATTTTATTTTTATATACTCATATTTTTTTCGTAGTAACAAGTTTGAAAATTTTTGAAAAATTTAGCCACCAATGTTTTTGAATTTTGAAAAAAAAAAAAATATATTTCGAAAATTGTTTAAGACTTTCGAACAACCCTTTTATTGTTGCTGTTTTTGAGTTTTTTTTTGGGTAAGAATCAATTGCAAAGCTTGTTTATTAAATCTCAGTTTACCAGCAGAAAACTTTTTTCGAACAACTACCAATTTATTAATTATACAAGCAAACATACAAAATATGTCTGTACAGCATGTTTTTTATTTATTTTATTAAAAAATATAATTTTGTTGTACTTGCATACATACATATATAAATACAGCAAGTGAATACAGAAATTCCACAATGAATGGCCAGAACTGGTTTTGTATGCACGAAACAAAAACAACATATAATTATTAAGCCAACTTTACAACCGCAGCAGCAGTAAATAATAAACAAATACAAGCGAACATACATACATACATATGTACATCCTTATGTATTTATGTACATTCAATATAAACAAGTCAACTTAATATTTGAGATTGCAAGAATTCGCAATGCCAGACACAGATTTGAATATATTTAGGTATATGTGTATGTATGCCTGTATGCTTTAAAGCTCAGCTTAGCCATGAAACAACCGCCTCCAATCGACTACTTGTCTATATAATCCAGCAAAAGAGCGATCTACCTACATGCATACACAGCTTAAGACTCAAGACTCATGAGTTTGGTGCTGGCCGTTCAATCGGAAAAGTCAATATTAGTATATACATATATATATGTATTTGCTATGTATAATATATTTAACAATTTAACAAAAGGTGAGAATTGTCGGTACTTGAAATGTATGCAGACATTGTTTGTTAATAGTAATCGCCCACCTGTGCGGCCGAGACTTAGAGCTGATGGTGTTGTCTAGATAGGAATTGTTTGAACAGTTGAATAGCTAAAGCTCAACATACAACAGCAAAATTAAAAGATTATGTAACTAAAGTTAAAAAAATTGTCAAAATTAAAAATATTAATTTTGCTACTGACAATTTATTAATTGACTCAATTAAGATTTCTGATTGTTCATTAATTGAGCATATTAGTATAGATTACTGTTTCAATCAAAAATTTCATATAATATATTAATTGCGTAAATTAAAAATTCCACATAATATAGTAATTGAGTCAATTAAGAATTTCCAATAATATATTAATTGAGTCAATTAGCATAATTATAATTATAAAAATAGAAAATGTTTGAATAAAGTATTTTAGACAGTATCTAAATCGAGTCAATTAGCTAATTTAATTAGAATTTGCGTATACAATTTCACATTTGACACTAAATTGATAAGTGAAGTGCTTAAAAATGTTCAGTTGTCAAATTTTCCATATAATTCTTAATGTAGACAATTTGTTAATTGACTCAATTCAGAGTTTCATATAATTCATTAATTGAGTCAATTAACAAAAATACGCCAATTAAATATTAATACAGAAAATTTAGTAAGTGACTAAGTAAAGTGTTCCAGACAGCCTCTAAATCGAGTCAATTAACTAATTTTGCTTATATTAAAATTGGTAAAGTGGCAAATTGGTAAAGTGGAAAATTGGTAAATTGAGACTGAATTAACCATCGGAAACGCTTAGAAGGCTTGTTTGATATTCATAAAAAATATTTCAAGTGCATTATTGCTAATTAGGCGTATTTTCCAATGCAAAATACCTACATACATATGTGACAATTAAAGCTAATATTTACATACATATTTAAAATAGTAGATAGCAACAACGCGCAGTTAAATCGCTTATCTAAGTTGTGCGCGCACAAACATTTTATTTATGTGTTTAATAGCTTTATTTGACATTTAATTTTTTTTCTACTCGCTTTATATTTAGTCGCTTATCGCGCCAGGCGGCCAACCAGCCGGCCAGCTGCACTTACTAAAGTCGACGCCTCCAATTGTTAAGTGAATTTCGAAATAGCAAAATGTAAATAAATTAATTTTTTATTATTTTTGTTATTGTTGCATTTATTGAGTTGTACTTGTTTAAAAGAATGAGGACACTCAGTGTTGTCTATCGGTTGGTGTGGCCTTCATTACAATGGAATTTCGTAAATTCATGTAAATTGTTTATTGCAGAGAGATAATGAAAAAAAAAAATATTAAAGAAAAAACAAATATAAAAAAATGTATTGGAATGCATTTGATTAGTGTGGTCAGTTCGATTAGCTTTAATTATCACCATGAAATTAGTTTGCTCTGTTATGATAATGTCTCTATTTTCATAAGTATACCATTATTTTCATAATACATTCATTACAATAAGGTAACGGAATTTAAAATACAAGAATTAATGAAAATTGTAAGAAAATGGAGAAATATCAACTGAATTATCGCTGGTCATAAATTTGAATTTTTTAGAATTTAAATTAAAAACATTAAAAAAATAGATAAATGTGTAAGCATACAAAATTATGGTTTATATCCATATTATGTAACATTTAGTTTAATTGAAAAACATTCTTTTTTAATGAAATTAAAATATTTTTTAGTATTCGCACTGCCAAATTAATTTAATACATTAAGAATACAATTGAGAAAGCAGTATGGTAAATTGATCTAATCCAGCGCTTTAATCAAGCAAAGGCCGTTTAATTAATCAATTAACTGCTGTGTGAAAGCACTTTAAGGGTCGCAATATAATAGAAATCTTTTTTACTTCGATAAATTGAAAAAAATTTACACAAAATCCCTCAAATTAACAATAAAAAGAAAACAGAGACTATCAGGAGTTCTTCAGAATCCTCTGAAAACATTTTGATTCCAATTTCCGCCAAATATGAAGTCTCGGCTACTCCCTCTACAGTAAAATACCAATGAAACCAATAAAATTTGCTGAATTCTTATTTTTATTATTATTTATTTTTCTCATTTTACTTAACAAAATCACGACGACGCCTTCTCACATTCAGGAGAAAAATGAAAAATATTCGCAAACTCAATGACATTTGAAACTGCAAGAAAAAAAGAAATAGAATATGCCAAGCGAATGCACGAGCAACGCCCACTTGCATAGATCACCGGCACATAGCGGACCACAGAGGACGTGGGAAATTGCAAGCTCAGCTCAGTAGTTTGCAACGCGTTCGTATGCCGAGCAAAACTTGAGACACTTACTTGCAAATGGCAAATATTTTAAAATGCAAAACCAAAGCCAAGAGGAGAATAGAAGTACAGAAGAAGAAGAAGACTGGCAGCACAAGCAGGAAATTTATATAGAAAAAGAAAAAAAAGAGAAAAAAATTCAAAAAACAAAGCGGCAAACGAGCACAATGTAGAATATGAATATTATAAGTTTCATGTTGATATGCAATTTAATGGCGACAGCGAAGACCAACAAGTGCCATGAGACAGAAAAGAAAAATATTTATAACAAAAAATATTTGTTAAAAAAAAATGTCGCTGCAGCTGTGATTTCTACAAAGTCACTCAAGTAGCCGTTCGCTGCAAGTAATCTGCAGTACGCAGTGTTGCATGCACAGCAATTCTTGTGCTGTACACCCGGAGTAGCTTAGCTTAAAGACAATTGCTAAGCTACTTTTATTGTTTGGCATTTATTTTAATTTATTTTTTTTTGTTTTTTTTTCATCTCTTTGCATGCATCAAATTGCAAATTTGCACGGAAGTGCGCGCAGCGTTGACAGTTAATTTTAATGATGCACGAAATTCAGAACGCACGTGGTAAGTGAAACGTTAAAGCTTGGATGAAAGCAGATGAAAGTAAGCCAGCAGCAAGTGATATTGTTGAGCGCATCTTTCACACAGTCTTTTGACAAGACAGTTAAATATTGCTGACATTTTTACTAGCAAAAAAACATTATGTTATATGTTAATAAATATGTATATATTTACAGTGATGAGCAAAATATATGCAATGCAAGTGGAGTGTGAAGGTCTCAAGCAAGTAGTTAGAGATCTAAATAAGCTACTCGATCGTGCAACATCACTTTTTTCTTGCTTTTAATGAAATTACAACAACAACTAGCGGTATTAAGAACTGAACTGAATTTTTCGAAAAATTCGAAGATCACTATTATCGATGTTAAAACACACAGGAGCTGCTATAATGAATAATAAAATCGACTTTTCATTAAATAATTACATATATTTTTATTAGTATTATATTTATCTGGTCAATTGTTATCAGTTTCGGTCGAAAATAAAATAAAATAAAAATAAACCGAAGCTTCTAGAATTGCAAAAGGAAGGAAAATAAAAATTCAACACGTTTATATATTTTTGGTGAATAAAAAATATGTTTAGCTTGAAATAAAATTTCGGAAAAACTTTAAAAATCGGTTTTAGAAAAAAAATATTTTTGTTAATTATTTTTTTTTTTTAATTATTAAATAATTTTTTTTCATAAAAATCGGTTTTAGTAAATAAATATTTTTATTAATTTTTTTTATAATTTTTAGAAATTATTATTATTATTTTTTTTTTGATAAAAATCGGTTTTAGTAAAAAAAATAGTTTTATTAATTTTTTTTTAATATTTAAAAATTATTATTAATTATTTTTTTTTTTGTAATATTTAAAAATTATTATAATTATTTTTATATTTTTTTTTTGATAAAAATCGGTTTTAGTAAAAAATATAATATTTTTATTACTTTTTATCTCTTTTAATATATAAAAATTATTAATAATTATTTTTTTAATATTTAAAAATTATTATTTTTTTTTAATAAATTTTTTGATAAAAAAATTAAATTTTAAACCACTAACAATTTTTAACAACACTGTATGTATTAACTATGCATTCGTATGAGAAAAATTAAGCGTGGTTGCACAATTGGCATAGTTTTTTAGCGTTTCTTGCATGCCTTGCATTTCTCTTGCTCCATAAAAACCGAGAAAAGACCAAAATTTCACACGGAAATTTCATTTTGCTTGTTGCAGCGTAAGCGCGATATGAAATCATCAGATAAATAGTTAGCGAAGAAAATACTGCTAGTTAAAGCACAAAAAGCAACAACAACAATTTATGTGAACTATGTGTTGGATATAATTAACTACTTTCAATCTTCAAAGTGGTAAATTAATTTATAGTTGTGATGTTATGGCACGATGGAAAACCGATGAGTGCAAATCTGGGATGGGAAAGGCTATATATGGCGGAATTTTTAGCCAGGAGATAATATAAATTGATTATAGTTAGTGATTAGTGTTAATATGGACATAAATAAGAAGGATATATGAAAATCCCGAAATCTTTTTTTGAAAATATTACATATTTCTATATAAATACAACAACAAGTAACTTAATCCATAATTTCTTTTTCCTTCAAACTTTATACTCAAACAACTGCCTCACAACTTTTTATGAAAATCTTATCCGATTCTTCTCCTTCCAAAAATACATGCCTCAGCCTTTTCCAATACCAAACATTTTTTAGAATTTCTAATTAAAAAAAAAGAAAATGCATTGTCTTTGCGCATTCTCCGCACACAAATCGCTTTGCGGCGATCAGTAAACGCCCCTTAGTCATACACAACACAAACAAAAATCACTTTAAATTCGCTTCAAATGCTTGTAACCTGTAAGTTGTGGAACGGAAATGTTTAAAAAAAAAATCCTAAATTAATTACAACATGCAACAACAACAAATTAATAATGCATTTTTATATACATTATGAGACTTAAATAGCGATAATGTGTGTGGCGAAGAATTCCAATGTGATGTAGGTGAGCCAAGTGCAAGGCGATAAGCGCACGCCTGCATGTGTGTACAGTGGTGCGGAGAAAAAATGCATGAAATTTTTTTGAAAAAAAGTAAGAAGTAATATATATAAAAATACACAAAAAATATAAAATAATATAAATAACAATAAAATAAAAATAAAAAAATCAACAATATTCAATATCAGCAGCAAATTATATTTTTTTTAAGAATTCTTTAGTTGATCATTGTTCCAATCTAGTTCAAGTTTAAAAATATCAAAATTTTTTTTTTTTAATTATATTTAAAAAATAAATATAAATTTCTTCCATAGCTGCTTTTATTTTGCACGCAACTGTGTAAAATATACAAAAATTTCCAAGTGCAACCATGTACCATCAGCAACACAGCCACTCATAAGGTAACAGCATCAAAGCGCAAAATGCGGAACCAAAGGCTTAATAAAGCCGCAACCGACACCAACGCCACCACCGACGCCAACAACCATGCACAACAACAACAACAACAATAGTAACACAACACATACCAATCGATACGTCATACATTTATTGATGGTCGGCTCTTACCAAAAAATGGTAGAAAGAGCATAAAGCCTGTCTAAATTAGCCTATCTTGAACCTTTCAAAATGAGTGATCATGACGGCAAAGTTCAGCACATTTTTGGGTGTGCCCTCGAAACTGATTAGGAAGTGTATACACTGTGGTATGTGGCAGACAGTGAAGATAAGAACATGCTCAAGACATGGCTTAAATGCAATCAGGCAGTTGAGAGTGATGACTTCCTGCTTTCTTAGTATGGTGTTTGTTCGTCTGCACCTTGAAACCTCCTCTTCTCTCACACATATTGAAGTAGGAGTTGAGGTGTTGGCTTGACTGAAGTGGTTGAAAATGTGCAGCATCATGCATATAGACAACAAATTAAGTTCAAGTTGTTGTGGAAGAGGTTTTAGAATGCTTTACATTCGAATTCTATTATTTTTCTAACCAAATTAAGTGCATTTGATCGATTTTATGTGCTTTTTATGTAAGAAAATTCTGATTAGCAATTCGATTACCGCTTTGTTGTCTACAAAAGACACACATCTTACATCTTACACATTGAGTTGATTAATTTTCCTTATGTAACAACTTTACTACGCCAGCAACAATTTTGAACAAATTTTCTACCTGCTTTTCCCCCTTGTAAACATGCGTTCTTTCAAATTTTCTTGGGTTCTTCATGTTTTCTTGATTAATTATTTGGCTTTTATCGCAACACGTTAGACACATCTATCCTAGCTGACTGCCTGGCGTCGTGTTGAACAAGTGTTGGGCATCTTTTGTTACCAGAAAAAGGTACGTGTAGAAGGAAAATATTTGTTTGTACAGTTGTATGTATGTAAGTGGAATGCACCCCCTTCTTGTGACCAAGCAAAAGTAGGGTCATCAAAATTGTAATTAAAAATAAGCATATAAAAGTATAAAAGAAAATAATACCACAAAAATTTCCATTTATTTGGAAAATATTTTCCTGCAACCGAGGTCATTGGAGTTCACCTGTTTATATTTGCTTATTGCATTTTTGGCCCTGACACATAGTTTCACTTATTATATAGGCTTTCTGTATACATAGTTGGAGAATAATTTTTTTATCAGCACTTGCGGGTTTACAACACCAATATTTAAGCAATTTTAATAACTTGATTTTATCATTAACCAAATAAGAGTTGGCTCTTCCGTTTTCTTTGAGTTTTAGTTTTTTGTTGGAAAATGGAAATTCTTTCATTTCGAGTTAAGAAAACAGGTATGTCTATCTGAGAAGAAATAAGTAGTTTCTTTTACTTTGTAATTTTATCTCGTAAAGATAAAGATAATGGTGTTTGAAGATTACACCGATATCGGAAAGTGAAACCAACAATGTGTTGATTGTGTGTTAACAAAATTAGTTGGAAACAATTTTGCAGAAAAAAATAAAAATTAATTCTTAGAATTTTTATGTGAGAAGTGAGTGTCTCACTTAAATATAAAAATAATTAAAACCAAATTTCAACTCAAAACTTCTAAACTTATAACTTTTTACCACGATCATCAAGAGAACACGCTGAGGATGGCAAAAGTTAGAACATCAGATTCTCAATATTATGTCCTAATTATTATTATCAACTATTGATTTTTTAATTTAAACATTCAAAACACTGGCTTAAATAATATACTTAATACACTGAATCATTAATCCACACATGTCAATTAATGTAGATCTTATTAATTTTCTCAGCACACAAATCTAATTCTAATTCATGGTCCTTTGCAGCAGTATCAGGACTACATTTCTCTACTTTTATATAAGTATAGCCTGCATTCCTTTTCAATGACTCACCTTTCCTGCTGCTTTCTTGTAACGCCTGGTTGCCTCGTTGATAAGATCCTTTACCAGCAAATCGCCATTGCCACATGGCACAACAATGCGGATGGCACCAAAACAAACGGTGACCTTCATTTTTGACAAATTTTTATGTTTTTTAATACAAACAGCTTTTTGTTAAACTCTTTACAAACACTTATTATTTGTTAACAAATAATTTTCACTTTTTAGTACACAACACTGAGTTAAATTTATTGGATTGTATTAATTAGACGCACATTTTGTTTTTACATTTGGCAGTAATTCATTTATTGGAAATTGGAAGCTATTAAATAAAATAAAATATTATAAATGGCATTAAAATATTATTAAATGCACTAATACTTTATGAAAATTGGAATCGCAATGTGAAATAATAGGCGCATGCCAAGCGATCGTCGGATCGCATAAAAGTTATTATAAACAAAAACAATACAATTGTACAGCATTCATTGTGTAGTCGTTGATGTGTGCTGCTATTCTCAAGAGGGACAATGACAAGCTATGGAGTCACCCTCCAATTGCCAACTATAAATGCACTAGCAAAGGCGCCTATAGTGATCCTTGAATTACATACATCGGCACATGTACATCGGATATTTATTTATGTATATTTTTGGTGGATGTAGATTTTGTGGTGGCTTCCACGTAAATAGTGTGCAGCTGCGCTTTGTCGACACAAAAATACGTTACACAAACAACAACTAAGTGGTAGTAAGCCAGGAGAACTCGAATAATACCAGATTATAGCACAATTGGGAAGTGCATGTGCATGTACTATGTAAGGATGGTTAGCACTTGACAGCTGCATATACTGCGTGTAATTACGAATTATTGAAGGTAATGCTGGTCAAGGAAACCATTTAAATATAAAAATGGCACGATTCCGATTACTTTGGCGGTCGGGGTTTGACAATACCGATCGGTATAAATGGGGTATCGGGTGAAAGAGGAGGATCTCCAGAGCAGGAATATATATAAATATTATTGATCGGATATATAGTTTATTAAATATTCGTGTTTAAATTTCCAATTTTTTCTATGAGTTGCACATGCTATTTCACACACTTTAACGCATTTTTCCCATATTTTTCACTTCACATATTGATAATTACACTTTTAACATTGAATTTAATACAAATTTTGCTTTTAATTAAGATTTTTTATGGAAAAATTACTTATTTTAAAAATTACTTAGCACACTAATAGCTGAAAAGGTTTCTGTGTTTACAATTATGTGGAAAACGAGCCTTGCCACATGTTAGAAACCATAGATGATAGATTTTTTAATTACTGTGTTTTATTTATTAGCATATCACAGTTTTTTGTCGTAGAACTGTCTTCTGCATCAAGGATGTATATAAAAAATCTTTCCATGGATGTCCGAAGTTTTTTTCGTGTAGAACTCCTTACATCATTGGGGACCTTCGTCCGCGCTTAAAAAAATGCCCCTGGTAGAGACAAAACCGGGGTTGTCCGAATTTGTTTCGAGTAGAATTTCTTTCTGCACAGGCGGCCTTCGGCCGCGCTTCAAAAAAAATTACGCTGGTCGGGCCAAAACCGGGGGTGTCCGAAGATTTTTTCGCGTAGAATTCTTTTCTGCACGGGCGGCCTTCGGCCGCACTTTAAAAAAAATTACCCTCATCGATCCAACACCGGGGGTATTCGAAGTTTTTTCGCGTAGAACTTCTTTCTGCAGAGGCGGCCTTCGGCCGCGCTTTAAAAAAATTACTCTTATCGATCCAACACCAGGTGTGTTCGAAGTTTTTTCGCGTAGAACTCCTTTCTGGTCAAGCCAATACAAGTGTTAGCAAAATAAACGGCTGTCCTCGATATGATTTTTAAAAATTTATTTTGTTAAATAAAAGAGGAATTTTGGCAAAAAAGAGGAATTTTCACCAAAAGAGGAATTTATGGATGAATTTATATATGGTATCTACAATGTGGCAGCGCTCGTTTTCCGCATAAGTGTAAACACATAAATTTGAGAGTGAAAAGTGATTTTTGAAACATATAATTCTAACTTTAAAATTATATAATAAAAGTAAAATGTACATTTAATGCAACGCCTACAGTTTTATTATATATTTAATATATATATTTGAGGTGAAAAAAGTGCGTAAAATGTGTTAAAGTGTATTAAATTGTGTGAAATAGCTAGTTGAAAATTTTGATTTTTTTATCTTTAAAGCGGAATATCTCGAAAACTAGGCGTCTGCGGTACCTATTACCCTATATATTTTTGAATCGGGAGGACGTCCTCTTTCCAACGGTGTAATCAGATCGCGGCGCCATAGTAATCGGAATTGTGCCATAAAAATAATGTTAGTTAAATTATTATTGTATAATAATAAAAACAGCAACTATTAATTTACACTCTTTTTCTAATTATGCATTAAAATATGACTGCTTATTAGCTAACAATGTATACAACACATGCATGAAAAGCTCCAATAACACATTCGCCATAAACTTTTAAAGAAAATATGAATCACTAGAATATATCGCACAAAACATTGCAAAACGAAGCACACATCGTACACAACAAATTGCTGGCAGAAAAGGCGATCGGAGTGCGCGATTTAAAAACTGGATTTTCCAGCACAGATTTAGGAACGCAAAAATGTGCCCATAAGTGAAAAAAACATAATAAATGCAGATACAAATGAAAATTTTGTGTAGTTACACAAAGTAAAATAACAATTTATTTACACACTTCACTTTATTAACACTTGTCGTTTTTTCTTATTTTTCTTCACCGCTTTTGCATTATAAACGTTTACATTCAGTTTCGTCGCCGTTGGTTTGACGTTGTCGGCACTTATGGCATTTTTTTTTTATCAATTCTTAGTTATTGCTTACTTTCTTTCTTCATTTTGCACAATCTCACATACACGTTCGTTGGTTAATTTTTCGCTTATATTTTATTGGATACTTTATGTTTCGCTTCCACAATTATTCACATAATATACATATATATTTCTTCTTCGTTGCACTTTCAAGCTGAAAATGCGTTTTTGTTTCTTATTGCACTAGCAAGTGCATTAAATTTGTTAGTTTTCGTTAAATCCGATCAGTAGATACACTTTATACACTACACACTAGGAAAATTTGAAATTTTCAAATATCGCGTTCTCCGCACACGCGCGCTTTACTCCCGTTCGCACTCATGTCAACAACTCGTTTGTCACTTGGCTTCCATGGAATTTTGCCGTTTACCTTGTTTCGTCATTTTTCACTGCTTCGTTTCTACTCGTTTATTTGTTGTTTTTTTGAAGCCACAATTTTAACGTCTATTTCAGTGCACAGCGTAGTGTTGTTGTTGCGCGCTCGGTTTGCTGTTGTTTACCT
Source organism: Zeugodacus tau (assembly GCA_031772095.1). Classification (NCBI taxonomy): domain Eukaryota; kingdom Metazoa; phylum Arthropoda; class Insecta; order Diptera; family Tephritidae; genus Zeugodacus; species Zeugodacus tau. Next base: position 60,116,936 of record CM062650.1, on the reverse strand, counting down.
ACCTGTTCTCTGCTTGCGAAAGCAGCAGCAGAACTAGTTTTTGTTGACAGCCAAGCAACTCGTTGGCTCCCATTGACAGTTGGTTTGCTCGCTAGTTTTTTTAGCGTGTTGCCAGTATGGGAGGGAATGAATCGCTGATTTGGTTTTATTTAGGTAAATTAGAATAAATATACTTGCCTACTGTACAATAACATTTCAATAATTTTGTTGGTTTGAAAAATATACCACTATTAATATAAATAAATGAAAATATATGCATTTGAAATTTACAATTTTTAATATATACCACAGTGGCAGCACTTACATTTTCCATGTTTGCAATTGAAGGTACTTTTATTGTATATAATACAGATTTGTCCAGTAAAATAAAAATACAAAATAAAATCATATTAATTTTTTATTTAAGTAAATTTTTTAAATTCAGGGGTTTAATAATAAATTTAATATATATTTTTATTGATTTAGAGCAGTTCAAATGCTATTCTAAGACTTGAGTGCTCTAATGCTTCTCAAACCTTTTTTTATTACTTGCATTGGTAGCCCCAATTGTCAGCTGTCAATTTTGTTTTGGTTCGACGGCGTGCTCTAAACTGTTGAGGGTTCCTAGTGCATTAGTAAAATTATAGTTTATTTGAATTAAAGATATTAATGATTGTTAAAATGAAACAAAAGAAACGGCATTCGGGCTTACCGCCACCACCACCCGCAGAAGAGTTGGAGGAAATGTCGCAGGATGACAATATGCAGAATTCGAGTGATGAACAATCGGCGCTATCAGATCTGGAGCAAGAAAACACAATAACAGCAACTAGCAATAAAGAGAACACTGTTGATGAAGCTGGTGTTGATGATGATGATGACGACGATGAAATGGATTTGGGCAATTTCAGCGTTAAGCCAAAAAAGAAACGCAAGAAGGGCATCATTTACATATCGAATATACCCAAACACATGAATGTAACAAGAATGCGTGAAATTTTAGGAGAGTATGCAAAAATTGGACGCGTGTACTTGCAACCAGAAAAGCTACCAGGCGGTAAGTTTAATTTACTTTCCTTTAAGAATTACACTAAACTATTTTAACTACTTGCAGCCAACGACAAAAAGAAGAAAAGAAAACGCTTAGCGCGTCACTTCACAGAAGGCTGGGTTGAGTTCGAGTCAAAACGTGCGGCCAAACAAATTGTTGAGCTGCTAAATAATAAACAAATCTCCACGCGTAAAAAATCACAATTCTACGATTACATGTGGAGCATGAAATATCTGCCACGCTTCAAATGGGTACATCTCACGGAGCGTATGAACTATGAGCAAGCTGTGCATAAGCAACGTTTACACACTGAGGTGTCACAGGCGCGCAAGGAGACCACATTCTTCCAGAATAATCTGGATAAGAGCGAGTACTTGAAAAAACAAAGTAAAAAGGCAAATAAAAGTAAAAATGCAGACGCACAGGAAACGTGATGAGTTACCGAGTGTCGCAATTTTGTGTGGAAAAAATATGTTTAGTGAATTATTGTGTTTTTTAGAAGTTAATAAAATAAAAAGTACAATTTTTTGTAATGTTTAAAAGAAATGCAATGAGTGTTTTGTTAAAAGATTATTGTCGATATTAAAAAAATGTGTGCTATAACCTCACAATTTTTCAGTTGGTTTAAAATTGAAATTTCTTGTGTTTCGGTATTTGAACGTGATTTGATATGCTAAATTAACTAATTTATAATTAGGAAAGTGTAAAGAACTGCATTAAATTATATAGAAGACAGCTCGTGTAATACTCGATACCACAAATTTATAACTAATTTTTTTTACAAAATTCTCTCTCTGTGTGTGTATTTTTTTGCTAATATCCGATGTTTTATATCATTAAAAATACTTTTTCATTATTTTTAAATTTATTGTTGTAATTTATTTTCGTTTTATTTAGCATCTTTCTATAAAATACATACTTATCATATGAAAAGCTTTTAGACTAGTAATACAATTTTTCTTACAAATTAAATTAAATATTATTTAACACTAAAAACAAATTCATAAAAATAATTTAATTTTTTAAATCAAATTCTTTAAAACAGAGTAACACAGTGTTTAACTTAGCACAGCTTCATGTTATATAAAACTCTTAGAACTACAAATACTTAAATTTATAGTTTAACTAATATTAATAGACTATTTGGCACTAGTAAGGCATGGAATTCGCAATGCTATTCCTCAATTATTAAAAATATATGCTACTTGTAGTCGATATTCTATTGTTGCGCGCGAAAGGTATTCACTTTGTATAAGTACACTTAATAACTAAGTATTTACACATATATTGTTTATTTACAAATAATTACATTTCTCATGGACATAAATACTTAAAAAATGTACCAACACTACACAACGCAATTACAAGTACGCTTAACATAACGGTTATAAATACCACATAAATACACACATGCACACCTGGATATCGACTTAATTAGTATTTTGCTGCCACACAACATATGTATTTAATCATAAAATTCCTTTATTATCTCCACAATGCTCTGATAAGTGCCAGTTGCAATGCCTAACACGGCAATCAGTATAATCGCCATGTTCTTCAGGTACACCCAAGTGGTCAGAGCTTTGGGCACTCCAGCGCGCAACACAAAATCGAGTATCACCGGTATCAACAGCGCCAATGAAGTGGAGCACAACGCACCGATTAGTGAAATGAAGAGACCGAGTTTAGGCACAATGACAGCAATACCGACTGCAAAGAAGACCGCAGTTAATTATTGTATTAACAGAATATTATTAATTTGCTATTGATATTGATAAGATAATATTGGTATAAACTTTATAAATATATATAACTTTATAAAGGTTAATATTTTTGTATTAATTTATATTAAGGTAAAAAAATTGAGGTTAGGTTGGAAAAAATTCTTGTAAAAATTGTTTAATTATGTCTATAGCAATCGAAAGCGATTATTTCCTAATCAATATGTAATTAATTCCTATAATAATATTTCATATTACCCTAATCGGAATGTTTGATTAATTTCGAAGACCCGTCGATGAGATTTAATAATGATAATATAGCAAATATATTTCTTAAATCCGTTCAATCTATTAACAATACCCTTAAATATCCTCTCAAGCTTTGGATATGACCCAACTATTGAATGGCTTAGGTTTTGCATATGACGAATTAGCCCTATCGGCAGCCGCACGACGACTGCTGGGTCCTATACCATCCTTCGCAGTTGGACCATACACAATCAGGAAATGTTCCGGGTGGGTGAGAGAACAGATTGCGGCTGGCGATAAAGCTACTGTTAAATTAGAATATCAAAGGGTTTAAGACTCTGATAATCCTCCCAAGGAGTAAACTCCGGGTACTGGTGAGGCATTGTAAGCTTAAGAAACACATACATATCTTCGGCTTAGTCTCGTCAGACAGCTGCCGCTTCTATGACATGGAAGCGAAAACTCGCCTTCAACTGCTACTGGAGTACTATTTTCTTTCATTTCTGACTGAGGAGCGCATCCACTCTCTTACACCCAGCACTATACTGGAATTTTTCAGGGTGCTAGAGCTAATGGAGATGCTGGAGGTTTCATGGGAGGGCACAATAGAGCATAGGTCGGAGTGCAAACCTCAATTTAAAGCTAATCTAATCTAAGTTCTACATATAACATAAATAATCATCCATCCATTCATCTATCATGACTCGGCGAACACTCTCAGGTTCACTTTTACATGCCCTTCAGTTTTATCTATAGTTGCACTCGGATGCTCTTTAGAACGCTATCAGGAACCACTAGCTATGCTATCGTGACTCTCAAATTTTGCGAAAAAAAATCCACTCTTTCTCACTATTTACTCCCTCGTCTGGATAAATATTTATAACCGCTAATTACGTTTACAACTGGATATTAAAATCGACCTTATCGTCATCGTTCAGCGCTACCCATTTCATGATTTGTGCGAAATTTGTTGGTATCATAAAGAAATTAGTGCATAATATGGTGCAATAAAACACTATACGAGTGATTTATCAACTTGGGTATCCGGTACACATCTATCTATGTAAATACTCGTATATAGGTGTTTGCTTAGTGCGAGTACTTAACAATTTATAATACCAATTGCCACACTTTATTATTGAATTAAAGCGCTAAGACAATAAAAGATAAACTAAATGACAAATACGCAATATTCATTGAAACTTCTTGCTTTTGAAAATTGCGGTAGTTTTCCATTATATTGAGACAGCTCCGGGATACAGGGTTAGCAGTAGAAGTTGAGTGCAGATGACATATATTTCACATTGACAGCTGATGAGTGACAGCTGTCATAAATTTAAATATTTGAAGTTTATAGCAGGCAACTATTGGCATTAAAGAAATGGAAGCAAGAAATGGGCACGAGAAATTAATGTTATATGCGCTAATAAGCATATTTAACGGTTTAGTGGTAAAATTCCAAAAAATTTATCATCTCAAAAGAGTCAAATTTTAAGTTTTTGACGTAATGATAACTGTTAAGAGCTGAAGAACTTCTTTCCTATAGAAACTGAGCTCGAATAACCGGAACTGAGATGAATTCAAATCCTTTAAAGGAATATCCACTCCGCAGAATCATTTAGGGAAACAATAATAAACTACAATAACCATAATATCTATTACTTCTAGAAGTCCCTATATACTATATTTTTAAGACTTAAAATCTCGCTACTTACATGTACACAAAACCATGATGAAACGCAAAACAACTTGTATCGAAATGGGATACTTTTGTGCCACACCGCATGATTCCTTCATTGGTTTCCAAATGATCTTGATCAGAATAAAGAACTGTATGGGATAACCGAAGAAAACACCCATGGCAGCAACGATTTTAACAACCTGCGACATGCTGTAATGAGAAAAAGAAACAGAAAACACAAATTAATATAACTTTATACCACACTTTCCCTCCAAAACTCTCTTTCACTCTCTCCACTTACACATCTTCCGGATCCAAATTCAACGTAATGCTGCCCTCAACTTCCTCACCCCAACGCATATAACCAACGATGCCAGTGAAGATGAAGATTGCCGTTATGACCGCCATGGTCACGTTCAAAACACCAAATGTACTCGTAAAACTTTCGGGATTACGCATTTTATTGCGTAATGGCAGTATGAGCGCTATGCCTTCGTATGAGAAGAGCGCTGTGCCGAAGAATAATGCCATCTGTGTGCCATTCGTGATGAGATGACGTTCACTTACTGGTGGCATGGGATCTTTCAGCGCGATCACCAGTGTGGCGAGTAGACCAAAGAGTAACGAGCAGTTGGCCAACATGGAAACGGGTGAGATGTACTTCAAATTGGTAAGTAACGAAGGTAACATGGCCGGCAGCAATGCGATGGCCATTGTAGTTGTTGGACTTATGTCAATGCCGTTTTGTTGCAGGACCTGTGAGGGTGGATGGGTAGAGTGGAATTAATTAATGATTCGAAGCAAAAAGCAAACGGAAACGCAGAAGATCAGTGGGGATCTCAAAAAGAGATCTCCAAAATCGAGCTGATTCTCAAAATTTTAACTACAAATTCTCAAAACGGTCTCTATCTATCAACCATACTCAAAGATCACTCACCTGATGTAGATTATCCGTAATGAAAACGAAATATATCGAACAGAAGCCGAATTGTGTTACACACAGAAAAGTCTCCACAATTGTACGCATTAACTTGGACAACTTCCGTATAGGTCTTGGTCCATATTCGAAGACTTTTTCCACCGTATCAGGGTAGTCGAAGAAGTCCACACCAGGTGTCTTCCCCACCACCTCGATCGAGCCGTCGATCAACATACGTTCGCAATGCACGCAAATAACCGCTAGAATAGGCATCAGCACCGTAGCGCCGACCAGGCCGCCATTCTTGAAGCAATCACCCATCGCGAAGAGACCAGCGCCGACGCTGCCTTTGAAGAGATGTGTCGCCGTTTCCAAATTGCTGGAATAAAATAACAGAAAGCGGTTGGAGGTTGGAGGTTAAATTGAAATCTCTCAAAGTGATCTGAGTGTAAAAAATCTTGAAAATATATAGATTGGAAGTAAGTACCTTGTACGGTGAGTCTTCCTGCCGCCATCGCCCTCAAGATCCACTGTGTTCTCTTTGGCATTCTTGCCATTTCGCACCTCCACTGTTACGCCCATGTTCCGTTACTTTTCTGCTGCACTGTTTGTATAGTTAATACACTTAATTCTTGTATTCTTATCTTATGCCGCTCAGTATGCGAATTCTTTTTATTTTTTATTTAATAAATGTTTTTTTTTTGCGTTGAGTCTATCTTTGGTAAATATATTATTGTATTTTTTTTTTCAAGTGCGCTGTTGACGGTGGAATTCTTGTGTTCACGTGTTTATCTTGTTATTGCGATTTTTTTGTACACTTGTCTGGAATTTTACTAGTTTACTTTGACACCTGTGACAGCTCTTGAAGTGTATAACGGATAAATAGAGTTAAGCTCGCGCTGAAATGAAAAGGGAAACAATTGTATGGGTTTAGTCGCATTCCTGTTTGAGTACTTTTTTCATGGAAAAGAGTGATAATAGTTATGATTACATTCGTATATAATTGCTGGTGGTGATTACTCTCTTAAGCATGCTTAATAATATTTACTCAATGAATAAACCAAAAATATATTTCTAAATGAAGTACAGACTTCTAATCCATTATAAGAGAAAATTAATTTCAGAATTCTTGAAAAATAGCACATTCATCTCTGGGCTTTTCGCTAGAAACGTTCTTTCAAACAAATTATTCATCATATAGCTTCGATTGGTTCAGATTATGAGCATTATGATTATAGCATTATATCAATAAACCAATCTCCTGAGTTATAAATAGTTATTCTTCAGCGAAAAATACGAAATAAAAGTGTAAAATTTTTGTTCGAAGTTGTCTCGTCAATATGAGCTAATGTAGACTATACCTTCAATTTTCGATAATAATTATGTCCAGCGACATCTATTGTGTCAATTTTTTACAGACGTTGGTCCCTTGCTTAGCGGTCGGTCTGTAGGCATTGACAAACTTTCTACTAAGAATCCTTCAGCCATTCGACGAAGTCTATTTTTGCTCCCAACCTAACGTTCGACGTAAGAACTTCATTGGGTTTAAAAATCATAGTGTTCTAAAACAAATTAGAAAAACATCTTGGGTCCCTAACTAGAAGTTGAAGGAACTGAAAAAAGCATTCCCAAATATCAACGAAATTATCAGAATAGTTCAAAATATGGTCCTGTTATAAATTTAAGCAATGGGTCTTAAAATTTATCTAAAGCTCAATGCCAGGTTATACGAACTTGAGCCGAAAACTTTAGGCAGGGATTATAATAGAGAGAATGTAGAGCACAAATTTTTGTCTTAGGAGAAGTAGAACAATAATGCAATCAACAAAATAGAATCAAGACTGCATTTATTTTGACCTTGCATTATTTTGACCTTGCCGATACATTCACTCATGACGTAGAGGGTCATAGTAATTGAGATATATTTACCCTGGTCAACATTCTAGAGTTTGGAATAAGATCCCAAAAAACTTTCAAGTTATTTTACCAACTTTTACTCACTCAAATCGCGTAGGAATAGTCTAAATACTTCCATTAAGCGAAATTATTCCATAACGTTAAAGTCTATAAATCAAAAAACCCACATTTCAAGGTAGTTCGATAGATAAAATGCATTTGTTGCTACAATTACCGTACGATCTCGTCAACCAGACAAGTTCTACATTAACGGTACACGTTTACTTTATCCGTTAGCCATAAATAACTTGAATATGACAATTATAATACAGTTATATACCAAGAAATATGCCAAATGACATGCTACCCTATCAGCAACGGGTCTGACAATTGATTGACACAACAACGTGATCGTAAATTATCGACTTAATGTGCTGCACTAAACGATAGATAGATAACACGTAAGTGAAGTGTGCAGCGCTATCTTAACAGTTATTATTTATTTACATATATAGGTAAATATGTACCTTTTTTTTGCAGTCACTTTCGCTTTCAATGATTAATTGCACACTAAACCTTCATATATTTCAATTAGAATTTGTTATTTTGCATACTACCGAGTTGTGCTCGTGTTCTTCCTGCATTTTAGCCATTCATAAATTTCGCTCTTCTTCTTCTTCGCTTTAGATAAAAACGCCTTTGGTTCCATAAATTAACGTGGTGTTGAAAAAAATTATGAATGAATTTTGCATTTTTTTCTTTTTTTTTTGGTGATTATGCGAATATTTATGACCGACAAATTCGTGAAACTTATCGGTTAAGTGCGGTTCGTATGAGTCAAAATGTTGCAGTTGAACTCATATTTGGAGACTGATGGGTGAAGGAGGTGTTGTGGGATTCAAAAATATAATATTTATATTATTTATTATTCTATTTATATTTTTCGCTCGAAATTTTATAGAAATTAAACTACAGCGGAACTTCTTTAACTCGAATCACCATAATCCACAAAAAACTTCGAGTTAGAGAGACTTCCGAGTTACAGAAGGTAATTTGTATGAATTTTTACTACTATCGCCAAATTCAATAGTTTGAATTATGGAGAACTTCGAGTTTGAGCAGTTCGAGTTATGAAAGTTCAACTGTATTTCCTGATAATCAGTTTAATAAAAATTATATATTGTGGATCCATCTACCTCATTTATGAATTTTTGTAAATTTAACTAAAATAATTATATCAATAAATATCGAATTATTGATTCATAAAATCTGGTATTTTATTTTTGAAAAACAAACAAATTTGAAATTTGAACTCTCTTCACCTCAGTAAACAACTTCAGTTTAGTAAACTTGAATTCCTGTTTGAAAAAAATTAACTCTCATTATAACAATATTCCGTTAAGGCCTTGTTTGTTTACAAATAATAAAAAAAAATACTCGAGTCTGTTGACTGAATTCTAAAAAAAAAATATTTTTTTACAAAAATAAAAACTCAGACAATATTATTTTTTATGAATATTTTTTTCAAAAGCAAATGCTTGAATTGCATTTTAGTGAGAGACATAATATTTGTTTTTTTTACCACACGTGTCGTATTGCACAATTGGACTATTAAAAAAGTTGACTCGTAATTTTCATATTTTCATGGAAAATAAAAAATAATATAATTATATAATTATGCAAATATAAACAATAACAAAATAAAGTTAATTATTTTTTTGTTTTTATTCTTATTTATTTGATTTATTTTAATGTAGTCACACTTTAAAATAGATATTCAGTAAAGTAAAATGAAAATTCAGTAAAAACATTGAGAATTTAGGAAGTTCTTCTAACTATCTATATAGGTATCTACAACGACAATTGTGGTAGGAATATTTTTTGATTGGAAAATCCATCCATTCCCTAGGGGTCTAATTTATTTACTCTTAACCACATAGAGGTCATTCAGTGGCTGATATCGAAACAATAATCTAATAAATATGGATATAAAGCGGAAGATATTCTCTAAATATTTAATTTAGACAAATTTTAAGATAGAGTTGCCACCTTTCGATAAATAATTACATCAAAAAATGCCACATATAAAAAGTTTAATAAAATTTTCTTAAAAAAGTTCCATAATTTTTTAGAGAATAATATAGAAAATTATAAAAAACGAAGAGTTGCCAACTTTCGAAAATAAAATTTTGAGAAATTTATTTTATTTATAAAAATATTAATTTTGTAGAAAATTCAGATGTATTTTAGAATAGAGTTACCACCTATTGGAAGAGTGAACTGATCAACATATACTAAAAAGTGGCACTAATATATGACATTCAAAACAGAATTGAAATTGTAATAAAAAACCAGTTGCACCACCCTAATATTGCATTTGTGCACGTAACCAATCGTATTTACAGCTATGTTGAATAGTTTCAGCTGCAGTTAATTATATTTACTTTTTGTTATAATATTATTTGTGAGCAGTGAGGTTTTATACCACACATATTTCGCTCTGATTGTTTATCAATAAAGGAACCACACTACGGTTTAATTGGTTTATTGTCATTTTTATGAACAGTTGGACCATTGTTTTATTATATATACCATTTTGCATATGACTATTTATGTTTCTGAACTTCACCTTATGGAAAAACCTCAAACCAATTTCGAAGAACTATATTTTCCTGACTAAAATCGAACTAGTCGGAAATCAACAGACTTAGACCAATACTTTTGAAAGTTGTTTGAAAAAGATATCATAAAAACCGTAAGGACCTGGACAAGGTCCAAATGAATAGAAGCTCAGACTTCTTAATTGTTCTAGAAAACTTATAGTAACAGTAGTAAACTAGTTGGAGATTGGTAAATTTCGGACCGAAATCTGCCAAAATTTATTTATAGAACAACTCATAAAAATTTCCTTTATTTGCATAGAAGAAGTCAAGTGGGAATGAGTTAGTTGACTAGTTTGGCATATGATCCATAAAAGTTGTTCAGTAATTTATTACTAGTTGGTTTCACTATAGGTTATCTACGAATCCCATATAATATCTCACGTAGCACAGAAGGCGCTTAACAGTTTGATTTAGTAATTAATTCAAGTGGACGCAATAAAAAAGGTTTCCTGTTTCCAAAGGAGCAGGCTGACATACGCACTGTTTCATAAAATTTTATATTCACAGTAGTGTAGATTAACGAAATAGTTAAAAAGTAGTCGGAAATAATAAAAAAAATATTTTAAATGCCTTCACTGAACGTGATGGAAATACAAATGTTCTAATTCTATTAATTAAAATGTTTTTTTAACAATAAGTGCATTGGGGGATTTCCCATGCTGTGTAATTCACCAATGAATTATTTTATTTTTAATTATTGTGATGGAAATACTGATCGCAATCAATATTCAAATGGAAGTACCAATTGTCGAAGCTTGTCTGAAATATGGAGAGGTAAAGTAATCTCAGCGCTGATTTTTGCACGGTCAGTTTTGAGAGACTAAAGTAGGTAGAAGGTATACTCTCTCACTTACTCGACCATTCAAAAGAACTTTATGGTATTGAAATCAATCACATTAGATTTGTGTAGATCTCAAGGCTTTTATCGATATTTGAAATTGAATACTTGTTCAGTATATTTCCAGCCACGCAAAGTAACTCTCCAAATTTTCTCTATCTATTAGGAATCAATGTCGAACCTAATCTATCGAAAGTATTTTCTTGAAATGTCTTTTTCTTGATAAAATTCTTAATTAATTTAACATAATTATTAACGAGATAGAGCTCACAAACCACTCTAAATCATCAGCTGACCACTGATATTAAAAAAATATAAAAATAATTTACATTCTATATACTATAAATAAATTAAAAAATAATAAATAAATCACTTAAGTTAATTTGATTTTTTAATCAACAGTTTATCTGCCACACATCGGCCTAATCAAAGAAATTATCTTTAATTAGTATTGTCGTACAACACCATTAAGTGTCCAACAACTTGAAGATAATACTCACATGACACAAATGTGGTCTAAATACTTATTGACGCTACTGTAATAAGCTTAATCAGAGTTTTACGTGTTTTTACTAACCGCAACCAATTAATGTTGAAAAGAAGTTCACGGTAAATCGAAGTTTTCCGCTAATTGATCGAAATTAGTATTATATATAACGTCACAAGTTCGTATCTCAATAAGTTACCACATAACTGTAAAACACGAGTGCAAAATCACTTGCGTCTGTTAATATCGTTGACAGCTAAGTAAATAGAAATGTCGGTGGGTCTTTCCAGCTTCAATTTGTTTATGCACAATATTTAGTTAAATAATTTATATAAATTTTGGCCTACTGTGATTTCGATTATTATCAAATAGCAACGCTAATGAGAACATAAATTTCGTACTTTAATTAAAGTGTTAAATGCGAGGTGATAAGATTCGCCTCAAGTGTTTGCTTTTATTGTTGTTAGGCTACATACTATTGGTGAACTATGAATGAATGAAGAAGATTTGATTTTGGAAAGTCTGCGTTTGAACTAAAGAGATGATACCAAATGGAAAAAATAGTTTATGTCTACGTCAAACGAGATCAACTCTTTAAATCTGTAGAACTGGTCACGAGATATAAATCACCTGTTACCAGTTTACCAGAAGGAGCCGCTAAGTTGTGCTAAGGTTAATAGTCTTATAAAAAAGCACATAAAAAATGCCGATAAGATTTGAAATGATTTTGAAGTGGTTTCGGAAATCAGCGACATAATCAAGTACACACCTATCAAAAATTATCACAAATTGGTCGGTTCGTAAATAATCAATGGGAAATATGTATGGTAATGCATACGAGTACATGACGTATTTCACATAACGAAAATACTCGAACTGTTTTGAGATGATCGGATCAATTTTGGTAGGAAAATAATTAAACATTGGTATTGCTAACGCTGAAAATTAAATTAAGCAACTATCGCTGAAAAGTTATCTTAATAAAACAATGATCTTCTTTGGTACTATCGTACCACTTTTCTGACTTTGAATCCTTGGCGGACTGTTATTACGAGAAACGCTGTAATTCTCAACCAAGTAATCGAAATATTGATATTCAAAGTCAAAGGAATTGTTCTAGAATAAAGGATCTAATTTTAGAAAATGTGTATATTTAGATCAGGCACTATAGAACAAAATCGTTATATTTTTGGTCACGCTTGTATATATAAAAATTGTACACTGTATTAATTATATATGTTTGCTTAATACTGGATGTCTTTTCTATACTTTTTTTCGACTATATGGTATAAATATTTCTAGATTTAAGGTATCAGGTTATTATAAACAGAAGTGATATCCAACAAAATAGAACTCAAAAAACATAATTTAATATTTTAAAATGATATTCTCTGAGGCATAACCCACATTTATGATAAGCTTTGGTAAATTTCCTATGAGTACCTATGTATATATTTAGATTGGCAGCTTCTTTCAAAGTCCGAAAAATTCTTATTTAGCTGAAGTAAATAAATATTGACATATACATACATATATATGTATGTACATAAACAGTCATGTGAACAAGTAAGGAAGGGCTAAGTTCGGGTGTAACCGAACATTTTATACTCTCGCAATTTATTTACTTAACTTTATTTTTATTATATTATATAACACACAATTGGACCCACATATTCGTCATATATATTGTATAAAGTCCATTGAAAGTTCGATATATGGGGCCTTAAAAACCTATGGTCCGATTTCGGCGATTTTTAGAATGGGGCTGCCACACTATTAACATAGTATTTGTGCAAAGTTCTGCACCGATATCTTCACTAGTACTTACTTTATATATTGTAAAGTAAACGATTCAGATCGTCTTCAAAGTTCTGGTATATAGGAAGTAGGTGTGGTTGTGAGGCGATTTGGCTTATTTTAACAACATATCATTGGGATGTAAGGAAACTATTACAAACCAAGTTCATTGAAATCGGTAGAGTAGTTCCTGAGATATGGTTTTTGACCCATAAGTGGGCGACGCCACGCCCATTTTCCATTTTGTAAAAAAATCTGAGTGCAGCTTTCATCTGCCATTTCTTATGTGAAATTTAGTGTTTCTGACGTTTTTCGTTAGTGAGTTAACCCACTTTTTGTAATTTTCAACCTAACTTTTGTATGGGAGGTGGGCGTGGTTATGATCCGATTTCTTTAATTTTTGGACTGTATTAGGAAGTGGCTAAAAAAAACGACTCCAGAAAGTTTGGTTTATATAGCTATATTGGTTTGCGAGATATGTGCAAAAAACTTAGTAGGGGGCGGGGCCACGCCCACCTCCCCAAAAAAATTACATCCAAATGTGCCCCTCCCTAATGGGATCCTATGTTCCAAATTTCATTTTCATAACTTTATTTATGGCTTAGTTATGGCACTTTATGTGTTTTCGGTATTCGCCATTTTGTGGGCGTGGCAGTGGTCCGATTTTGCAACCTTCCTATGGTGCCAAGAAATAAGTGTGCCAAGTTTCATCAAGATATCTTAATTTTTACTCAAGTTACAGCTTGCACAGACGGACAGACGGACAGACATCCGGATTTCAAATCTACTCGTCACCCTGATCACTTTGGTATATATGACTCTATATCTAACTCGTTTAGTTTTGGGTGTTACAAACAACCGTTATGTGAACAAAACTATAATACTCGCTAGCAACTTTGTTGTTGCGAGAGTATAAAAATAATAGGCACACTTGCTTGAAAATAAGTGTCCCTATTATTTTTCACATGACTGTATACTGTCAAACAATTTTTTCCGACTATTTAATATATTGTGATAAGATTATTTATATTTTTTTTATTTTGTGATAAAATCTAAAACAATAATAACATCAATGTCAAGATATAATTTGATGATTTTGCATTTCATAACCAAAATGTACCTACTTTTATACCTATACATACATACATACGAGTTTTTGCATAGACACGGCATAGACACGGCATTTACATATATCTCGGAATATGTAAATTGAAATGTGATTCAGAGAACTAAAATGGTTATTTTCATGAAAATTAAGGAATAAAACATAAATATTATTTGAAACGTATTCCATAACCATTTTAATGGAGCACCTTCTGGAATAGAGTTACCGCATTTGGAAAACAAAGATAAAAAAATATTGAAAAAGTTATGGCGGTTCAAAAACTCTGCCGGAAAATATTTCAGAAGTCTTCAACTAAGACATATTTGGATTATAGTTGCCACTTATTGCAAACAAGACATTTGAAAATATTCAGGAAGAAATCTCCAACTAAGAAATCTTTTTCAAAAATTAAAAAAAAAAATTAAATTTTTTTGTAGATTATTTTGAAGAATAAAATTTTTTTTGAAGAAAATTTTGAAAATAAAAAAATCACAAAAGGGTATATTTTATACACAAAAACTAAAATTGGCGATCAATATTCAATCGTGATCCTCACACGATCTCAAGTATGTACGTATATCTCACAGATTTCGGAATCAATTTATAATATTTCACAACCCAAAGTATCAAACTGCAATTTTCAATTTTAGTCAACGATTTTTAGGCTCCCATTCTTAAGGATCAACTCAGTATAGAAGATCTATAAAAGTTTTCAACAAACAACTATAAATGTTAGCCGGTCTCTGAAAGTTTGAACAGTTATTGTTATACAGTTAAACTTCCATAACTCGAACTTCTATAACTCGAAGTTCTCCATATCTCGAACTCTTGAATTGGCAATAGAAGTCATATTTCATAAAAATTACCTTCCGTAACTCGGAAGTCTCTCTAATTCGAAGTTTTTTGTGGATTATGGTGATTCGAGTTACGGAAGTTCAACTGTATTTATTTATTTATTTATTCTTTGGACCCAATTGGCCAAATTGAAATTATGTTTAGTGGACTTTGCTCTGAAGCCACCATAAGCACGGTTCTAACTCTAGAACTATTGGACACTGATGTGGATATTTTGGGGAAAAAAATTAAATATTGACTTAATACATTTTAATTGCATTTTACGCCTCATAAGAACTGAATTAAATGCAATTACTACAAAAACAACACAAAAAATGCATTCCGGATTATTATTATTCACTTGTTTACCTCTTTCCTTTTTGTTGCTTTGCACAGTTGCCGAGTTTAATTAATTCGACAAATTATTCCAACAGATTTGGCTATTAGCATACCAGACATGTTCTATTGCACAAAAGCACACACACAAACGCGACGAGTTCAACAAACGCGTTAAATTTTGCAATTAATTGCAATTTGAAAAAAAAATGCACGAAAAATATACAAAAAACCAACAAAAATAACAAAAGGAGTTAAATGTTTTTTGTTGTATTTGTATTGTGTTTAAAATTGATTTGTCGATTGATTTATGGCGTTTTTGCGTTATCACGTTTTCTTTTTAATTACACCTTTTAATTAACTCAGCAATTTGTCACTCGCTGTTTTTTTCAGTATTTTTGTTGGAAACAATTGTCATTTCATTTCGATTCACGCGTTTGCGTTAATTTTCACTTCAATTTTTTGCAAGTTGTTCGCGCCTCTAAGCACCAGCGGGAACTGAACCGCACCAGACACGGTTGCGCTCATATATATACATACAAACAGTAGCAGACAAATGTACATACATGCATACATACAACCGCTTGCATTTAGCCAAAAGCACCGCAGTGTGACTCAAACGCCGCAGCGACGCGTTTGGAAAATAACTCAAAACAAACTCAATTCCAAACCAACACAAAAGCAAAAAACAAAAATAAAAAAGTAACAATAATTATTATAATAAAAATGTCTCAATGCGCGCTGATAACGCGTTGATTACTGACTGATAGCTAAAAAGGTGGGAAGTATACACGCACACACATATGTAGAAGATGTATGTGTGACTCGTGCGTAGACAATGGCGGCGAGCCAATAAGCCAACCACCCTGACGAGATGTGCAATGTGCAAAACGTTTTTTTGTTTTTGTTTTTCTTTTGTTATTGTTTTTGTTGTTGTTTTTGCAAAAATTAAGTACAGTGCACTCGCGGTAACGTGAACTAATTAAAACCAAGGGAGTTCACGTTAGTGAAAATGTTCACGTTAGCGATTGTCGAATTTGAAGACGCAAAATAACTTCAAATTGCTAAATTCAGGTGTTAAATGTAAAAGTATTTTATTATTGCCATTAGTATGTTCATGGGTATGAACATACATATTAAATTGCGAATAAAATTTCACATTAGATTTATTCATTATCTTTTCTGCTGCTTTTTCCTTTCTAATAGCTGAAATACTGCTTTCTCCCTTAAGCGTCTAAGTACTCTCATGTCGCTTTGATCAACCATTGCATCTCCAGCCCATTGCAATGCCTTGTTAAAGATTTCAACTGCCTCACTTGCGGCAATTTTCTTTATGGGGTCTTCGGCAATACAATCATCATCGTCACTTTCTTCAATTTCATGGATTTCGGTGGCATCATCAACACAAGGGTCATCGTTCCACTCTCGAACCATTGGCAATATAAACTCAACTTAAAATAGAAAAATGTAATAATGATATCAAAGTGTGTCGTAAAACTTCTACCTGAGGACTCAAGTCCTGAAGGAGATCAACTGACATTCGCATTAAAGAGTTTATTTCTGCACTCCATTTGTCTTTCAGGATACTTAATGGAATGTTATATTCAGGGTCCTCCTCGTTTCCCATTAAACTTAAAATGTTTTTCCAACAATTGGCAAGAGTTTCTGTGCTGACCCGATCCCACGCGACAGATAAAAGGGTAACAGCATCTTTCAACATTACATTTTTCATTGATTCAAGCAAATCTAATTTTTTTGCTGCTATTGAAGCCAACAAACTGTTTCTGTAATATAACTTCGTTATTTTAATCGCATTTTGATCCATAGGTTGGATAAGAGGGGTGACATTTGGCGGCAATTATATTTCCATCTTCAGTTTTTAATTCTGCTTCACTTGGATGAGAGGGAGTGTTGTCAATGAGTAATAGTGCCTTTATTGGTAAGTTCTTCCGCTTTAGAAACAATCTTACCTAAAAAAAAAATTGTTTACCTGTGGCACAAAAGATTGATGGAACCAATGTTTAAAAATGGCAGACGTCATCCAGGCTGATTTCGAGTTCTTATAATCCGTAGGGCAACTAAAGTGTTTAAAGCTGCGTGGATTTTTTACCTTACCAATTACTAAAAGTTTAAGTTTATATGCACCCGATGCATTTGCGCAACAGAGAAATGTTATACGCTGCTTCTCCGTCTTTGTTCCTGGAGCAGTTTTTTCATGCGATGAGACATAGGTCTTCTCTGGCAAAAGCTTCCAGAATAAACCAGATTCGTCAGCATTATACAATTGGTCATTACATAACTCCATTTCCCCAATTTTTTGTTTTAGTTTCAGTTTAAATGGATCAACCAATTGAGGCTGCGATGAGAGTTTTTCTCCAGATACTTTAAGCAATCTAACTCCGTATCTTTTCTTAAAACTCTGGAGCCATCCGTCACTAACATTGAATGCGGTCGCGTTTTCTTTAAGTAGGGAATGCAATTCCTTAGCCTTTTTTTAGCATTAATCCACTTACAGGACAATTCCTTTCGCGCATCCGGATGAACCAAAGGTATAAACTTTTTTCCATAGCTGGAAGCTCTGACAATTTTAAAGTCAGGATTCCCCGAACGTAAAAAATAAAATTTAACGTATTCAGTGTTGTCCGTATGTTAACAAAAAGTGTGGTGAACAAAAATTTTGTTCACGTTACTGAGCTTTCTAAGTAAGTTTGTTCACGTTACAGAGTAGTCAATGTAAAAAAAAGCGTGTTCACGTTAGCCGGTGTTCATGTTAGACGGTGTTCACGTTACCGCGAGTGCACTGTAATTTATTTACCTTCTTGCCTTTGACTTTTAGCAAAGCGGTATGTGTGTGTGTGTGTTTCTCAGCCGTTGCGTAGTTGTGTATGTTTCGGTGTGTGTTCTGCATGTGCGAAAGCAGGCGATCGTGACGAGTAGCTGTGTGAGCATGTGTGTAAATATGTTTGTAAATAAACGCACGCGTTGCACACGAACTAAGTGAGTGGTGTGTGCGGAATGTGAAACAAATAAAATTAAGTGCTGAGAAAATTATAATTTATTTTAAGATAAAATAATTTTAGATAAAATAAAAAAAAAATCAATTTTAAAATAAAATAATTCAAAAAAATCGTAAATAAAATATATTTTGATGAGCGATTTTAAGAGGTTATATAAAAATATATAAAATATAAATAAATAAATATTTTTTCAAAAAATATAAATATTTTTTTGGTTGCCTTAGCCAACTAGCAAGTTTTTCAGACAGCTCCTCGTAATTATCTAAATATTTGTTGGAATTGAATCAATTAAGATCTATCTGAAATGCTTGCTATACATATTATTTGAATATCAGCAGGAGATTCTTGGAGAAATAAAATTATAAATCGGTAGAAAAAAATTATTAAAAATAAATTAATTTCAAACGAAATTTCTTGTGCCAAAACGTTGGAAATGTTGAAAAAAACATTTGGTGATGCAACCATGTCGAAAACTCAAGTTTACGATTGGTACCAATCGTTCAAAGAGGGGCATATAAAAATCGCAACGCATATAAAAGGTTGGCTTGTTCCTAATGACACCGTAAACAAACTAAATGACACATAGCAAAAAAAGTTTACAGAATAGTGTTTGACAGTTGTGCCTACCTGGGAAAAAACAAATTTGAAATATTTTCAGCGGGAAAGTTGAAATAATTTTTTAAAATTTTCAAAAAAAAAATTAAATAAATATTTATTTCTGTTTGCTATAAAAAATTTAAGTTATAGAAATATGCTAACAGAAAAGCAGAATTTCACAAATTTTGAAGTGTTTTACTAAACAGCTTATGACAGATGAACCTCTACTAACTAAATACTAATACAAAATATACACGAAACCAAGCAATCTAATCTCTACATACGAGGTGTCTTAAAAAAATAACGGCAATTTTGATTTTTTGAAAAAAATATTTACTCAATTGTCTACATTATAGATGTCGCCTTTAAAGGGTGCCCATTCGCTGATATTCTTTTATACTAGCGATTTTTCCAATCGTCGAAACACTTCTCAAATTCGAGTTTTGAGATAGCATTTGGCTGTTTCAGCTATTTTATCTATGCTTGTAAAACTCTTTATTTTTCAAAATAGGAAAAAAAACACCCGGAATCCCAGGTTTGGTGAATATGAAGGCTGTTGCATCGTTACAGTATTGTTTCTTGACCAAGAATTCACGAATAAGCAACGAAGTGTAAGCTTTTAATAAACGAAAATCGCCAATATCATAAAAACATGTCTAACCTTAGCGGCTGCTACTGTCAAAGTAAGCACAAATCGAACTATCGTACTTCAGGGTACATATATATATACATCAACATAATAAAAAAAATAATAATTGGATTCTCCAAACATATGAAATTCTCATTTTTACAATTCCCACTATTTTTATACCCTGAACAGGATATATTAAGTTTGTCACGAAGTTTGTAACACCCAGAAGGAAGCATCGGAGGCCCTATAAAGTATGTATATATATAATTATATATTATATATATATATATATAATGATCAGTATGTTGAACTGAGTCGATTTAGCCATGTCCGTCTGTCTGCCCGTCCGTCTGTCTGTCTGTCTGTCTATATACGAACTAGTCCTTCAGTTTTTAAGATATCGTTATGAAATTTTGCAGATGTTATTTTCTCTACAAGAAGCTGCTCATTTGTCGGAACTGCCGATATCGGAGCACAATATCATATAGCTGCCATACAAACCGAACGATCGGAATCAATGGCTTGTAAAAAAAAATTTTCGCATTCGACGTGGTATAATATAATCTCCGAAGAAATTGTTCAGATCGGTTAATTATATAACCTTAATATTTCTAGCAAACAGCCCGGCTAAAAAAAATTAGTAAAATGTTTTCCTTTTTTTACTTACTTTTTTTTACGTCTTTAGATTTGCTTAAACACATAGTTACTAAAAGAAATGCACCTGTGAAGGGTATATTAGCTTCGGTACAGCCGAAGTTAACGTTTTTTCTTGTTTTAAAGAACAAAGGTTAACGTACGAAAATTTTAGATTTTAAATGTATGAAATTTTTTATATAGAGATTTTTAAGTTATTATTAAAATTACTAATATGACACTAAATGTCTACAATGCCTCAATATCCACTTCCATAAGTATTTTTGTATGTATTTATCTACAAATATTGGCCCGCTACAATTGTTTTATTTTTGTTACTCATACGCACGCGTGTACGTAACTTTAAATTTATACGTTTAATTCACAATTTTGCATTTACGCGCTTTGCATTCCAATTACGCTTGTTTACGTTTGGAAAATGAAAATTAGCAATCAGTGTAAAGTGAATGAATCGAGAACGTCATTAAGTTTCGATACGCGTACATTAAAGCGAGTAATTAAAACTAGTATATGTCATGCACATTAGGGTGGTAGCTATTGAATGAGCATTTCATATGTTCAAGTGATAAAAAAATATTTTAAATTATATTTTCGAAAATTTTAAATTTTTTTATTTTAATATTTTTAGACTATATATTGTTTACAAATTATAAAAAAAAAATATTTTCGTTTGAATTTAATTTTTATTTTCGATTTTTTTTTTAATTTTGTTAGCAAAAATATATTTAAAAATCATACTTAAAAAAATAAATAAAAAATATTTTTTTTTAACTTTTTTTCTTAATTTTCCATTTCCGTACCACCCTAATATGCACATATTTATGTTGTTATGCACACTTATCGACTCATAACAGGAAGAGGAACATATTGATTGAATATTCCACTTCAATTCAAGTTCGAGGACAAAGTATAAACAAATGTCTAAGCTTTGCTTTGGCTTGCATTTCATGTATAGGAAAATTGGGTGTACATTGCGTATGCGGGACATTTTGTATGGACATACTGGTATTTGAAATAATCTATATCTATATATATAAATATACATATATATTTTCAAAGGTGGCGATGCTGCCCTATTTTCTCCAATTTAACGCACTCTGAGTAATACTAAACCTCAAAATCTCGACTGAGAACTTAATTCAATTGAAATTAGTCTGAGATGTTTTAATGAAACTGTTCATTTGTCATACCCTTAAACCCTTTTGTTGTTATTTTTGTCACGTGTCATTTTATTAAATATTAAATTTACAAATCTTCATAATCATAATACAAATGTACCTGAATAAATTGAAGTTTCCACCACATTTAACTCGTACAAATCATCGCCTGTTTAGTTTTTCTATTATTACTTCACAAGTGTTGTTGTATTACCTAATACGAAAAGTATTTGCTAACAATAAAAGTAATGTAATTAGTATTTTATTTCTAATTATGCAGAATTTCCCACCAGACTATAAAAAATGCTTATTATTGGCATTAAGCGTGGAAACTTTTACAGTATTATTCGAATATACAACAATCAACAGCTGTTTATAACAAAAAGGCCTGTATTTCAGCCATAATTGTGAATGAAATAAAAGTTTATAATATAAATAACATAATATGTTTACTGTCAGGGACAAAACGTTTCCATGGAATGTGCAGCAGGTGTAGTTGACTGGCGTTAACAGGCGTTGCAAGCTGTTTCAGTGGATTACAATTCAAACAAGGTTATTTATAAGAAGTAAGAAAGTGGTAAGTTCGGATGCAACCGAAAATTTTATATTCTCGCAATTTGTTTAATTGAATTGAGACACCCAATTTGATCCATATATACGACATGTAGTCCATTAGAATAACAAAAAGCATAATATATATGATATGAAAACTAATTTCACTAATGTTCACCACCAAGGTACATGATATCCAAGACTATATGCTCACTTAATTTTGTTAAGATATATCATATATGCAGTATAAAGCCCACCGGATGTTTGGAAACTCAAATATTAGGTATATCCTCCTCAATCCTCAGCTCAGTGCCAACCGGCGGGGTTGTAAACCGATTTCGGCCATTTCCATCCGTAAAAACATGTTATTACACAAGCTATCGCTGACAGACGGCTGGACGAAGAGACATCCACACATTAACTCGTCTTGTCATGCTGATCATTTTGAAATATATATCCCTATGTCTAACACCTTTAGTTTTAGATGCCTTTAAAAAGTAACTCCAGGGAACCGATCTTATAAATCAGGCTCATGTTATAATTTAAGCCTATAATGCACCAGAGAACTATAGATTTTTACGGGGTCACCATACGGTCATACAATTTTTTGGTGGTACGTTTTTATTTTAAAGGCCAAACCGTATTTTTTTGTAACCTGCCTGTAAAAGAACACTACAACTTGGTTGAAATTCCATTCCTTTTACAATTTCTTAATATCAATGCGTCAACATGAGGCATAACATGAAGTTAGCTGCAATTTTCCCAAATCTAATTCAAGGCTCATTCAGTACTTTAACTCTTCAATCACTTAATCGAGGTCACATCTCCTTAAACTAAATCACGTTTAACTGCCACATACTATCCATTTTGTGTTCTTGCTTTACACGTGATTGGCAAAATTACCAGTTTCTTATTTAAGCTAGTGTACAATACATTGATACAACAAGTATCCATAAATAAATAAAAGTATTTAAAAGCTTAGTTGAACACTCTAAAACTTACCAAGTCATGTCTCCCAAATACGTCATTTGTCATTCTATAGACACTAAGTAAATATACTAGAATAAAATTTCCCAGTGGGTATTGTAATGAAAAGTACTTTCAAGTACACCTCACAGCTTTGTGGAGTGTTGAAAATTTCCACTTAAAGACGCGTGCTTTGGCCGACTGTTGTTTTAATTACTTTGTTATTAGAAGTTGTTTTCCCCGTATCTCTGTTAAAATATCATTCAAGTAGTCAACTTTTGCAAATTAAATTGTAAGTAAGCACATTTGCCATTTGAAAAGCCACTTAAGAGCATAACAATCAAGTAGTAGCACTCATATGCACCTGGTACAGTGTTTTCTCCTTATATATAACCTGTTATACATGTATATTTCCTCCCTGAGAAACGTCTATTTTTAATAAAACCGCACTACATCCAGATCAAGCAGCTTTTTTGACTTGTAGTAGACTCTTAAAGGTTTTAAGCCGCCTCCGGAAGGCGGATGGATTTCATGAGAATATTTTTTATAAGAGAACGCTATAAAAAAAATAATAATAATGACCTGATGATTATATCCACGAAATACTGTACATCAAGTTCATGTTGAGATTGCGCAGAATTTACCTGCGTTCACTAGTCAAATGCGGTTATGCAGTTACACTACGCGGATAATATTTAATTAGAAAGCTTCTGTTGCATTAAAAGTTATCGCGGGGGTTTTATAAGAACACCTTTCGTTTTGTCGTCATTTATGTTTAATTATTTTGTAAAGTTCTAGGAAATCGCTTCACAACTGTACCTCGTGAACAGGTTTACAACAAAATCAAATTCAAAAGAATAGTGGTGAGGAAATCGTTACAGATATATAGGATTTGAAGAAAAATTAATTGAATTCTATATTTATTAATAAATTTTTTTGCGGTTTTGGTCGTGATTGACGCACATAATCGGATGTACTATGTATTATACAATTCGGCCTTCGCGCCCTCTCTTTGGAGATTGCTAACGACAACGCTTTTGAACCTCGAAGTAGAATTATATTTTTATGTTTACATACTCAGTCATGTCTCAAAGTAATATAAATTTTGTATAGCGTAAATGTTGTCCTCTGACGAGATGTTCATTTACCGAGATAAACGAAAACATTGAATTGTGAATTTATAGTACCTCGTCCATCACATCTCTTGTTGGGATATATTAACTGCCTTTCCGTTCTCAAGAACCACATTCAAATGTAAAGTGGTTGCTTCAATATTAAGAAACCGTCTGTTTCTAAATTACGCTCAATTTATAATCCTTAAAATGTTGGTCGTGTCGTCGAAAAAGAGAGTGTCTTATGAAACTTGTTGCAGATTCTTATCGAGCCTAGCATTTAAGCTCTCCAATACCCTACAACAGTATAACCAGCAGACTAATTATATACATAACTCGAACTTCCATAACTCGAACTTCTATAACTCGAAGATCTCCATAACTCGAACTTTTGAATTGGCAATAGCGTTTAGAAATCAAATTTCATACAAATTTCCTTCCATAAATCGAACTTTTCGACAAGGGCATAATACAACAAGTAAGGAAGGGCTAAGTTCGGGTGTAACCGAACATTTTATACTCTCGCAATTTATTTATTTAAATTTATTTATATTATATAATACACAATTTGACCCACATATTCGTCATATATGTATATTGTATAAAGTCCATTGAAAGTTGGAAACCATAATATTAAGTTAGAAGCACCGAGGTCCTCGTGTTCGATATATGGGGCCTTGAAAACCTATGGTCCGATTTCGGCGATTTTTAGAATGGGGCTGCCACACTATAAACGTAGTATTTGTGCAAAGTTCTGCACCGATATCTTCACTAGTGCTTACTTTATATATTGTAAAGTTAACGATTCAGATCGTCTTCAAAGTTCTGGTATATAGGAAGTAGTCGTGGTTGTGAGGCGATTTGGCCTATTTTCACAACATATCATTGGGATGTAAGGAAACTATTACAAACCAAGTTCCATTGAAATCTGTCGAGTAGTTCCTGAGATATGGTGTTTGACCCATAAGTGGGAGATGCCACGCCCATTTTCAATTTGGTAAAAAAAATATGAGTGCAGCTACCATCTGCCATTTCTTATGTAAAATTTAGTGTTTCTGACGTTTTTCGTTAGTGAGTTAACTCACTATTAGTAATTTTCAACCTAACCTTTGTATGGGAGGTGGGCGTGGTTATTATCCGATTTCTTTCATTTTTGGACTGTATTAGGAAGTGGCTAAAAAACGACTGCAGAAAGTTTGGTTTATATAGCTCTATTGGTTTGCGTGATATGTACAAAAAACTTAGTAGGGGGCAGGGCCACGCCCACTTCCCCAAAAAAATTACATCCAAATATGCCCCTTCGTAGTGCGATTCTTCATACCAAATTTTATTTCCATAGCTTTATTTATGGCTTAGTTATGATACTTTATGTGTTTTCGGTTTTCGCCATTTTGTGGGCGTGGCTGTGGTCCGATTTTGCTCATTTTCGAAAGCAACCTTCCTATGGTGCCGAGAAATAAGTGTGTTGCGAGAGTATAAAAATACTTATAAAGAGTTGTTAAACCTTATCCATGCTTCATTTGTTGTTTACAATTAAAGTTTTTTTCGAAAAAATTTCCACATTGTTTCCTTATCAAATAAGTGCATATGAGTGATGTCTGAAGCGGTAGGGGCATATTTTAAATATTCTCGAAATAATTTTGATACATATTGCTAAGTACAGAAAAATTCAGATCCATTCCGTAATGTAGTACCAATTTTCGTTTTAAATCAACATTCTATAAATTGATATAAAGTAATTGTAAATTATTATTATTATATTTTTTATTTAATATTATATACAATATATAACATAAATATATGTATATAAAGACAAAAATTAGTTGTTGGCAAATATTTTAATTAAGATATTTAAATATATATTTAAAGCTTCCATCTTTCAACTTACATATAAAACTACTAGTGTTTCTAAAAACTAACATTTATTGGCACACAAAATCAGTTAGTTAGTCATGTGAACGCAATCTCTGCATAAGTCTACATTATTTATTGGCAAGAATTTCGACTGATTTGTTTTTTTTTTTATTAAATATTTTGTGAAATCAACGCTATAAATATAATTGATAAACATTAAAAAAAGATAATAAAAATGATTATAGTTGATACCTGATATAAGGTGTATTACTAAAAATCACATTGGCACATAAATATACTCATCACTTTCGAAATACGCTAAATCTAGTCTAATAAATTCACAAAACTTATATATAAATTTCATTATATATATATATATATTAAACTTAAATATGTATATATGTACGTACACCTATTCGAGTAACACTTGCTAACGATTCGCCGAAAATGTTATTCCGCTTCATTAAAATGCAACACGATCTGTGTTAAACTCTCATAGGTGCCGGTGGAGAAGCCCAACAATGCCAGAATGAGTATGCCGATATTTTTGGTGAACAACCAGGCGCCGGGTCCTTTGTTGTCATCGCGTTTAATGAGCAACTCAATCATTGGTGGGAATACCAGCGCCAAGGCAGTGGAGCACAACGCACCGATGAGTGACATGAAGAGACCCAAAGCGGGCACCAGTTCAGCAATGCATACTGGAAAGGAAATTGGAAAATTAATAATTTTTTTTTTATAAAAATCATATTCACTGAAAAAAGACGTCTAAAATTTGAATTTTGTTTAAAGTAATGTAATTTGTTTAGTGAACAAAAGTAAAAAGCCGTCTAGTACTGAAGTGAAGTTCTTAGTTTCTCAACTATAGTCTCATAATTTTTGTTCGGCGCCTAAAACTATGCTACAAAATTTAATATAAACTCTCTCTCTCTATGTTCAATTAAGTCTCACTTAAGGCATTTCATTATATATATATTTTGAACCACTATATACTGAAAGTGGGACCACCGCGCCAACAGATTATATACCGAGAATTTGAATCAATTTCCCATATATCTTAATGACATTAAGTGAGCATTTTTTGTTAACAGCATGGGACCTGGTGTTTAAAATCGATCAAGTTTCATTATAACTTCCTCTAGATCCCATATAACATATGATTTTCTTTATTTCAGGAAATCGGTTCAAACCTTGGCCTAACCTCAAAATACACAATCTAATTACTACCGGTTGATTCTTATAAATTATCAGAGAAGGATAATCGATCTTAACCCTTCCTTACTTATTTCTAAGCTTCAGAAATTATTATGTATAAATAAGAAATTTTGAGGTTAGGCAACCCCGTCTAAATCTCTAAACTATACTCACAAGTCAGCACCACCATAATTGTGCGAAAAAGCAGCTCTCCAGTGAATGGACGTCTTTGCAAATGCATAATTTCTATGGCATTGGGCAGCATAATTTGTATGGCAATGAAGAATTGTAGTGGATAACCAAGCATTACGCCAGCCGATACCATAACTTTAACGGATTGCGCCAAACTGCAAGAAAAAGTATAAATAATTAAAGTTAAATATTTTAATCTAAGTATTACACTGCATGACACTCACATTGTATCGCCCAGGTTCAAGGTCAAACTGCCGCCCACCTCCTCACCCCATTTGAGATAACCCAAAGTACCGGCAAACAAGAACATGAAGGTGACCAAGGTCATGCCCATATTTAGGACACCCATCTTGCGCGCAAAGTTCGACGGCTTGCGCATGGCATTACGCAGTGGCAACACCAAAGTTATGCCCTCAAATGCGAAAATAGCGGTGCCGAAGAACAGCGCCAAATGTGGACCATCCGTGTAAAGTTTACGCTCCGCCGCACTGGGCACACCATCTTTGAGTGCGTAAAATATGGTTATAGCTAAGCCCACCACCATGCAAATGGAGGCGATCAACGAGACGGGCATCAACCATTTCAGGTTTGTTATAAGCGAGGTTAGCAGGATGGGCACAAATATGATCACCATAACTATGTGTACATCGATGTCGATTTCATAGGCATCGAAGATCTATAAAAGTTTGGAAGTTAGAAAAATATTTATTTCCTTTAAGTTCTTCAAAAACTATGTACCTGTTTCATATTTGTGCTGATGAACACGATGTAAATGCAACAAAAGCCCAATTGTGTGACACAGATGAAAATATTCACAATGGTTTTCATCATTTTCGACCATGTGCGCAATTTCACTGGACCATTGGCGAAGCACTGCTCCACCGTATCGGCGTAGTCGGCACACACTACACCGTTAGTTAGCGCACGCATCTTTTCGGAACAATTGACGAGCACATGCTGGCAATGCACTGATATTACACCGATAACCACGAGCAGTATGGGTCCCACAATTATGCCGCCATTCTTAAAGGCATCGCCCATAGCGAAAAGACCAGGTCCAATGTTGCCCTTGAAGATGTGTATAAGCGTTGTAACATAACTGTAGAAATATTGAGACAATTTTAGATTTCACATTTTATTTATTGTTGTATTTTATATATAGTTACCTCGTTGGCGGATGTTCGGGCGCATTTTCACCTTCTTTCTTCAGCTGTTGTTTTGCTGTTTTCTCCACATCACTCTTCTGTAACTGTGTTTCATCTATGGTTTTGTTGGCATTAGCTTCGGTGGCTTTATTTTCCATAGGCACTTCAGTGTATGTTTGATTCTAGAAGTAGACATTAAAATGTTCAAAAATTATAGGTTATGTTAGACTAAAAGTTATTCCGATAATTCATTCTGATATTTAATAAAAACGTATTGAAACATTTGTTTTTGAAAATAATAACGGTATTTTTCTGTTAAAAAGGTCCACTTTTTTAAGTTCTAATGATGGTTCTAGATTTCAACAAGAGTTTATTCATCAGTTCTAGACATAGTATATATGGTTTCAAAGCATATGACACAGAAACATGGACTATGACGTACCGAGATGAGAAAGCACTTGGAGCATTCGACAGGACTGTTCTCCCTAAGATCTTTGGAGCTATCCGTGTGACCGATGAGTACCGAAGAATATGGAACCGTAAACTGAGCTCTCCGACGACATGGACATAGTTAAGCGCATAACGAATGCAATAGTTAGGGAGGTCATACGCATTGAAGATGATGCAGTGAAAAGCTTATTCGATTCGAGAGCCATGTGTGGACAACGGAAGGAAGGGCGTCAATGCATCGAATGGAAGGACCAAGTGTTTAGGGATCTGTCTACACTCGGGATGTATAACTGGTGTAACTTTGTAAATGAAAAAGGCAACTGTCGAAGTTTTTTGATCTCGACCTAGACCGACCCACGGTTGTGTCAAAGAAGAAGAAGCTTTCATAACGCAGAAACTAAAGAATGTGTTGGATAATGAGTGAATTTAAAAATTATTTGAAGGGGAATAGCAAAAAAAAACGGGTTTTTCTGTAGGAAATGGCATGCTGTATTTTTGAGACTTAAAAACCTCTCATAATCTCTCAATCGTTGAACGCTGCCCTTATAAAAAAATGTGGTGACAACTAACAGAAAAACAAGGAAAACTCCTTCCCTTTCAAAAAAATGGCAAATCTATTAATCCTTAATACTTCCAAATATTAAGGATTAATAGATTTGCCATTTTTTTGAAAGGGAAGGAAATGATTGCGGTAAACGGAATTTTAAGACGATAGTGTACTATATTTAAGGCTTAAAAAACAATATTTATTATTAACAAGTAAGGAAGGGCTAAGTTCGGGTGTAACCGAACATTTTATACTCTCGCAATTTATTTATTTAACATTATTTATATTATATAATACACAATTTGACCCACATATTCGTCATATATATTGTATAAAGTCCATTGGAAGTAGGAAACCATAATATTAGGTTAGAAGCACCGAGGTCCTGATGTGTGATATATGGGACCTTGAAAACCTATGGTCCGATTTCGGCGATTTTCAGAAATGGGCTGCAACACTATTAACATAGTATTTGTGCAAAGTTCTGCACCGATATCTTCACTAGTACTTACTTTATATATTGTAAAGTAAACGATTCAGATTGTCTTCAAAGTTCTGGTATATAGGAAGTAGGCGTGGTTGTGAAGCGATTTGGCCTATTTTCACAACATATCATTGGGATGTAAGGAAACTATTACAAACCAACTTTCATTGAAATCGGTCGAGTAGTTCCTGAGATATGGTTTTTGACCCATAAGTGGGCGACGCCACGCCCATTTTCCATTTTGTAAAAAAATCTGAGTGCAGCTTTCATCTGCCATTTCTTATGTGAAATTTAGTGTTTCTTACGTTTTTCGTTAATGAATTAACGCACTTTTAGTAATTTTCAACCTAACTTTTGTATGGGAGGTGGGCGTGGTTATAATCCGATTTCTTTCATTTTTGGACTGTATTAGGAAGTGGCTAAAAAAAACGACTGCAGAAAGTTTGGTTTATATAGCTCTATTGGTTTGCGAGATATGTACAAAAAACTTAGTAGGGGGCGGGGCCACGCCCACTTCCCCAAAAAAATTACATCCAAATATGCCCCTTCATAGTACGATCCTTCATACCAAATTTTATTTCCATAGCTTTATTTATGGCTTAGTTATGGCACTTTATGTGTTTTCGGTTTTCGCCATTTTGTGGGCGTGGCAGTGGTCCGAATTTGCTCATTTTCGAAAGCAACCTTCCTATGGTGCCAAGAAATAAGTGTGCCAAGTTTCATCAAGATATCTTAATTTTTACTCAAGTTACAGCTTGCACAGACGGACGGACGGACGGACAGACAGACATTCGGATTCGAACTCCACTCTTCACCCTGATCACTTTGGTATATATAACCCTATATCTAACTCGTTTAGTTTTGGGTGTTACAAACAACCGTTATGTGAACAAAACTATAATACTCTCTTTAGCAACATTTGTTGCGAGAGTATAATAAAAAATATTGAAATTTTTTCAAAGTTGTAAGTATTTTTCCGGAGCGCCTGGAGTCTGCACTTGTAAATCGGTGCCGGTGATGGAGGTCGTGCGATGCATCTGAAACAGTCGAACCAATTTTTTTTTTTAATTTTTAATAAGTTTTTTTTCTTTATGAACTAAAAAAATACCGAAGAAGATATAAAATCCCAAATTTTTTCGAAGTTTGAAAAAAAATTCACTTTTTTAAGAAAAAAAATTGACTTTAAGTTGCAAAACAAGTAGTAGTAGTAGTAATCCTTTTGTCCAACTTTTTTAGTTCAAATAGAAGATCACTTTGTTTTTTTTCGATCGGATATATATTCGTTTTGCTATCGCCGGC
Organism: Zeugodacus tau; assembly: GCA_031772095.1. Taxonomy (NCBI): domain Eukaryota; kingdom Metazoa; phylum Arthropoda; class Insecta; order Diptera; family Tephritidae; genus Zeugodacus; species Zeugodacus tau. The sequence goes on along the minus strand of CM062650.1, from coordinate 60,085,529 downwards.
ACCGTATTCTAACACTTGTGAAAATGAAAACTCGCGAAAACGCGCTTTAAAGGTCTGCCTGACCATTCGCACTTGCTCGACGCTCGGCCACTAAAACTGCTATAGTTTCGAAAATATGTCGAATTGGTCTCTGGAATTTTAAAGACATATTCTTGGATAGTTTTGGAAGAGATTTAAAACCAAACAAAAAAATCAATTTTTTGAAGCCTGTAAAGCAGACTACTGCCTTAATGAACTCAAATCCTGGATCCAAGCAATTCAATGGGCTATTCTAAGTCTTTTGTCTCGGTAGTGAATTTTTACTCATAAATATTCGAGGCTAATACTTGATAGACCTCTTCTAATAACTTTTAATCAAAAGGAGAATCTAAAGTTATTTTGTGGAATATTAAAAAATTACCAAAATATGAATTCATATCCATAAAAACGTATAAGGGTTATGTAACAACAAATTAAAGTTTTTTCGGAATTACTAAATAAATGATTAAATAAAATAAATAAATAATTATTAAAGATTTTGAGAAAAATATATTTAAAGTTTTTCACATTTTGGGTCAATTAATTTATATAACAGAAGTGATGTATCCTAATGTACATTGGGACTATTTTAACTAGTAAAATTATATATTAACATGACAAATGTATTTTTAAGCAATTAAAAAAATCGTAAAAATAGTTACTGCGAAAATTTTAGACAATTCCGAATAGTAATTGCTAGTTTTAAACGCGAGTGAGAAAACAATAACAATTTGCATGCCCATCAAAGCAATTATCACGAAATAGTTGTATACATATATACTATATATGATATATATCTACCCATTTGAATGCATGTACATATATTTTAGAAATCACAGTAAACGACAACAACAATAATTGTATAGTAAATTAGAATTGAATAGAACCGGCAAATACTTGCTCAACCGAAAACGTGACCACATGCCGGTAACTTGAAGTGTATACGCGTATAAACACGCGGCAAGCAGAGCAGTTAGGTTTAAGTATGGGATCTCACGAGAGATCGTCGTCAACAAATATGACACCTGATTAGTTGTTGTGCTTGGGAAAAGAAAGTTGATTTCTAAGAATTATGCAATGAAGATACACAAATCATGTTCAACGCGTTGATGATCATACGTCGGTCGATTCTGCTTTGATAAAACTGATGGCAATTCGTGCAAAAAACGTTAAATACTTGACGAGAGTTAACAAACAATCATGAGTAACACGCGACACCGCTGACAATCAAAGGCCTTTTCACTTTTTCTATTAACTATCATATATGCAAGTATATTTTGATTACTTTTAATTGAACAAAACTTGGGTAATTTTTAACCGCGACAGGCGGTGCAAAGAACAACTTGTCGCTCACATATTTGTATAAATTAAAAAATAAATAGGTATATATAATACATATATATAAATATCTATATAGCAAAATTAATGAACAGTTGTGGAATTTTGGTTTTTTTCTTTTTGTCGGTGGCGCTTCAAAGTGCTCAGACGCGTTTACGCGTAATGCTCGTGGAAAGTTTTGAGATCATGACGCTGCCGCATATTTACTCATCTATTTTTAATAATACAAAAATTTACTTAAATAATTAAAACGGAAAAAAAAATGAAATGCTTTTTGGCAAGCAAAAGGGTTGGCGTAGGTAAGGTTATGGCGTCTTAAAACGCAATTGACGCTCTTAGGAAAATTTCTGGGCAGTGATCCAAGGCAAGTGATTAATGTGAGAAATGTGTACTTCTTTATTTGTCATAAAATTGTTTTTTATAGAAAATGTACTTTATACAAGTAACATTGAATATACATATTATTTATGAACTAGTATACCAAGATATTATAGAAAAAACCTAAGGGTGTGAACACATATAAAGTGTATTCCATCAGTCGTTGGAAAAATAATTACTTTTATGGTTCTCAAAATACGCTCATCAGATTGCTATTTTAGACCCCCCAAAAAAATTGTCATAAACTTCTAGTTGGGTTATGGAGGCTTTGATGCTATTAAAAGAACTTTTTGCTTTGTTGGGTTATGGAGACCTTGATGCTATTAAAAGAACCACTAAGTAATCAGAGGTTCAACAACTACCATAATAAAACAGCAGCAACTTAGAATTCCGGGTTTGCATAAACCCAATAACCATAGACCCAGAAGAAGATTAAAATTAAACCCAGTTTTCCGGTTAATTTCGAGTTGATCTAAGAGACATGATCTTAACTTCTCTAGAGTGTTCATACAACGACTCTTCCAAACCTAACCTGCTTGAAAATAGCTATCTTAAACCTTTATACTTATATATTTGTGTTCAGAAAGTCTTTTAAAGCTTTTAGAAATCTATATATAAATCAAAGGACAACGAGGAAAGGATATAATAACTGTACAAAGTTTATCATTAAATTTAAACAGCCGGAAAGTATGCAAACACCGCAGCAGATATCGCATATTGACGATGACGAAACTTGTGCGATAACACTCGAGTGCTGTTCGCCTAGACATAAAATTTAATGTTGTAACAGTAGATAAAAATGATAACTATCTTATCAATTCCATACATGTTCATAGCAAATGTACTAACATGCTACTAATGTTAGTTTTTTTATCATAATTTCATTATTAACTTGTTACTTTGTATTTATTCAATTTATTTCCCGATGTATCAATTGACGCCATTAATCATGTATTATAAAACTATATAGTTTGAAATGCTTAAATGTAATGCAGCGTGAATTTTGGGGGCACATGTGACTTACCATATTTTCCATAACAACGACTTATTGGCTCTAGAGTTATGCACATGACTGACTTTACATGAGACAAGTCATGAGTGCGTACTTAAAAACGTCTAATTTTAAATCTATATGAATTTATAAGATAATCTCGTTCTAATATTTAAGTTGGTCACATCTTACAAATAATACCACATAAACCTTTTATTTCTAGGGCTTACAGAAGCTTTACAATATCTGGTAGTTAATCACCATATATTTAAGGCTTAAATCTTGTCCGATTTTATCCTATTATAATTACTGTTAATATTATATTTTTGCTATAAATATAGAATAAATTGTATATAGAAGTGGTAGTCTGAGTAGGTACTTCAAAAGCACTTCAGAAAAATATTGATATTATTTATAGATTGATATGTATTTAGTGTCAAAGTTGCCATATTTAAAAAAATATTAAAAGTGATCAAACAATTTATTAGAAATACATATGTCCCATATGTTAGGGATTTTAAAAATAATTCAAGATATTATCAATTTCTACATAATTTTCAGCAAAAGTTTTATAATGTCTTCAAGAAAACTTAACTTTATTAGAACAGGACGAAAATATATTTTTTGTAAGTATCGATCAGTCGCTCAACCATCGACTGTGAATGCTTTTCAATCGCTCATTTGTCGAGTTCGAATATTAAGATTTAAAAAAATTGTCAAAATTGAAAAATGTGAGAAACGCTAAGTTTCCGATCAAAACGTCAGAAACACTATATTTTACATATGAAATATGAAATTTGAAACAAATGAAAGCTGCACTCAAAATGGAAAATGGGCGTGGCGTCGCCCACTTATGGGTCAAAAATCATATCTCAGGAACTCGATTTCAATGAAATTCGGTATATAATATTTTCTTGACACCCTGGCAACACAGATGAAACATGGGCGAAATCGTTTCACAAGCACGCCAACTTCCCATATAACTCAATTTTGAATTCCATCTGATTCGTTCACTTTATAATACATACAAATACTGTATATCATCTGTGGCTTCACTTATGGAAAAATTTTCGATATCGGACTATAACTTTTCAAGGCCCGGGATATCTACATGAAGAACTAAGGGTAATTTTACACCGAAAATATCGGTAAATCTTTCAGATATTTTAATTTAATTCAGAGGAAAATTGTTTCTCTTAATTGGGTGGCTCTTTTCCAAAAATTATTAAAATCGGATCAGAACTTCCCCTAGCTTCCATATATGTACCTAATTATGCGCGGGCTTTATTCCGCATATATCGGTTAATATGTGAGATATCTTAGCAAAATTAAGTGAGCATATCGTCTTGAATATAGTGTAGCTTGGCAGGGAAATTGAGTGAAATCGGTTTAGGAATTACATCAACCCTCATATACCATATATTATGATTTTCGTTATTCTATTGGTTTTTATGCCGAATATATGGTATTGTGTGTTATCTTAATAAAATTACATCAATAAATTGCGAGAGTATAAAATGTTCGGTCGCACCCGAACTTAGCTTTGCCTAAATGCAGACAATGGTTTTCCGGAGGGCAAACCAATGTGATCAAGACTAATATGTTAAGCAATATCGAACAATTTTGTTTAAAAAGGGTTTTGAAAGTATATTATCTTTTAAAAAATTTAAAATTGGAGCAATTCTTTGACCACGAGTATAATTTGGACTCAATGAAATTTCTAAGCGATGCCTCATTAGACAACAGACTGACAGTGGAACAAAAAGTACTGTTTTAAGACAAGTAAAGAGTATGGAATAGAAGATATTCCGCTTATATAGAGAACTTAATGCGTTTACGATTTGATGATAAAGAAATATTGAAAATAAGAACATTAATGAATAGACATAAAAAATAATCCTCACTTCCAAAACGTGAAATATCTAGAATTAATTTAAAAATTAAATTTATAATAAACAGTAAACCAAAACCAGTCTTTATTCGCAGCTAAACGGATCTGCTCTATTGTTATTTACCAAGTATTTGTAAAAAGTACTACAACAAAAACAAAAATTATTTGCAGCACGAGTAAGATTAAAATTGCATTTGTCACTTGCTCACAAGGTTACAGCATGTTTAGAAACGATTTAATTGCATTTAATCGCCTAAATAGTCATTCACCCTTTTATCGACATTTTAAACACGTAGAGCAAATTACATATTCGTAAAAAGCAATGAAAGGAAGAAAAAAAACAACAATTAAAATGTAAACCAAAAGTCATCTCTATTATTTTAGGAAATTACAAAATCAGCGACAGTTTTGCCTATTTCATATTTGCCAAGCCCCATTGACCATCATTGTCTGCGACGAGCCGTTTAGCCCTGACGAACTATTTAACCGTGTGTGAGAAATTATCAATGGCAAAATAAAAACAAAGTTGTTTGTTGGTATTTACTACTAGGAATACATATATATGTATGTATATGAGAGAGAAACAAAATGAAGAAATAGAACTTATTTCAGTACATCTGCACGCGCAGAGTGAATATTTTTATGTGTGGGTGGTAGTGGTTTGTTGTTGTATGCGACACTGGTTAACAAAATAGAAGAATTATAATTATTTCTCTTGTAAATAAATTAAATTAAAAAATTAAAAGAATAATTAATTATGAAATTATATTAAGTAGTGTGTGGATAATTTTTAAAAAATTCAACACAGGGTTGTTAACGCTTGGATATGTGTTCATCAAAAGAGTCTTGGTTTTGCATTAAAATCTTAAGATATTGAATTTTTTAAGGTACTATTTATATAGAATAATTTTACAATTGAAGAAAAATTGGTGGTTATTTTTATTAGGGAACTAGAAAAATTTCGTTTTTAATAAAAAATGTATGTAATTGCAGCAAGATGGAATAACTATTTGAGATATTTAAAGAGTAAAAAGTTTGAGTTTTTAAGCAGTCATTATAATGAAATGTTGAAAAATTAAATACACAATTCTCAAAAATTTTTTTGTAGACAAAATTTAAAAAAATAATAAAAATTCGAATTTGACATTTTTAAATTTTTTGAAAATTAAGGGTCTGTAATAACTTCAACTTGACGACACTTATATTAGGTTGGCAAATATCTCCCTTCCGCCTTTTTGTCTTTTGAATTTTGCGGCTATGTATAAAGCGCTACAGAGCTCGTATCTGGCAATTCTATACATCTTCGAAAGGTCTTGACATAACCTACGAAACGAAGCTATGCCTGATTAAATGCGTTCAACAGTTATAGACTTGTAAACATGGAGTTCACTAACGCCGAAATTCGCGATATTTTTAAGTTTTCCTTCGTTAAAGGCAAATCCGCTAGAGAAACGTTCCGTGAGATTAATGGTGTTTTGGGGATGGTAGTGATAGAGTACTACTCGAACTGCGGAGGAATGGTTTCACCGATTCAGAGCTGGTGAAAATTACATCATGGATAAGCTAGTCGGTGGAAAACCTGTGACGACGAATACCGATCAAATCATGGAAAACATCGTGTTAGACCGGCATGTGCCATCTCGTGATATCGCCCAGGAGATGGGAGTTAGTCACCAAACCAATTCAAACCATCTGCAGAAGGCTGGATACACAAAAAAGCTTGATGTTTAGGTGCCGCATGCTTTGACGAAAAAAAAACCTTCTGGGCCGTCTCAACGCCTACGATATGCTGCTGAAACGGAACGAACTCGAACCATTTTTTGAAGCGGATGGTGACTGGAGACAAAAAGTGGATCACATACGACAATATCAAGCGAAAAAGGTCGTGGTCGAAGGCCGGTGAATCGTCCCAAACAGTGGCCAAGGCGGGATTGACGGCCAGGAAGTTTTTGATGTGTGTTTAATTCTACCATCTACTGCGAACAACTGGACCGCTTGAAGCAGGCGATCGACCAGAAGCGTACAAAATTGACCAACAGGAAGGGTGTAATGCTCCTCCAGGACATCGCCAGACCACACACTTCGTTGATGACTCGTCAGAAGCTATGGGAGCCCGGATGGGAGGTTTTATTGTATCCAACATATAGCCCAGACATAGCGCCAAGTGATTACAACCTGTTCCTGTCCATGGAGAACACCCTTGGTGGTGTAAATTTGAACTCAAAAGAAGCTTGAGAAAAGTGGCTGTCCGAGTTCTTCGCAAATAAGGAGGGGGCTTCTACGAGGGGGTATTATGAAGTTGCCATCTAGATGATAACAGATTATCGAACGAAACGGCGCATAATTGAACTAAATTCGATAAAGAGCAAAAAAGCAAAAAAGGGAGATATTTGCCAACCCAATGCGACATTTTAAAAATATAATATTAGAGAGATCTTAAATGTTTTTTATATTCATGGAGAATGCTAAGATAAGCTAACTAATTCAAAACTTTCCCCATGGGGGATGCTAGTTTTCGATGAATCCCAATGCAATATTTCAGCTTTTCTGTAACAAGATTATGAAAAAGTATTTCAGTACCAACTTCACTGCCTAACGCTACTGTGTATTTTTTGCCGCAGTGATCATACAAAACTTAATGCTATGTTGTCTAGTATAATTCATGACATATGGAAGGCTGAGAAGATTACTTTTTATATGTTTTTTTTTCATAAAGGAAACTAAAAGAAACAAAATGAATAATTTATTGTGTAATTATGTGTGTCACTATTTTTAGGCAATACGTTAACATTGAACTAAATCTTGATTATTTTCATTTTGATTTTCCGGATGCAACCTGTTGATATAAATTTATATTTTTATACCCTCACTCACCTATTTTTTGGTGTTTAGTGTTGCTAGATGTGCCTTTAATGTTATTTCATTAATTGTGTTTCTTTATTTGTTTATTAAAATAAGCAAGAAAGCAAAGAAATTGGCAATTTTTCAAAAATAAGAAATGAAAATAAATAAAGGAAAACCCAATTTAACAAAGTATTGTATTTTCGCTTATTTTTCACGGCGCCGTTGTATTTTCAAATAATACATAGTATGTGCATTTACATACATTTGTACATTTGTGCGCCACTTAGTATGACAGCCAAAGAGTCAATGATCTTAGTTCTCAAACGCATGTGCATTTTATGTATTGCAATTAAATGGCTTATATGTCATTTATTTGCTTGATAAATGATTGCATAAATAACATTGTAGAGTTTAATAAAAATTATATTGAAATTTGTTTACATTATCTTCATTCAAATTATTACAATATAATAAGCGTTCATGGGATTATAAACGAAAATTATAATAAGAGCTCATCATTGGTACTAAACTTATATATACGAACGAACATAAATATGTACATTCTATATAGTAAATAGTTGGCGAAATGCGTTCATAGAAACTTGGCAAGGACACAATTGCGGCAACAGTGTGTTTACTTACATGCTTACGAGGTGAGTTCCTAAAGTGACGCAAATTATAAAATTTCGTAAACTACGTAAGTTTATAAAAAACTAGCAGATCACCCGGCTTCGCACGGGCTTAAACAGACATTTCAAAAATTTTAAGTTTTTACACACTCTCCCATACGTATGTATGTATGTAATTTGCCGTTTCTTGCGTGGGATCGTGGGAAATTCGAACTTGAAATTATATTTTATTTACAATGAGCTAAAGCTTGATTACGACCTCTAGTCTTTTGGCCCGTTGTCTTTCTCTCTGATTATGTAGGCATTCGGAACGCTCAAAGTTCAACGGCCTAGTGCGAGCTTGTATATTTCTAATAATTTGTTCTTCAAGCCCCTGCACACGCTCCGTACTCGACTCTCAAGCGCGTACTTGGGAGGTTTTGAAATTTTGTTCAGCAAGCAGCTGCGAGCGCTTGTTACTCGACTCTCAGACACGCGATTGCGATGCGAAGAGAATGACTTGCAGGACGATTTTCAGTTTCTGATTAAGATTCTCCATCACCGAGTCTTTGCGATACCCTCACCTGGGAACTATTTCCAGAAAGTTGAGATTCTAGCAATAAATATAGCCGATGTTACTCGTGGTGAATGTAGCTTTCCAATGGTGAAAGAATTTTTAAAATCGGCTAAGTAGTTTTCGAGTTTATTCATTACAAACATACATACAAATCTTTCCTCTCTATAATAGTAGTATAGATTTCTAAAAATTAAAAAGTATTTTATATAGTAAGACTTATCGTAGTACTAACTACAGTTATAAGAACCTACATTCTTCGGTCGTTTGTGAGAATCAAAAGAGTTTAGAAGTACTTAGAAGACTAGGCAGTTGTCCGATCTTGACAAGCTTCGCAATCAATCACCAACTAATGGAATAGTTAAAGAAGTGATTTATTTTCCCTAAATTAAATCTAGTAACGTAGACACTTCGATTTTTAGGTTACACATACATAAATTTTTCCACATAGCTTATGCTGGACGCGTCTCTCAAAGCGCTTAAGATCAGAGAAACCTTCGTAAAGGGAGTTTTTTTAGACTTGTGGTTTTCAGGAAAAAATAAAAGGTATATAATTGAATGGTTTAGTCATTTTAGCTTTATTATAAACATGAGAGTTCGTCATTATGTTTTAAAAATTATTTCTAGCAAGTGACCGCCGCGGCTGACTGGAATAAATTTCAGCCGAGAGACCACTTTTGGCAGCAACAAACCTTGTTCGAAATGACAAACTAAACTGAGAATAAATCAAGTAACGACTGTCAAAAAGGCCAACGCCTAAAAAAACATCCTTTAATAGTAATACTAATTCTAATACTAAAGGCTAATAATAGTGACTCTGATTTGCTCAAAAGTTTGTAACGGATGATAATGACAGTATAAGCGAGATGATAGTGACAAAAGAAATCTGACACATTAGAAGAACTCAAAGATATACCAGAAATGTTCCGAGAGTCGGAAGATTTATTCACAAATATATATTCAATTAGAGGAGAACGAGTTAAAATAATTTCTGTAAGAAATTTAAATTCGTAGAACTTTTTGAACAGGTCTCGTAAAAATTCAAAATGTGGTAAATAATAAAAGATAAATAGCAAAAGACAAAATGTATATAACAATCAAAGTGAAATGTATAAATATGAGGTTGAGGTTATGTTAGCTATAAAGTTTCATATATTTTTGAGAATATGTTAGTAAAGTGTGAAATTTTTCTATATGGACATTTAAATAATCCATTTAAGTCAATTGTGACCGGTTTTCTTGTTTTCTGAAAACCAAACTGAAGTTATTTCAACATTTCTCTTTTTGAAAATGTATAGATTGCCACAGAATCTTTTAAATGGACTTTATCTTAAGTTTTCTATGTTATATTATTATAATCAAAACAAAAATACTGTCAAATTTGGATTTGTGGTATTATGGTACTTTTTTATATCTTAAGACATCTTTTTAACAATTCTTCTTAATGTCATATAATGCCAACTGAAGCATAGTAACTGAAGGGCAGCCTTAACCCAAAAGTAAATCATATGAAATTATGAAATAAAGGAGTTATCAGTTGTGCAATTAAAATAGTTATCTCACAGTATAACAAGCACAACAGAGTGTGTGATAACTCGAAAAATTCACACGTTTTTCAGTGCTTATCTGTGATTTACGGTAATTGTGTCTGACAATTGTTATTGTGACGAATGACAATTAACCAATTATGTCGCTATTTAAACGATTATTATCGTGGCGAGTACAATTGTAGCTACATACGTCTATATTATTGTAAAGATCTTATACTTCATATTTATATTCATATTTGCGAACAATAAGCGTCTACGTGTGTTAAAAGAATGAAATTTTTAGATATTTATATAAATGTACTACAACAGTCACAAGTAACGCTTCATATTTATGCCGATCACGTGAAATTTTAATGCCGAAAGTCACCGAGAGAAGCATGATTTCTATATAATTGCTGTGTTCATTTGTTTATTTTAGCAATCCAATATACACTATTTCAAATACTTGAAATGTAATGCAAACCGAAAATGTGAAAATATGCGACAAATTCACGAAAAGCTGAAAAAGTACTGTAAATAATCGTGCGCTAGTGTTGAGCTCTTCGAGAAATCCCCTGTAATTCAAGACGTCTTCTTAGGTATTTAAAATGAGCTGGCGTTCATTACATCGTGACTGGTTTCCAGTTTTAATTACAATTATTGATTTACAAGCTTTCAAGCTTTCGTGATTTTCCGCTTAAGCTCGTCGTATTACACGCAGCTGGTTAAAATTCAAGTGAACTGTAATGGTTAGAATTTTGAGTTTTGTAAGCAAATAGGAAGTGAATGCTTATTTTAAACGATTATTAATATGCTCGCCATAATTTTTCTATAGCAAAGCCGAAAATTCGATTGTGGTTTGTGATTCTAAGTGTTTTTCATTGTATAAGAAAGACCAAAATTTATGACAGCCAATCAGTGCCACATTAGAAAATGGTATGGTAGTTAATATTAGCTGTGCATGGCAGTCCCGAAATACCGAAATTACGGGATTATGATATTATTTTTGCTAAAAAGTCGGTATTGCCTCTAACTAAATGCGTAGATAATGCAAGTATTAAGCTATTTTCAGTCATTTTTATATGATAAGAAGAGCTTTTAGATGTATTTCGAAGTTTGTGTGATAACATCATGTTTTATTACTAATTTATAGTAGCTACTGATGATGAGAAATTTAAAAAAATATTGAGCTAGGACAAGACGAAATATCTCCTGCCATCAAACAAATAGTCAACGCATTTGCGTCTTGGGTCCCACGTCACTGTTGACAGTCATAGTCATAACTTTGAAGTTGTAGATAATTTCGTCTACCTGGGAACCAGCATTAACCAGCATTAACCAGTAATAACAATGTCAGCCTGGAAATCCAACGCAGAATCAATCTTGCCAACATGTGCTACTATGGACTGAGTAGGCAATTGAAAAGTAAAGTCCTCTATCGACGAACAAAAACCAAACTACAAGTCCTTCATCATTCCCGTCCTACTTTACGGTGCAGAAGCGTGGACGATGTCAACATCCGATGAGACGGCACTTGGAGTTTTCGAGAGAAAAGTTTTTCGGAAGATTTACGGTCCCTTAAACCTTGGCAACGGTGAATACCGCAGACGAAGGAACGATGAGCTGTATGTGTTATTCGACGACATTGACATAGTCCAGCGAATAAAGAGACAGCGGCTACTCTGGCGAGGTCATGTTGTTCGAATGGACGTGGAGTGCTCCAGCTCTGAAAGTGTTCGATACAGTACCCGCTGGTAGAAGCCGAGGAAGAGGGAGACTTTCACTCCGATGGAAGTACCAAATGGAGAAGAACCCGTCTTCGCTTGGTATAACAAATTGGGCGGTGTTGTGGACTCGGCTATAACCGCGTCAGCGTTGTCTATGCCAGTCAAGAAGAAGAAGATACTTTATCAAACAAGGGGCTGTTAACCAACTCTTAAAAAGTCACTATTATGACCTTAGAACACGACATAAGCATACATTTAGGCGTTACAGATAGTTAACAAATTCTTTACACTAATATTTATAGAAAAAAGTGAATATTATGTCTGAAACGACAATTATATGTCCTAATATCAAGTTGATCAGTTAGGTTGAAACAGGTTTACCTTCTCTAAGAAATTTTATATTTCACTATATATTCGAAAATCACTAAAGTTTCCTCATAATTCCATATCATCGAAACTACTCATACGGATCATAAAAAATCCCGTAAATACCGTACTCTCATACCACCGATATCGGTATCTCAACTGCAAATATAAACAGACGCACAATTAGACAATCAGCCGGCCAAGTCCAATATTTGTGCATACTCAGCGCAACACGCTTCTTCTTCGACTGTCTCATTGGCGTTTTTATACACTTTTAATTCTTGTGCTCTTTTTAGTGAAGCATAAATACATAAAGACATGTGTATGTATGTATATATGCACCGGTATGTATGTAGTTTGTCTGCATTTGTGGAAATTTTCCATTCATCACTTAAGCAGCCGTGTTTGAACACATGTGAAGTTGCATATATACATTTGTATAGTCACATACATATGTATATGTAGGTGTGTAGGTTTGTAAATATATTTGTTTGTTGCCTTTTTATATTGTTTGTTGCAAGTGTTGCACATTTGTGCGTGCCTTCAATGCCGCTTATGAGCGTTGTGGCTTATTGGGACATACAAATCACGGCACACATATATAAACATGTGCTTATGTATGTTTGTATGTGTGTGAGTGTATGCAAAAAGATTTAAATAAACATTTATTAATTTCAATGTTTGTAGCAATTTAGTTGTAAAATTGTGATTTTTAAATGACACACTTTCACATTCTAATTTAATTATATATAAAGAGATTTGATTTTTTTGATTTGCTAATTAATGAAAATTTTTATGTGATTTATTAAAAGTGATATAAATAATATTTTTTAATAAATTATAATTGTATATAAAATAAATGAAATTAAATTAAATAATTTTGCAAGCTCTTAAGTAGTTAAGAAAACATAAAAATATTATTATAAATAAAAAACACGATTTCTTTAAAAAAGATAAAAAATAATTCAGACCACATGGTTCTATAAATTAAATTAAATTAATTAAATTAAATTTTAATTAAATTAATTCATTAAATTATTTTGCAAGCTTTTAAGTACATATAATAGTTAAGAAGCTTTCTGATATCATAAAAATATTGTTAAAAATGAAAAAAAACGATTTCTTAAAAAAAAAGAAAAATTAATTCAGACCACATGGTTCTACTTTAAAAATATGTTGCCAAGGTATATTAATTTGAAAAATAAGCAATCAATAATCTTTCGCTGTTAACTATGAGAATGTGTTTACAAATGTTGAACTAAATTATAAAATTAATTATTAAATTATTTATAATAAAGAATATTTAATACTTGAAATTTAAAAAAAAATATTTAATAAATTAAAAAAAAGAATTAAAAAATATGCAAAAATAGCCTGCGCCGATTTAATTGAATAATGAAAAAATTTAATTATTCTAAAAAAAATCGAATCTCGCTTTATTTTATTTTGTTTTAAAAATACTGTAAAACCCGAAACTACAAATTTTTACAAAATTTATGCAAGAAAATGCCTAAATTTCCACCAAAAATCAAATTCACTTAAATCGACTTAAGCTATTTTACCATCTTTAACAAACAGAAAACCCATAAAAATCGTATTAAATAAAAATTTACATCTCTCGATATGCAATTATATAAACTCACACACCTCACTTTCGACGATCATTTTCCTGATATACACGTAGTTTTATCTCCCTTTATATGCTTAAATAAATTTAGTGTATTTCCACAAACCAGTTTTCTGTATTGTTTTATGTTTTTTATTTATTTGCGATGCATAATATTTTAACTGACACTTGTTTAATTCCGCTATTTTGTTTTGCTCGCTGTTTCGCATTTATTTGATTTGATTTTCTTTTCAATAATTATGCACACAACTGTTTTTTAAGCCGACAACAACAACAATAAAAAAATTGCTAAATTCGCAAATAATTTCACCAGCACTTTATTGTCCGTCGTGAAAAATGTTTCTGATTTAAACAAATAAAATCATATGGTTTTTATAATTTATTTGCTTTCAGAAAACATTTATCGTCTTTCCACACTTATTACAATAAATTATATATTTTTCTTCCGATATGTTTTCTATGCGTCTTTATCGCGCTACGATATCTTGAAGACTAAAAGATACATTTACTTTTGCTGCCAGCAATTGCAGGTTGATTCCCTCGGCAATTCTACACGCAGAGCGTAAAACAGCACATTTACAAATGCTGACGCCGACGTTGGCGTTGACTTCGCAGTCGCAGTGAAGCCGTTCGCCATGCTAAGGCCACTTTCTAGCTGCTAGCCGTGAGTTAGCAAGCGCCAGCACCGCCACTTCCACTGCCAGTGCCATGATCAAGCCACAATCGCAAATGTCAGCGTCCGCTGTGCCGACGTTGCTGCAGCAATCAGCTGTGTTGAGAGAACCATGAAAGCTGGTAGCGTTAACCAGCGACGACCACAAATCGTTGTTGGTTGAACTGATTGAGTTGTTTGGTTGTTAATTCACTCACCGGATTATTTACTAGGTTTACAGTCAGTTATTAAATATTTGTATATTCCTTAACATTTAAATAGTTTAAAAAATGTAAATCTTAAGTGAAGATTTTCAAAAATGGTATACTCGTCAAGAGATTATATCAAAAAAAAAATAATTGTCTTCGAATCACAGTTTCTCTGTACGCTCTGTATCTCTCATTAAACCAATAAAAAAGTATAAACTTATTCAACCTCTATTCGATTAGACCAGTATAATTGATTTATACCAATTGTTTGTTCTATAAGTCACTCTCCAAATTTGGCTATTAGAAGAGATATTACACCTACCCCATGACAATAATTTGAACCTTCTACATATTATTTTCATATTATTTTTCGTCAGTCTATTCTTCTATTTAATCTATAAGACTTATACCAGTTGTTGATTCGAATATAATTAGCCCAATTAAAGACGACTAATATGTAGTACATCCATTTCGTCCAATTTCCGCTTGGACCTACTAAATATATGACAAACATTTCCAACTGGGTCTTCTTCTCGGTCTACAAATGTCTGACAATGCATTGTTCAAATATTTACTTCAACAACAGTTTATTAATCAATTCAACTTACCGGTACGCGTCTATACTAGTAGATAAAGTACACAGTTATACATTCAAAATTACATATATTTCTAAGTGTACACATTTGTATGTGCAATTGTAGCGCAGTTTTGTATTTTGTTAACAATGAATATACTATATATTTACTACACGTGTAGATTTGTGAGTTTAGAATGCATTGTAAAATGATTTTTTTTTAATCGGCAGGAATAGTGAAGAACTAATATTTTAATGAGCGTTAAAATTAATATCGTATGTTGGTTCTGAGTCCGAGAGGCCGAATTTATCAAAATTGAAAAATGTAAACTAGTTTGCAATGTAAATACTTCCATTATAATTAAAGCTTTGAAATACGAAATACGTTTAAACATTTATTTGACCTCACTACAGTTCTGCTTTAAAGTCCTTTGAGCTCATGTGAATATCACTGGCACACTTTTAACCCATTAAGGAAAACAAATCTGACATCACGTGACCTCCAAAATATAATATAAACAATCAGACATCACGAGATCATACAAAATATAAATAAACCTACATCACGTGATCTCTTGAAATATGAACAAAATTGACATCACGTGATGCCACAGAAGTAAATAAATTTGACATCACGTGACCACCAAAATGTTAACAACCAGACATCACGTGATGTCACAGAAGTAAATAAATTTGACATCTCATGTAAAAAATCAAATCTGACATCACGTGATTCGCAAAAAGGTTAACAAACATGCCAAAGATCATTAACCCTTTGTTTACATTTCGCAAAGGTCAATGACCTTTGGCATATTTGTCAGGTTTGATTACATTTTGAGGCGTCACTTGAAATCCGCTTTTTACATTTTGAGGGTATCAGATGAATTCGGATTTATTCACATTTTACATGACTGCGCGTGATGTTTGATTTGCTTCCATTTGGTGATGTCAGTTTTTTATGATGTCGGATTTATGCACATTTTCGAGAGGTTGGGTATATTTACAAGAAGAGTCATATTAAGTCAGGTGTGTTTACGTATTGAGGGGTCACATGAGGACATATTATTTTACATTTTGAAGAATCACCTAATATTAAGTGACCTCACTAAGAATATAGGCTATAGAAAGGAATGTAATTGCATTAATATAGTTTACGGATTGACCGATATTTTTAGTTAGTGAGGTCGTCATACTCGTTATACAGCTACTTGTAAAGTCATAGTTTAATTTCGACCATTTTTAGATCATATATACATATAATACAAATGTGCAGTAGTGGTGATTGTTATATATATTTTATTGTTAAATATGGAATTTTCAAAAAAAAATTAAAACTCCTCCATTGTGATGTCATTTCCGGTGACCCCTCGGATAAAGCTGCGTCCGCGTTGTCAGCAGAACTCCTGACAGGATCATTCGAAATGAAAAAAAAAACAAAAATAAGTGTTTTAGGTAAGACCATAAACTCGTGCTTGAACGAAGGAAAGACAAAAATACTAAAAATTGGAATTTTGGCAGACATTTTTCCAAAAACATAAAAATTTCGGTCATATTTGCTTGACTTTTTGTTTTTTTTTTGTTAAATAATTTGAATTGAAAAAAAAATAAAATCCTTCCTTCAAGCACGAGTAAATCGTATCTCGAACACCTGTGCAAAATTTTATCAAGATCGGTTGAGTAGTTTTCGAAAAAAATTGAGAACCGACTTTGAAAACACGGTTCCGTGAAAAACGCGTTTCAAGTTTTGAGTGACAATAATACCTGACTTGGAGCGCACACCTTCCAAAGGATGTATCTCCGAAGCTATTATTCGGTTAGACTTGAAAATTTAGGATTTTTTCAGATTTTTTAAACCCATGTAACCCCTTAAGTGCAGTTCAAAACTTTCACTGTCTAACAAAGTCGCAAGATCACTATTTTTTGTTGACAATTACATTTTCACAGACATACATTTTCATATACATATGTACTTATGTACATACATGTATTTATGCAGATTGTTGATGAAAGATAATGTATATGTATGACACATTTCCACAAAAATTGACATATGTACGAATATGTACTTAATAATTAATGTTTTGGAATCTTCAGCAATTAATTCGTCATGCGCAACTGAACTTTTGTTAGAAGCTAAAGACAACTAGATAAATATAAGTCGGTATTTTCTACTTTCTTAATAGTGGGTTGTTATTGTTAATTAAAAAATTGTTTTTTCCAAAAAACACTGCGGCGAAATTTTCGCTTTCGAATTGCGGTAAAATGTCACATACGAGAAGATGTAAATAGGTATAGATGTACATATGTATGCGTAGATAAATTTTGAAGTAGATATGTAACAGATACATTGAAGCTTTAGAAGCATAAACATAGCCAATTTATTAACCTTTGTTAATACACCGTTACATTTAATGAAGAGAAACGTCATACGATTTTTTTTAATTTTATTTAAATAAAAGTTCACCAGCAGTAATTGAGATTTTTTCCACATTATACGAGTTTATATGCTTTAATAGCTAAAAAGACACTAGGATCATTCTCGCAAACTCTCAGCTCTTATAAACATGCTCATACACAGATATTTGTATCTATATAAACATATGTTGTTTGAACGTAAACAAATTATTGCACACGCAAGACAACTTGACAGCCCGGCTTAAAACTTTCAGTTTCATTCATAAAATCTGTCGGTCAGCATGCATTTACACCATGAGATGCTAAACTACGCATGCGCATACAGAGATCCATATGTCTGTACGTAACTATATACCATACATACATACAACTGATAATTGCACATCAAAGTCAAAGTCCTTTGCAACCGGTTCATAGATTACACTGATCAACGAATGTGCAAAAAAAAGCACGCTGTGACAGACCCACTTTGTGTACCGACATTTTATATTATATTTATTTTAGCTGACTGTGGCATAGAAAAAGTTAGGTTAACTATTTTGGTGTTTGAAAATTTCTGGTTGTCTTAAATGCGTTCCGGGGCGGCAATGACCACGGTTTATGACGCGAGTTGATTGCAATACTTGAACAATTTATTGGCCAAAGATGCTAATTTTTCAATTGTACATAGACGTTGGGTGTAACGGTGTGACAAAATAGACAGATATATCTATAAAAATACTAAGCTGGTAAACTGGTCGAAAATTTGGTCGAAATATTGTGATGGCATTAAGAATAAAATCTATGTCGCTGCTAGTTCTTTTTAACGTAAGAAAGTAAGCTATGAAGCACAAAAAGACTGATGAAGTAAATAATAATATATTAGGACGAAATGGTATAAAAAGGACTAAAAACTCAACATTTAAACAAATAGATCTATGTATGTACTTTTTGTTAAGCTCCCTATTTCTAGCTCTACATATACTACTAGAGAGTATGTGATTACCTTTGAAGTAAAGTAGTATGCTAGCTTAAAGTCTCTATTTGATTATACCAGTTTATACCAGTTGTTTGTTCGATTCATCACCAAATTTGGCTTTTCGAAACCAAACATATTTTGTGGCGTTACCACCAAATAAAAAATTATAGGCAAGAATAATTCAAGAATTTGTTCTAATACTCAAGAAGGCTTGGATTAAGTTTAATTTGGAATTTTGGAAATTTATTTAATTTCAAAAGAAATACTTCTGTGAAGAAAATATATTATGGCAACCATAAAGTAGACATAGCGACGTTATTATCCTCTGGCATTTCACACTTTTCACATTTTTACAGCTATAATTGTTGCTTAATTGCAATTTTTATTGTTTATTTGATTATGATAATAAACCACTACTACTTCACATGAGTATTACTGCTTTCATTGACATATGTTAAACGACTCCCACGCGTCAGTCAATAGTGGAATAGTGAATACTTCTTTCCATATAGAAAGTCACCAATTTAATGCTAATTTGTTAAAAAAAAATTTACTTTTATTTGCATTTTATACAAGTTTTCTCTCAACTGAGCATCACTTGGCAACATAACCGGCAATAGCTAAATACTCTGACACATATACAGAATAATAGAAATGTTACTTTTTTCTTAGCAATTTTGTGAATGACAGTCATAATTGATGGCTTGAGACGAATTGCTTTCATTTGATCATAATTCACACACTTATATATTTACAAGCATGCAAAAGAGTCATTTGCAAGAACATGTGCAAAGTGCAATCCTGTTTGCTGCATGACCTGTAGGAAATAATACAATTAACCGATAACAGTGCTTACCATAATGTTAGTAGAATCAGTTGTTCTGTATGTTTATTGTTATAGCAATGTTAATGTTATCATAATTTCTGAAAAATATAAAAATTAAAATATATTAAGCCTTGAAGGTTGAAGAAAGTCTAGAAAGACATCTTGCAGGCGCTTCTTCTTCCTAATTTCTCACAAATTCGAAACGATTTAAGTACAGTTATTGAAGTAGGAGATTAATTCATCAAATAAATTAGGTGAATTTTGAGAGGAGAAAAACTTCTCTCTAAGGTATAGATATGATTAAGTACTTGTAAGGGGTAGATGGGCTAGATTTCCGTAGCGAGGCTTACAACTTAATTTATAAGTAATATTTTGTAATTAAATGATTGGGAAAGAAAAAGAAAAATATTTGAAAAATAAAAAAAAATTAAAATTTAGATTATCGGCATTAATTTAGATAATTATTGCCTCTTATATCTCTACAAGAACCTCACATGGGAGACCTAAAAGTTTTAAGTCGAATTCCTAACGCTTGATAGATTTCAAGAGAAACTCTTTCATGGTGAAAAATCTCGTAGTTTCACCAATACTCATATTTCTGAAATAAATCGGAAGTTGTAACCTAAGATAAGCGAAGTCGTAATGCTCTCCCAAATTTCTAACTATTATTTTCTTATTCAACGAATGCATGAGTTTCTCATTGTGACACATCCTTTAACTGTAATTACTACAATAACACCAACTCACTTATTTAACACTTCTTTTAACATTTCACATATATACAAACAAACAATCTTACAGTAAGCCGTTAAATACCAACATTGCCACCGCAGCTGATGGCATTAACATTGTCATTACATTCCAGTTTCTTCTAGGCGCAAACCGTTAACAACTACCACCATTATAAGCTTAAGTCACCACCACTAACGAAGCACCACGAGGCGCCTCTACTGCGTCTGCGCGTTATGGAAAAGCTTGCAAGCGGTCAGTTGCGCGTTAGAAGTCTGCGCATGCGTTACGCGCTCGTTGAGAAAATTAAATGTATTTGCTGCTCATTGTTGCAACGCTAATCATTCCAAACTAATAAAGGCAAATTACACACTTGTGCGCAGTGAAAAACGAATCGGATGTGACATTCAAAATGGTTAACGGTTAATGGAGTACACGCACGCGAAAACCGCCTACTAAACCACAAAAGCAATGAGTGTGCACTGAGCTTATTGATTTTGTGGCAACTAAAGTGGCAGTAATGCGACAAAGTTGCACAAATTTGGTGAAAATGGTGTTGCGAATTAATTAATATAATTGAAAATGAAAACCTTTTGTGCCAATTGTGAGTGACCACTGTGTTGATCGTAGGTCTAATTTGTGAAATGTGAATATGAAATTGAGTTATTGTTAAAAGTGAAAAGTTTGCAGCTTTCTATGTCCCTTGCTTTCTTTTACTTAGATATTTTTTTGTTTTTATCAACTGAATAAACGTTTGCTTGATCCAATCCTATATAGGATCGTTCAAGCTATCTTCGAACAACTGCTGGATATTTCTGGATACTTTTGTATACCAAAACTAGACTCGAAAGCGCGAGAACATACCCGAAACGA
The DNA here is from genome assembly GCA_031772095.1 of Zeugodacus tau. NCBI lineage: Eukaryota > Metazoa > Arthropoda > Insecta > Diptera > Tephritidae > Zeugodacus > Zeugodacus tau. The sequence goes on along the minus strand of CM062650.1, from coordinate 60,064,402 downwards.
TGTTATATGCAATATGCTTGACAAAACTGCTGATCTAATCCTTCTTAAACCTTTCTAAGCTACCTTCGAACCACTGCTGGATATTTATGAAAACTTTTGTATACCAAAAATAAACTAGAAACCGGAATAATGTTATATCCGATATGCTTCACATAATTTCTGATACAATCCTACTTAAGACCTTCCAAACTACCTTAGAACAACTGTTGGATGTTTATGAAAGCTTTTGAATACCAAAAATGGACTCGAAATCTTATTATGTTAGATTAGGTTAGGAAGCGGATCCTTGCGTTTGAGGTGACATCGGATCCCATATAGACCAATTTTTATTAACAGCTTTTCTTATTAGGTTAGGTTAGGTTAGGAAGAGGATCCTTGCGTTTGAGGTCATATCGGATCCCATATAGACCAATTCTTATTAACAGCTTTTCTTATTAGTTTAAGATAGGTTAGGAAGCAGATCCTTGCGTTTGAGGTCACATCGGATCCCATATAGACCAATTTTTATTAACAGCTTTTCATATTATATTAGGAGGCAAATCCTTGCTTTAGAGAACTCATCGGATCCCACTTTGACATCTAGCTTTTCTTATTGACTTATCACTCTTCACATGAGAAAGCGTTTAAGGGGGTATTCTGGTCTACACTAGCATGAATTTTAGGCATTTTTTAAACTAAGATAAAAAAAATTAAAAACATTTTTACTGTCCATTTTTTATATCTTTTATATTGACATTTTAATAATATAAAAAAAAAAAATTGCAAGAAAAAAAAAATTCGTCGAGAGGGCCGGTGGAGTGGGGGCTTAAAAAAAACGGTGCGTTCTGGTTGATGTGATTTCAACCCTTGTAGAGATCTAAAACACCAAAAACCAGAAGATTCTTCATTAGTAAGGATACCGTTATCGGGTTGACCATTTTCAAAACAAAAAAAATAACAAAATGGCGTCGACTTGAAAAAAAAATTTTTGGACACTATTTTTTCGACCTTTTCGAATTTTTTAAAAATACTTCAAAAAATCAAAAATTGGACTTCCAAGGCAGACACGATATAGTAGATTGTATAAAGAAGATATATACCAAATTTCGAAGGAATCGCTTCAGTAGAACTTGAGATATCATGTCAACCACCTCAAAAAAGTAGTTTCGAGAAAAACGCGTTTAAAGTTTAGGAGACCGCTCGGCCGGCTCGGACGCCACGTCACAAAATCGGCTGTATCTCCGAAAATAAGTCCAATTTTAAAAGTCTAAACTTTCAAAATATGCAAAAAAATCGAATTTTTCAAAATCCTAGACCAGAATACCCCCTTAACATTAACTCACAATTTTCTTCACTTTCGTCACATAAAATATTTTTATTTTTTTTATTGATTTTTAAAAAACAAAAGTTTGGCAAAAGGGAAAACATAAAAATTTAGAATGAAAAAAACCAAAACGAACAAAGTGAAAAGAGTTTTCCACATAGCAGAAAAATATCAGTTTCAAGTAGTGTACACGCAACGGTAAATAGAACTTCGAAAACAACGAAAAGTATTTATGACTCCAGCACTATGATTAGATCAACAATTTGTAATGGTTCGATTCATATCGACAGCGTCGCTGGTGACGGTCGCCACGGTGACAGTGCTAGAGTGTCTTTTCAATGTTTTAAGTGACACAGTGAGACGTTGGAAAATTCAAATTGGCGTGTGCCAACAGCCAAACTGTCATTATACTTCTGGGTGAAGTAGTTGGAGCATATACACCAAAGTTTATGAGTGTTCGTGCATGTATGTTGAGCGGGAAATGAACCCTCCGCAGTTCACCTGGTTAAATACGCTTTTAAACATAGTTGGAAGTGAGGTTTTTTCTTCTGTAACATATAATATATGTGTGTGCATGTGTGGTTGTGACAGCAAGTGACTGTAGCTGCGGCTGAATTTCACTTTAACACGGCGCGCTTGCGTTATTCGCATGTGAAACGGTGAAGCGAAAGGTGGTCCAGTTGAAGAATTAGAGATTGTTTTTCGTACAAATTAAAAGAGCTTAAGTGTTTAAGATTTACTTTCGTTATATGCAATGTGCAAAATTACCTTGTGAAATGTAATTGGTTTGAGCGCTGGTGGCAAAAGTGATTATCCTTAATAAATACAAAAAATCAACAGTGAAAAAAATAAAATAAAATAAAAATATTAATATTAATTTAATCATAAGTAAAAACGTACGAAAATGTTGTGCTTTTTCGTGGTCACAAAGTTACTCATGCTCAAGCTGCTCCTGGCGAGCATATCCGGTTTGCGCGCCTACGATTTCGGTTATCATCCGAGCGCCGAGGAATTCGATAATTTCGTGCGCGAAACGAAACGCACATGGACGCGCGATTTACTCGCCAATGAACATCGGCGTGCGTGGACCGCTAAACCGCCCTATCGCGACCAAACCGGTAACTTCGTACCGAAATATAATCACGACGGAGAACGTTTACAAGTCGCGACAAAACAGACCGCTTCGTGGCCAGGACGTGTGCAGCGCGTTGGGCGACCACCACAGCATTGGCACGAATTACCTAATGCGCATGCGCTGAACGGACAGACTGTGGGCTCTACTTTTGACTTCAATATGTTCGATGTTCCAGCCGATTCAGCAGAATTAAACACATTCGATTTGCCGAGTGTGCCCACATTCACGAGTGCAATACAACATAGCGCGCATGCCACGCCTACAACACGTCCACAATTGCATGAGACTACGCCTCATTTAAAAATGCCACCAATCAAGCAAAGTGTGGGTAGTGTGATCGAGATCGCTACTTCCGATGAAGCGCAAAAGCAAACGCAACAACAGCCGAATCAAAGCCTTGAAAATCTTACTAAGAACCATACCGAGACGCAGTTTCCACTATTTTTTACCAATCCCAACACTGGTATCATATATGCGATAACGGAGGTTGGACACATGCCGGATACCGTTAGCGCAGTGCCGACCACCAACGATAGCATACCGATTTATATCTCGAAAGAACAATACGAACGTGATCTGTATTTGCAACGCAAATATTACGAAAGAAATTGTCAAATTCCCGCTACAATAGACGAAATTTCCACCGCTCCTATTAGCACAACTGTTACCTCGGCAATCTCAGCCGACTCGAATAGCACGATGCGTCCACAAATCATACGCCTTCAAAGACCCACAAACAGTCCCATAACCAAATTCCCCATCTCGAAGTTACCGACAACTCTACACAAGCCACCACCCGTTATGGTACAGACCGAGTTGACAATCAGCGATCAAGTGCAATTGCCAACGCGCAAACATAAGACTAAAGTTAAACGTAAGAATAAGAAGAAACCAAATAGACCGGGCCGCAAACCAAATACACAACCAACAGGTCTCAAACAGAATGAGTTGCCGCAAATCATCAAAGGTGTGCGTGCCTCTACACCGAAACCGCAGACCAGCACCGAGAAACAGCAAGTCGCCACACAGCTGGAGAAGCCGAACTTTACAAGCGGTGTCTTTAGCAAGATGGTAACATCTCAGGAGCATCGTTTACACAAACGTTCCGTTACAAATATACGTGCATATGTGAATGAGCCGCGAAATATGACAATGACAGATCAGCAACTCAGAAGTCAGGCTGCTTTGACCCCGACTAAAGAGAGTAACAACGTCAAAACTTTAAGTAAACCAACGAAGTCTGCGGCGAAAAGACGATCCAGAATCAAGAAGCGACGCGCAAAAGTGGGGAATCACACTGAAATACAAATGCTAAGCAATAGTGCATATAATCGTACCAATTGGGAACTGCCTAAACGAACTGTACATAGAAGTAACTCAACCAAGTTGAAGATTAAGCAAACAAGCTTGGCTAATACCGCAAATCAAACACTCAGCCATAATACTACGACAGAGTTACCGAGTTTAACGCTGACCACTACACAAAATGATAAAGCGCGGAAGAATAAAGCGAAGAAAACCAAACGTAACAGAAAGAAGAAGAAGGATAAGGTGGAAAAGAGAGGCGAATTTGATCTCTTCGACTTTGACACGGACGAAGATGATGACGAGGGCGATGATTATGATGATGACGACGGAAAAATCGCACATCGTAACGAAGATGATGAGGAAGATGACGATGAAGAAGACGACTCCTACGAGGATGATGAAGCAGCTTACTTTGACTATGCAGTAAGTAATAAAAAAAAGAAGCGCGGCAATCATAAACAACACAAAGAAGATAGCAATTCTGCAAGTTCGGAGTTGACCGAAGATTACACGGAAGAAACCGCAGAGCAGACAACAGAAGTGGACACAAACTCTATTGTAATTGATGATGGCAGCTCAGCGGAGCCCAGCGCCGACTTTGGTGCAATGGAATCGGAGGAAACGGTCTTATTCAGTCCACCCACAACAACTACAATTAAACCAGTGATACATACTAAAGCAGCGACGAAGAAACGTATACGCAGACGTCCATCTTTCAGTGATGTCTCAACATCCTATGAGGATTACGAGGATGAAGACGAGGGTGGTGTCGGTAGTGGTATTGGTGGATTTTTTCGTATGATCTTCTATCCTGTGCAAGTATTTATGAACGGTATGGCAGATAATTTCGGCAATAAGGAGTCTGAAGAGGAACAATACTCATATCCGACTTATACAACTTATAACAATGGCATACAGCCTATCGAGAGTGATGAGGACGAGGAGGAGGCACATACGAACTCACTTAGCAGTTGGTTGGGTTCATGGTTTGGTTTCAATCGGCGCACGAAGAACATTGGTAGTACAACACCGGTGCCACCACCACCTCCACCGACACCAACTGAGCCGCCCAGTTGGTTTGAGTCGTGGTTCAATTTTGGCAGCAAACCAGCTTCGGAGGAGACGAGTGAAAATGATGACAGTAAGTGCCATTTGCTGCATGTGTGTGTTGTTGTTATTACATGTGCATTTATGTCAGACAAATGAAGCATAATTGCGATGGTCAAATTGTGTCTTGATTACTCTGCTCTCTTATGTAGTTGACAGTTTAATTGTGAGAAATTATCACACTTTGAGTGAAACGTCTGGTTAGTCCACCAGATGGCTACTTAGAAAAATTATTTGTAAATTTGCTTTTGCTTCGTTTCTTTTTCGCTAAAAAACTCGCTCGTTAAGTCGTTAATAACAAAGATCTCTCAACTTCCGGTAGGAAACTCACGTTTGGACACTGTATTTCCAGATGTGGACACTAGTCAGGGTTGATGTTTCATATATAAAATGAGATAGTTAGAGTGCCAAAATTATAAATATTGAGTTTCGGCGAAAGTAAAATGCTCGGAATTACTAAAATCCGTTGAAAAAAGTACTGAGAAACCGATTTGTCCATAATGTTGAAGAATAACTCAAAATAGACTTCAAAAGATGATAATAGTTGGACTATTTTCTCTTGAAAATCGCAAAATAAAAATATGTTATTTATTATTGTGTGTGGTCCAAAAACCCGATATTCCAGAAATTTACTTTTTAATATCATTATGTATAGATACAAACGCTACCATTTTTAGTGGACCCAAAGCCAAGTATTTCGTTATGGTTTTAACTTCCTTTTATTCAGTTCATCCCCACTGTACAACCTTTTTAATCATATTCTGGTTATAACAGGCATCGCACATTAGACATATGAAAAGTTCTCCCAATGCTATTTAAGAATAACAATGGGATCAAGACACTGGTGATTCCAAAATTTTTGACTTCCTTTTGTTATTCAGAATAAATTTGCAACCAATATGCCGGACACATTTTAAAAATGCGCCATATTGCATTCGTCATTTTGAACTTTGAAAAACCGACACCGCGTTCGTAATCAGTAACCCGAGTAACGAGTTTCATGCGATTTCGATGAATTTTTCAAAAACGCGTCCGCAATGATCAGCCATTTTGAATTTAAAAAACCGAAAACGGCTTCGTACCTGAAAACCCCCGAGTAACGAATGTGAAGTTCTAATTCCAATGAATTTTTAAAAATGCTGTCCGTCATTTTGATTTTTTGGGGTTTGGTCAAAACCCTGATCTGATGTGATTAAATATACCTCGGATTCGGATTCAGTGACTCCAAAAACATAAGATACACACAGTAAGACCTCTACCCCTTGGTCATAACCAAATCTTTTTTTTTGTGTGGCTGTGTAATCATTAAAATATAGATCATTTGTCATATAGAGCCCAGTAATGTCAATTAGGTCAACTCTCTGCGCTCTTTTCAACTGTGATATCTATAGCCGCCCCTTTTTCAGGTTTTAGATCACCTGTCAGGTTGAGAAAAATTTGGAAAAAATATAGAGAAAGAAACTTTAAGAGATCGTAGGATGGTATCCTATTAGAATTCATAAGGCGCCCACCGTCTACTTAACTTTGCAGAATGATGGACTTGTCGGGCAATATCAAGACTGAAACCAGAAAAATAATGAATAGGTCAGCCGAATATCGCTTTGAAGTATATTAATTGTCTTTATTGAATATAGAAGCTCAGTCAACTAAGTTTTTCTCTTGGTAGGCTTATGAACTCATCTTTATTTAGCCTTCCTTTGAATATTTTTTGGTTAACACTCTGATTATTTCTTTCTTTAATAAGTTTTGATTTCATACAGTTTACCATCTATTATAATTACTGCATAATTGCTCGTATCATATCAGTAAAAGTAAAAAAAGCTTAAAAATATTAAAAAAAAAACCGGTAGTTTCTTATATATTGAAGCAACTTCATTAAATTCAATAGCAACTTTTTCTTAAATTGAGATATCAATCAAATACTAGTATCCAAGAAAAACTTACTTTCAACCGGAGCAAAAGTAATTCTCTTTCACTAATTACTACGCAGAGATCACACCAGATCTCAACTCACTTTTACGGCAATTAAATAGTTCAGCCAACCCGCCCAAAACGCACAGATTTTGATATATAAACAAAAACACAAAAAATTTGAGCAAAAACAACAAACAAAAACAAAATCTACGAAATTACACTCAAATTCTTTCTGAAGCTTAGCATATGTAGTAGATATGTAGATATGTATGTATGAATCTGTTTAACCATACATAATTATCTTAAGTGCTGCAATTAAATCTGCATCAATGTTACGCTTTCTGACTACATACACACAAAAGCATATATGAGTACACCCGAAGCCCGCTTGACTTGAGTTTCTCTTTCGTTTCAGAATGGTTCTTCGGTTGGTTTGATACGAAACCGAAGCGACGACGCAAGACTACCACAACCACGACCACAGTGCGCACACCAGACGCACAGGTGCCGATTTTGACGATCGTCGATCCACTGAAGAATCCACAAAATTGGATTGGCATTTTGGCACATCACATCATCAATTCCACCGCGACGACAGTCACACAAAATCCTATTATGAATGCAATTACACAAAGCACCGTTAATCCAGATGTGCCGCGTAAGATAACCTATGATCGCTATCAAATATGGCGCCTAAAACCGTTGGACGATGCACAAGTGCATGCATTGGAAGAGTACAAGAAGAGTGAGGAGGGCATAAAACTGCAGTGGTTGAAGGGACCCAGTTTGCGGTGAATACAATTAGACTTGATCATTTTCTCCATCTGAAACTAATCTCTCTTTATACCTCCACCTGAAGCGGTCTAACAGACGTTCTTGTACCCCCGAAGCAATTACTCGACTTCGAGGCTAGTCTCAGTTTCGAATCGATCGCGCATGAAGTGCTCATTTACGATGTCGGCAAAGCGATCGTTTACGAGCAGGCGCAAGAGCAGTTCCACTACAATGCCGCCATACGTCCATTCAAAAACAACAAGAATCAACAGAAGCAACAAGCGATGACCATGTCATGGCATAAATACTATGAATACGATGATATTATCACACACTTGGAAATGTTACGCATGCGCCACCCACAACTCATTGAGTTGATACACATTGGACGCTCGTATGAGGGACGACCGTTAGTCATTGTGAAGATCGAATCGAAAGAGCACGCGGCTAGTGTAGCTGCGAGTGAAACACAAGTGACACACAAAAAGTTGAAGAGCAAGAAACAGACGAAAGAGGCGAACGCAGTGTTCATTGAATCGGGCACACATGGCCTAGAATGGATCGGACCGGCCACATCGCTCTGGATGATCAGTGAACTGTTGCGACTGATCAAAAGTAACAGTGAGTTGATAATATGAAATTAAATTAAACTTGAGGTATTGAAGAAATCTAAGATGACAGTATGTGGGTCGATTAAATTAAAAATTTACTTCGAATTATACACTGTTTTGAGGATGAATTCGCATTACGGCAGTGGTTTCATGGGATCTCAATCTTTGTTTTACTTTGTCAAGCATTTAACAAAGCTAGAAAGGGGCCCTTAACAATGGATTCATCCCGTTGTCTTGTCTTTTTGCAACATAAAAAATTTTGGGAATACAGCTTTGGTAACAGTCTTTGGACCAAGACCGACTGTGTTTGTTTGATGCTAGTTCAAGACGAGGGTGTCACTAAGCTCGGATCAAATTCAAGGAGAGACAATGAAGTTGTTTCTGGTGAAAGAGACACCTTCTCGTAAATAGTTTCGAATGATTTGAATAAGATTAAACGTCACGACAATTTCAAAATCTTTTATCTTTTCGAATTTTTTCTTATCTTATCTTTTCGAAATTCGATTTTTTAAATTTAGTCGAAGATACAGGCCGACTTTATCATCGAAATAAATTCTCAACCAGCCTCTATGTTCAAATGGCTTGCAGTCTCCAAGAGTCAGCCAAGAGAGGTGTTATAGTCTCAAGATCACAATCCTGAAATTAAACTTCGATTTTATCGAAATTCGAAATTATTATTCTCCAAAACTTAAATGAAACACTTAATATTTACGCTGCTTACTTTTCACATAATTTAGTAATCGTTTAATTCTTCTTTGAAATTCATTCTTCTTTTAGTATGAGACTGCGTAAGTAGAGTAGTAATGTGGGTGGTTGTTTCATTTCAAGTGGTATTGCATATAATTTGGATTGTTTATAAATTTCACGTGCCTTGTCATCGGTTATGGTAACGGTAAACTTTTTTGTCACAGTTGCACAAGATGATCCCTTGCATGGAGTAATATGTTTCGAACCCAGCTCATTTGAGTTACCACTCATTAGATAGGTGAAAAACATAGTTATAAACATAAAACTGATTATGCTGATAACTATGAGTTGCGATTTCCTTAAATTGGGAGAAGATAACAAAGGTCAAAGGTCAAAGGTCTATCTATCTATCATAGAATATATATGTTAGGCAATATGTGAGAATAGCATAAGTCGATTTAAGTTATTGGTGACATTTACAGTTACTCTCACCAACGTTTTCGAGACTCCATGTTGTCTTTTATCTCAAATGATGCCTTAGAAGCAGTATTTTCAAATTAAGATTGATTAGATATACTGGATCGGGTAGCATTCAATCAGAAATCGTTATTTCTGCTTTAACTTAAGTCGACTTAGGCCACATTTATATTTGATACACACCTATTCGAATGATAAATTTTAACACTCAAAGCACATGTCCATTCGACCATTTTAAGCCAAAATAATAATATAGCTATAATTGTGAAGCTGCGAAGATTAAGTAAACGATCAATTAATTAAAAGAAAATCGAATACTTAACAAAATATCAAAACATACGCTATGAAACTGATTACGTTGATCATGTAGGACATGAAGTTGTTATTTGTGTTGCAACAACCTGTGCCACTATTACAAACTTGTGACTCTGTAGCCTCTGAGCTACAACATTGCTTGATTTCGTCGGTGTCCTGCTTGCGCCGCTGTCCTCCGTTCGATCGATATTTTCGTTTATACATCGGACCAATGTCACACGGTTGGCAGGCGCATTTATTTCCGTTAGATGGTGCATATTTGAGTGAGGGTCGTTCAGGCGGCGTATCGGATAGCTCGTTGTAACAACCGCTAGCTAAACGATCCTCACGAAAACTCGCACACTTCTCACAGGGACACGCTTGAAATCTGCATTTCCGTTCCCGTCTATTTGCATAAGACATTGCAGAGCTTCCGGTAAACATTACAGTTAATTTGGGTTTTATTGCATTTTAGGTGAATTTCAAGTATTGAATTTGTGTAAAAAATAAGCTGACATTGCTTGCAGAGTAGGCTTGTTTCACATTACATCGATATGTAAAATGATTGAACGAGGAGAGGATGGAAATATGTAAAACACAATAGGGTTGTCTGTAGAGGAAATGTGTAATCGGGCGTTGAAAATATCAAGAGAAGAAATAATAAATAAATTCTCAATAAAAATTTCAATTTTGCCTACACAGTCTAAAGAATCTTAGATTTACATTATATTTAGGGTCCAAGATGGACTGTCAAAAGTGGTAATCAAGACCCCAATTTCAAAACCACCTCATTCTCATTCGTTTTGTTTTTATATTAAATTTTAAATTTAGAGCATGCGGAAGTAAGGACCCGGAACTATTCTATCGGTTAGATAAAGTAATTCCCTATTCCGATCTCTTTTTATATCTACGAGTTTCTGAAACTTAGTCCGACGGTGTTTGGACAGTTTTTTAGATCACAACCGTCGGGAATGCTTTCATCCAACTTCTATATAAGAATTAAAGTGAGCTCTTAAATTAGTTCGTATGAAATCCATCAGCTATTCGAAATGCCTCATGGTCGTGTTCCTCTAGGAGGCTCAGTTTTATCATTTGCTATATGTGGTGATGTCTCTATTTCGCACTCAGATTTGTTCTCTTAATAGCGTAGCTATACTGTAGACCACGGTCGTTCTCTAATAATAATACAGATCCATGATAAGATTTATACTCTCAGAACCCCTGAATCTTTATCGAATGAATTTTAATAACCATTTCTTTTACTATTGTGAATTTCTAACCAACTTGTGCTTTATTTACAGAGACAAACGTTGATAATGAGTACATTAAAAACACGACCTGGTACTTTATGCCCATACTCAATCCCGATGGTTACGTGTATAGTCACCAATATGATCGCTTTTGGCGTAAAACCCGTTCACGACATATCGCACGCCGTAATGGTATTATCGACTCAGCAATGACTTGGCTGCAGCAAAAGAAGGTAGCCACCCGAGTTTGCTATGGTGTGGATTTGGATCGCAATTGGCACTACCAGTGGGGCAAGCGTGGTAGCTCGAAATCACCATGCAATGAATTGTATGCGGGACCCGGACCATTTTCCGAACCCGAATCCAAGGCGCTATCGGAATTTCTAATAGATTATCGTAAACAAATTAAGGTGGGTACTGGAATTATGGCATATTATTTTAGAGAGTTTCTAAATTAAATTTTTTTTGTAATTTTCACTTTCCTTTAGATGTACATTTCGCTGCAAGCTTATGGCCAGATTATTTCATATCCAATGAAAGCGAACACTTCTTTCAACGCCGAACGCATCGATGACTTTCTCGATGTGGCGATGGTGGGAACGGATGGATTGCGTAAGCAAGGCAGCAAATCGCGCTATAAGATTGACTCGACCAGTGATCTGGTGGAAAATCGTTCAGGTGAGCAGTGAAACATATTTTGTACATACATATATACACTTGTGTCAGCAGGAAGTGTTTTTGCTGTGTTTTTTACTTTGTGCACATTTCTTGGTAAACAGGTTGCTCTGACGCATTTGCGGCCTATGAAGTTGGTATACCCTTCAGCTTCACTGTACAGTTAGCCGACAATGGTGTACATGGCTATCTGCTGCCGAGCGCTTCTATAGAGCCAACCGCACGTGATGCCTTCGAAATAATTACTGCAATGGTCGATTACATTTGATGGCGCCTCGGAAAGCATAGACTAGATATATAGCTTGTAACTGTGTATATTTGTTTAATTTGTAAATATTTGTGAGTATTTATTGAATAGTAATATAACGGCATACACTTAATGAGAGAAAGTATGCGACTTTAGTAAGAATAAATCTAGTTTTTTATTCATTAATATACACGGGAACCATTTAGAGGGGGAGGGGGGGCTCTTCGACTATAAGCGAATTGTTCAAGAAGTTAGATTCAAACTTTAATCAACCACTACTGATCTGCAACAGAGCTTCACAGAATCTCGAAAACACAATGTAAATATATGAAAAGAACTATTTGTGACCGTGACCTCTGAGGTCGGCAGATATATAAGGTTACCGGTTTTCTATGACGAAATTTTTATTGGATTAGGTTTTATAAATGATTCCGAATCAGGAGATCGCACATGGACTTCAGTGACTTTTTTAATGTCACAGGAATATCAATCAGAAAAAGATAACTCAGAGCCCGTAAAACTATAAAGAGACAACACTTGCTAGCCACAACGGCTCACTGTGGCTCAAGGGATACAACCTCGACCTGAGAGACCTTGAGATTGCTGAAGTCTGGCAAGAGTGAGAAAAGATCTTTGCGTATCTCGAAAGTTTATCTGTCTTGTAGTTCCCTAGGGACTCAAACGTACCGTCGGCTCAAACGTACCGTAGGCTCTTATATCGGAGTGATTGTAGGATATATCTATGGATTTTATGTTTTAGAAGTCGAAAGTATGTATGTGCCTCCTTGGATAACCAATATGAAACTGATTTGTTATGTGATTTTATAGAGAATAAATATTGGTCTTTAAAGGCCTTCAACAAATGTCGCACTTTCTATAAAACTGAAGTGTCCTATAAGTAATATAAATCTTATTTGCCGTGTTCCCACGACGTTGAACTCAATTCTCCGGCATTAGCTTTCCTCTCTTATGTTAAGTTTTTTGTTTCTACGTAGTCATACCTAACCCAACTGGACCTAACCTCACTCCGACATTGTAAAGTCTCAAATTTTATCAAAAGTTATATTTATTTTCAAATAATCTTTCACAATACAATTTATATTGGTTACTTAATAATTTTTCCTGTTGCACACACATGTACATATGTATTTTTCAACTTAATTCTTCAACTATGCCACAACTGCGGTAAATCTTCAGTCAGTGTTTCTTTGTAAGAAATCTCGTAAATAGATTATCAAAGTCGGTGGTTGTTTCATTTCTGTTGGTATCGCATACAACTTGGATCGCTTGTATATTTGGCGTGCCTCTTCGTCCGTTATGGTAACAGTAACCTTCTGTTGCTCCATGCCACCGGATAGTCTGTTGCTGGTTGTTGTCATTGCAGATTGACCGCCAAAAAAGCTGGGCCACCAGTACGAAGTCGTAGAAGTCTTAGTCTTTTTCGAGTCTTTATCTGTTTTCGTCTTTGTGGTCGTCGTCTGACGCCAATTAAGGAAGGGTAACCAGGAGGAACGGGAAACATGCGCCTTTTGTGTCAATTCAATTTCAATATTTTGTGTTGGTTTGGTACTCCACCCGAAGGATGGCATCCAGGAGGAACGTGCTTTAGTTGGTTTGGTAGAAGTTTCAATTTCTTTCGTTGTTGTTGTTGTTGTTTTAGTGAAGTAATTTGTCAATGATGAGGGTAGGTTCATTGAAGGCGTCCAGGAGGAACGTTTTTTGGTTGGAGTTTGTATTTCTTTGGTTGTTGTTGTTTTAGTGAAGTAACTTGTAGGCAGCTTAAAAGAAGGTCGCCATGAGGAACGCACTTCAGTTTTTGTAGTTGTAGTCTCAATTTTGCTTGGTGCCTGTCCCCACTTGAAGGATGGTAACCAAGTGGAACGCGTCACAGACGTTTCAATTACTTTGGGTGTAGGTTGACTCCACCAATGACACGGCATCCAGGACGTACATGCGCCAGCCTTTTTGGGTGGTTGCTCAATTTTCTTTGTCGTTATTGTTGTATTCCATCTAAATGTAGACATCCATGAAGAAGACGTTGCAGACTTTTTCTCTTTTGTTGGCGTCTGACTCCACCAACGACATGGCATCCACGAGGAACGTGTCTCCGTGGTTTTCGTTTGCTGTTCAATTTGTTTTGCGGTACTTGTACTCCAGCCAAATGAAGGTAACCAAGAAGAAGACTTCTTAATAGGCGGAACAATCTCTTTTGTTGTTGTCTGTCGCCAAATATGTGTCGTAACCCAAGACGAGCGTGGCTTAGTAGTCTCTGTTTTAATTTCTTTTTTTGTTACCTGACGTCCGCCACCGAAAGGTATCCACGAAGAACGTGTTTCTACTTTGCTAACCGAGGTTTTGACATCTTTGGATGCGCTCGGGGTAGTGGAACGGAGCGTCCAAGAGTAACGGGTCTTAGTCACTTTGGGTGGTTCAGCCCTTTTAAAAGAATACCAAGCGGCGGAGGTTCCCGACTTCACTTTAGTGGCAGGTTGCGCCCCTGGTTTGTCGGTCGTACGCTTGGCCATATATCTTTGAAGGTATGTCGTTCCAGCCGTACATAATATTAGCAGAAACAATAAAGCTAGTATGCTCACAACCGTCACTCGCGTGTTTCTAAACTTATAATGTGAAAAATAGAATTAATATCAACTCAACTCAGGTTGTTTGTACTACAACAAACCATACCTATTCGATTTATATACTCTGATGGCCAAGATAATTGTAAATTTCAATACGAGAAGCCAAAAGACGATGGCGGCTATTATTAAAAATCTATAAAGGAACAATTGTAGGCGCTGTCATAGCTCACATGTTAGCTTAAACTTACGCTATGAAGCAAATTATGGTCATCATGAAGGAGAGAAAATTGTGTCCTGTGTTGCAACAACCTTTACCCGTATTACAATCATCTTCTGTACACTCGCATTTATCCGTTTTGTCCGTATTACTATCGTCATCTAAACACTTTTCATCGGATTTAGCAGTTTGCTTGTATTGCGGCGGCGAAGGTGGACATTTACGTTTGTACGGCACATCCGTTTCCTCTAGACATTTACACTGAAACTGATATTTTGGTATTGGCCGCTCTGGCGGCGTATCGCGTTGATTGCCTTCGGCATTGCCGTTACCATTTCCATTTCCGTTTTCACATCGCAGTTTGGCGCACATCTGGCACGGGCATGGCAGTTTTTTACACTTAAGTTCACGTAGAATTTCTGTGCAATTCATTGCGTTTTTTGTGCTTTTTTATTTTTTTTTTTGCGTTTAACAATGATTTTTACATGTGTGCATTTTTCAAAATTTCAAAACAATTTAAATTTTTTCATTGACATTGGAATCTAAGGCAGATGCGTTCAGTTTTTTTTGGTAAATTTGTAACTAATATTTATATTTGTGTAATAATGTGCATAGTGTTTGATAAATACATATTTTATAATAAAATAATAAGGGGTTGTTTTAGTATAGTATCCCCCGATTTCAGTGTTGAAATGGGTACGGTTGGAAAGAGGAAGATCTCCAGATTACGATTCCTGTTGTCGCAGGAAACTTGTAATTTTCGAGATATTCGCGTTTAAAGTTGAAAATTTCACAAATTTTATGTGGCAATATTTCGATTATTAGTTAACTTTTAATTTATATAATGCGTTTATTATACACTTACACTTCACAAAGTTGTTTGCACATATTTATTTGATATCAATTAGTTTAATATTTGCTTCCAATAAACATTTTAATTTTTTCACAATTTTGTTTATATGCACAACAACCATGTTGACAGATATCAAGACAGAACCCTTAAATCAGGTACTATACTAAAGTTTTCCCATAATAAGAGTTAAATAGTGTATAAATGTATGTTTTACTTACTCCGACATTTGTTGAAGCTGAAACTCATATCTCCTTCTTCTTAATTGCGGACAAATGAAAATCGGCGAGCAAATATAAAGCTTTGAGTAGCAGGTGTGAGGTTTGTGTTAATATTTTTGTTAAATATGTATATTCATATTCAGCGCTAATATTCACTACATAATCATATTAATCATGAGAAAAATATTTAACAATTAGAGATTGCAAAGAAAGTGATTCATAAATAAAAAAAGAAGCCAAAGAACATTTAACTACACAGCAGCAGTGCGCAATATATATTTCTCATTTTTTCGCTTGAGTTTTGGTTTTCCAAAGGAGTTACTATATATTTCACATTGTAAGCTGCAAATTCACAATATTCCATCTGCATATAGCACTAATAAAACACAATAATATAATAAATTCTCAAATTGTTAAAACATACATATAAGTAAGATACAACACACCGATGATGTCAAACACAATACAGCCACTAGAAAGTTGCCTTGACTAAAATTAACAATGTACTTTCGATTACTGATATTCCCGTAGCGCCTTCTACACAATAAAATTAATAAAAACACAATAATTATTATATTTTAACACTTTCAATGTGGAGCAGCAAATTACAACGCAAATTTTCAGCACACAAACGGTAAACTACAATCAAAATGGTGAACTGTCAAAATAGCGGAAATTGTATGTGTAATTTCTTTCACTTTGTTATTTTAGCTGAGACACGCACCAAATGTTTGACAAAACTGCTTTATCGGTAGCGAAAATAAATACAAACAGCTTGGATAGTGCTGATAATTTAAAATTAAATAAATTTTACTACATTATTGTGTTAAAAGCGCTAAATAAGGCACATCAAGTGTGAAAAAGGAACTATCTTATGGATATTCTCAAGATAGGAGTGAGTGCGTTGATCGACTTTGTTTGTCAATTCCAACCTGAAACTTGTAATCAGGCAGTGCTTCACAGCGGAGGACGCCTTTGAAATGTAGTTTATTAATTCCTGTCTGCAAAAGACGCGCTTGTGCTCTAATGTTGCGACATTACTCAGCGAAAAAGATATAAATAATTGGCTATAACCCCGATCTTTGCTACGCAGCAATTGTGTTAAGTGGACCAATGAGACCAATTTGACACATACAGCCAGGGTAGCGTAAACTGGAATGTACCAGATTTTATATTCGGTCAACTATTACATCAAATTATTTATGGAATATTTTCTGTCGCTACAATAAAAAATCCTTCCACACTTAACTCAAGAACTCCATGTACTAAATACACCACGTACTATATATATATATATATATTTGGCGTAGGAACCACGTACTATATAAGTAAGTAATCTCTGTTGTACCATATAAGTAAAGGACTACCATTATTTAATAAAGACAGTTCTTTATTATTAATACCTCTTGTAGGAGGTTTGGTTTACATTTTTATGTTGCTTTAGAAAAGTGCGTTCGCCATTTAGTTCACTGTACAAATAATAAAGAGGCACTGCTTGAAAGAAATAATATAATAACATTAAATAATAACAAAATAAAACACAAATAAATTAAAATACATTTAATTTTGATTATTTTTTGCAGTTTCTTTTTATGTTATATGTATATATAAGTATAATTTTATCAATTAATATTAATATAAGTATATTGAATATAGCATATGCTTACATATATCTACACAATCACGTAAATTCTATAATATTCATTAAATGTTAATCAAGTAAAAAGAACTAAAAAATATTAACGTAAATTAAAATTAAGAAAATTAATATTTGCTTCGGGATTTTCTTCTACACTCCTGCAACATTAACTGTTTCATGTTTTATTTGTATTGTATGTATGTATGTATGTGTGTATGTGGATTGTATTGCATGTGTTTACAAAAAAGAAATTCATTATAACAGAATATATATTAAACTAGTATTTAACTTG
Organism: Zeugodacus tau; assembly: GCA_031772095.1. NCBI lineage: Eukaryota > Metazoa > Arthropoda > Insecta > Diptera > Tephritidae > Zeugodacus > Zeugodacus tau. The sequence goes on along the minus strand of CM062650.1, from coordinate 60,046,822 downwards.
AAATTATTTAATATAATAAATTAAAATATAGCAAAACTGCTTGGTTGTAACCTGTAAACAATAAAAAAAACAACTGTATGCTAATGAAGTATAAAAGGCATTTCTTGATATTTTAAATGATTTGTTGTTGGGATACAAGCAAAGACCTGCATTTTTGGTGCTCACACGCGCCACACTGCTGCACATATACAATGGATATGTCCTAGTGGGAGTGGCACTTATTATGAAATTCCTTACGCAATGAAATTCATACAAAAGCCAACGCCGCGACATTACAAAAGACCACGCAGCGCAACTAAGCACGTTGAAATAGTATACGATCTTTATCGCCTATATCCTTAGCACAAACTGTGATAGGTTTCATACAAATGGGCTTGCATACGCTCTTTTTTATATCTATTTTTGTTTTTATTTATCATTAAATTTATAGTTATAATTACTAGTCATAATATTACTATAATTATTCATTACTTTTTGTGTAGATTTTTGTTTTTCCTGTTGTATTACTTGCTTTATTTATGATTTTGTTTTATTTTATTTTTCTTTTATTTGAATTTTATCTTGTTTGCATCCTTGTTTGTTGTTGCCTTTACTTTAAAGTATTTTTTGTTTTAATTGTATTCTTTTATTTAGACTAAGCTGTTTCAAATTTTGTTAACCGCACGCGCTGATTCTCACATATTCAGCTGTTACCGCTGCTGCTGCTGCTGCTGCTGCCGCTGCTACTAGTCGCTGGTTTTTTTCTGTCTGTCTGTCTGCCTGCTACACTCACTCACTATCATTTTATACTACTAGTAGTTGTAAATATTAGTGTAGAGTTTGCCAATTACTATTTGTTATGTTTTTTTTTAATTTTATTTTTATTTATTTATTTGTATATTGAATGGGGCGTGTGTAGGCGTTTTTGGTGAGAATTTTCGCTTATGAATGTGGTTATGTGAATTTTAGTAATAATTCCTCTTTTTTTTTAATACAAATTTGATATTGGCTAAAGATCATCAGACATAAATGAGTTTTGTGATTTTGATTCTTCTATTCGACGAATTTGTTGGCGAAGATACATAATTCTGAAATAGAGAGATGCATATGGTTAATACAATAGAAGTAAAAACGAAAAATTATAAAAATATAAAGATTTCAATTCAACAAATACAAATTCTACAAGCCATACAGCCGCTTCTAAGCTTGATATAGCTATTGGCTAGACAATTTTACAGCCACTAATATACAAATACGTTGATGGAATGTAATAAGTGTAAAAGTAACTTAAAGTGACATTACATAGCGCAACTCGCACGTAACAATGCTCAAATAATCTTATTTGATTAACGATTCTCCTTTGCAGCTTTAACCTAACCTATTCATACCGTCTTCATACATTTGTGTCTGCTTATTTGTTTTTAAAGTGAGGAAACACAGGTTCATCTTCTATAGTAACGTCTTGTGGCTGTTCTATGAGAACTTAAATCACCGACTTCATCAAAGCGAAATATGCAGTAACCTTAATTATAACGAAATAATCTTTGTGGGTGTTATTAACTCGTCATAGGTGCTACTCACTGTTGAAAATAGTAGTAGAAAGAGCGCAAGACTGCTGCTCGCCTTTACAAAACTGCCACTGAATCCTCATTTAGGTGATTCAAAAGTACTTTCATGATTGCCTGCCCAATTAATACCTACAATTGGTATGGTCCCTAGTAAACCAATCCATAATATAGCGTACTGAGAAGTAAGGTAAGTGCTGCGCAGTTTGTTGCAACCAACAACAAACATGCTAATCCTGTTATTCCCGTACAACTCCTCGCTTTCGGTAAGATATTTCCCACTACGCCCGTTTACATCAACCACAATACAGAGATGTTACGCCGTTGAGCAGAATTTTATAAAACAACACACTACATAGAAATAATAATAACGGTTAAACATTGAAATGTGTCAACTTACTTTTGTTCTTGTAGAGTTGCTGTGATTTCAGTTATTCTAACTAAGCTTCTAGCACATTTTAACTCTGCCGACACTTTCGTACACTGCAAATCTCCATACAAATGCGTTTCTTCGGAACACTTTTGCGCCTAAAAATGATGGTAGAAAGCAAAAATTCATGTGTGAATAGAAGAAGAATTGTGTGTAATTTATAAAACTACTGCACCTCTTGCATTACCTGTTTCTCCAAAATATCCGCCTGCCAATTGGTGACATGTGTTATTAAATCAGCTCTAAAATACTTTGCTAATTTCGGCGAAATCTCTGGACCCTGTGAACGGCCGGCTTGTACAGACGACGCAACACAACTTTGCAGTGTGCTCAACGAGGCGGATGAAGTGTTTTCCACTGTGTGTGCAAAAAAATTTTAAGGTTATGTTAGTAATAACTTGAAATCTATAAACTATTAATGTAAAAATCATACTTTTACGCTGTTGCTGTTCCATTGCCGCTACATTAAGGTCCATTTCTTGTGTTGGCGTCGGTGGCCCTTCGCCAGGCAGCATACCAATAACCCCACTACCGCCAGCATTGCCACTGACATTCGCTAAACTAGATGAGGGACAGTGTACGCTACTGTTGCTGTTGCCAATTGAATTCATGACACCGCCACTGCTACCCTCGACAGTCTTTAAACCGTACGGTGCGTTACAGGCGGCATAGGAGCCGGCATTCACGCCCGAGCTCATATTAACGCCACCACCGCCCACATTGTTGCTGTGACCGGTAACAGGAACAACACCGCCGCTGCCAACAACACCTGTGATAGGACTTTTTGTATTGTAACCCATCGGCGACATGCCATGGGCTAAATTATAGTGTGGTGAATTCACCGAATTATCTCTGCGGAATGGAATGGAGGTAAGAAAAACAAAAATAGTAAAAAGAAATGTTATAAGCATTTAGACGCACGACTAACCTTAGCACTATCACCGCTGATGAGGCCGCATGATTGGTAACATCTATGGAAGTGCCGGCATTGGACATCATATGTACCGCCTCGTTGCCACCATGTTGTGAAAGTTGGTGATGATGATGTAACGCCGCTTGTTGTTGCTGCTGTCGCATTAATAATGCTGCCTTCTGTTGCGAGCTCATCATCATTTCTTGTTGCTCCTTTGTACCCAATTTCGGCGGTCCGGGTGCATTCGAGTTCAAATGATGATCCACCTGTGCGATTAATAAAAAAAATTAAATAAAAATTTAATAAAAATATTACATGAGCACACTTCCAACTCACATTTGGCGATGTTGTTGACGCTAAATGCGCTTGCTGCTGCAGCATAGCCACTGGATCCATCTTTCGATGATTACTATTATTCTGTGTCTGCAGTACACCGGCAACCATCACTGGCACACCAGCACTCGATGACACCGAGCCGAGTCCAGTGGCGGGCAACATGGTTGCACCGCCTACAACAACGCCCGAACCATGCGCTGACGCGGATGACGCGGAGAAATGCATTGAAGCGGCTGCTGCATTGGCCGCTGCAGCAGAAGCGGATGCGGAGGAGGAGGATGACATAACAGTGCTGGCGTTAGGATGCGATGCTAAACGCGGTAATGCATTCGGCAGGCCAACGGTTGATGTTGGAATCGATGATAGGTCATTGTGTTGCACATTCACCATACCATGTACTGTGGGCGCGCCGGTCAGCGGATAGCTAGCCTCCGAAGTTGGCGTGGAGTCACCGGGACTGATGTCCATATCGGGATTTTCAGCAATGCGACCTTGTGAAGAGAAATAAAGTAAAGTGAAATTATATTATATAGATATAAATAAGTGGTGGGGAAAATCACCATCCAAACGCCTTCGATGTGTTGGCGGTCCGCCATCGTTTTCATAATTCCACCTCAGCCGTGAGTTTCCTCGAGAACTGGAATGTTTCGCGTAAGCTGCAGAAAAAAAAAAGTTTAACTTTCAGTATCGCATTACAGCTTCGGCGATATTGACACTCACCTGATCTGCAAAAACGATCCTCACGATCTCTATCGCGATCTTTATCCCGATAATCTTTTTCCCTATGTTGATCGCGTGCCAGTGTTCTATAAATACAGTAAATACAGTTGTAAAATAATTTTCATTCACATTCACTAGGAGACAAAACTCATACCGTTCTCGTTCAATCCATTCCTTTGGTTTCTCCCATTGTGAGATTTCAGTTTTGCAGTTGTAATAATACATTTTTCCTGCAAAAGATATGTTTAATTACATTTCAAAATAAGACGCAGTTAAATTCAAAAAACTCACCAGATGAACTGACATGTTCACTCCAATCGCCACATCGTGCCACTCGTTCGCCCCGATCACTGCGTTCACCGCCGCCATTGCCGCCACCACCACCACCACGATCGCGTTCACGATCGCCGCCGCCACCACCGCGATCACTGCGATCTCTATCACGATCCCTATCACGGTCACGTTCTCTATCACGATCTCGTTCGGAACCGCGCTCACGTTTACTATCTCTCAAATCGCCACGATCACGATCGCGATCTCGGTCACGATCTGTCGAGCCGGAACGCTTGTCGCCGCCACTGGAAGAACAAAGCTTGGCTCCACTTCCACTACCGCTGCCGCCGCCACGGCGATCCAACCTATCGTGATTGGTGCGATGCGATTCTGAATCACGATCATTACCACCACCACCACCACTGCCACCGCCACGTCTATCGCGTTTATCTGGAAAGTAGAATAATGTATGAAGATTTTAATTTATTGTTGAACCGTTATTATTGATAAATATAATGTTTGGTAGTAGGTTTCTTGAATAATTAAACTAAATACAGCTTCGTCCAATTTTGGAAAAAAGATTGATTAAACAGACTTTCAAAGATGGAACTAGAATTCACTTCAATTCGGTTAAAAATATGGGTCTTGAAGAAGTATAAACAGTCAAATTACTTTTCGCGTAATTTCCAATTGGAAATTTAGCTTCCAGTTGGTAAATAGATTTTACTATATTTCTTTAGAAAAGAGGTTAGTTTCCGAGACTTTTTTATTCTTTATAAACTCATATTATTCCAACCCCTTTGACATTAACTCGCGTGAACTTGTCATTCAACTCACCTGTAGAATATTTATCCTTTTTATAGACATCGCGATCACGATCCCTCATTTTTTGCATATAACTGAAACGATCGCTACCACGATGATCACGATCGCGTATATCGTGCGTACCGTGCCCTCTTGACGATGGTGAATCTACTTCAGGTGATTGTGAGCGATACGATGCGCTGTTACCATTATTCATAGCAGTTTGCGATAATCTTTGCGAAACTGGAAAACAAAATATCAAATGTTATTTTCAAACAATTTCCACACTTTTAAAATTGTATTGATGTTGCTTACCATTATTCAATGGACCACCGCCAGCTGGCGACAGATCGCGATCGCGATAGTTTGATGAGCGATCGCGTTCATAATCGCGCTTTGAACTGTACTTGGAACTCTGTAAAGGAAGAGCAAACAGTTTTGAAATAATTTTATATTAAATGCACAAATTTCACTAAAAACTAAATGAGGTGCTGATCAACTATGTATTCATGGGGAAAAGAAATACACACAACATCTATTATTAAAATTAGTTGCCATATTTGTGGAAATGCCAATGAATATATAAAATGTATAAGCCAATAAAAGAAATTATGTTGTGTAACGAAAAATACAATTTAAAATTTCGAAATTCCTTTAAATTACCCAACTCAGGGGTGAGCATATAAAAACAATATCAGCGCACACAGCACACTTAGCGACAGGACATGTTTAAGCTGATTTTTCTTGAAATAATAACATACACAATTTCTTTTGATATTTTTACTTTTTTCAAAATACTCTGTATCATCTGACCTGTCAGTCCGTGTCGTGTCGCCAAGTGTGTTTACAAATTTCGCTTTTTATGATTTTTTTTCTATTTGTGTGTAACGAGTGTATTTAAGTTATCTACAGTAATTGTTGGTGGTGCCATGTGACGCTACTGTGCATACGTTTTTCAAGTGGACAAGCGCATGCGCAGCGTACGCCCACGACCGGCGCACTTCTACTTACATCATCTATGCGACACAGACCGACAGCAGCATTTTTGTTACAGCCGGGTGCCAATGGTAAGTCTATTGTGATACTATTTGTGGTAGTCATAAACTGTGGAATCTCACGAGTGAGTACTAACAGAACGCTTCAGGAATCGTTGGAAGCGTCGCGCAGAGCTGACACTAAGATGATACTGTTTTATATACACTTAAAACGATTTGTTTTTGCTTTTTTTTTGTTATTATTATATTTTTCTAAGCGTTGTTGCAACAATGAAGATGTGTCGAAGTTTGCATTTTCTCTTTCTGTCTAAAAACAATTTTCAACTTTGCACTTTAAAATGATGTTAACGATTTACATATATTTAAATATTGGTGTATTTTGTTTTTTTTTTTACTTTGTTACTTTTCAAATTTCTGTGTTTATTATACTTGACTAACGCGAAGCGAAATGAGTTGCCTTGAGTTGATGGAACACACAATTGTGAGAGGTTATTTGTCGGTTTGTTATGTTGTAGGATTCGTAGATGATACAGACTTACAATTGCTTGCATTTCTTTTTCTAGACATTTTTGGCGTTTTAGACGCGAAAAATACAACTAGTCGTATTTTTTTTACAATATTATTTTTTGTTTTTTCTTTTTTATCCTTGATTATTAATTGTATGTGCTTAGTGTTTGTTAGTGATTACAACGAAGGAGGACTTTCATATTGTATGTTGAGATGGTTTGCTGCTTGGTTGTGATGTACACAGTTAACGAGAAGACCGATGCAGTTTGTACATGTTTGCAGTTAGAGAAGAAATTATTAAAAAAAAATGTTGAAAATATGCGCACATACAATGAACAACGAAACACAAAAGGTTTTATATGGCATGGATAAGTATTATAATGTTAAGCACAAAGTTGTTGTTTTAAAAATTAAACGAATAATATAAACTAATATGTTCTAACACTTAACTTTTGTTTATTTGTTTAAATCAGAAGCAAAAAATGTTTTTAAGCACAAAACATAATTTAACTGTATGGCACTGCTTTTATGAGAAACGAATATGTTTTTCTTCAATTATTTGTAACAAAGTCACTTTTTTACTAAGAATTTCACTTTTATATATCAAAATTATTATTGAAATTATGTGGAAACATTAGGCACAAGCACACTTAGTATAATTATGCAAACAAAAAAAACATATAAACACAAACAAAACAAAAAATCTAGTATACTAATCACTTCAAATTCTAAAATGTAAAATAGATGATAAATTGCATCCATTAATGTAGACTTGGGCAACATAAATATGAATATATGTAGTATGTATGCCATTATGTATTCTTAAAATATTTACACACAGTTTGCTTTATCACTCACCTGATACGAATGCGACTGATGCTTCTCAAAGTAGCTGCAATAATATAATGACAATTAGTTTTAATTAACTAAATAAAATTATTAATAAAACGATATATATCTATTTCAAAAAATAAACTTCCATAAAATATGGGAAAACCATTAAACTGAGCAACAAATTAACATTATTTAGTTTGAAACGTTAAGTAGTATAAGAAAAGGGAATTATGTCGATTTGAAGAATCCACAAAATGAGCTGGATAAAAATCTGGCATTTTTATGTCCGGAATAATATATATTATATAAAAGGCTGAGGAAGTACGTTTTCGAATATAAAATCGAATAAAAATTCCTTGCGGATACGTAGATGTAGAGAATCTAACTAAGTTCTAGAGTTCCATTATTAATTTTCGTTGCTGCCATTTTATTGTATTCCACCAGAACATATTCCTAAACATTATTATAATACAACTGACGTTGAGTCCGCTTTGAATATATCTTGCAATCCATAAAAGTTAATTAACGATTAATATACATGTACACAGAATCCAAACTATTCTTTTGTAAGAAAAATGCAGGAAGAAATGAAAATCGTTGAAAATAATTACCGCATATGAGGGAATATATAGCAAAGGCTAATGCTAAGCACTGGTACCAAGTTGACGGCGTTTATAATGGAGAGGTGCAGCAGCACTAGAAGTAGCAGCAGCAACGACAGAACAGATACATATAGATATCTACTCTTCAACTATGTACAATTAGAAATTCCCGGAGTCAGATGTTAATTATTGGTTCCTTATTTCATGTCGATATTTTTCACTCAAAATCAAATTTAAATGAATCCAAATCTTTTCAAAAACTTTGTAACAATTTTTTTTGTATTTTTCCGATGTAGAAATTCATAAAAAACTTTAAATAGTTCTTAGTCGATTTTAATATTCAGACATTTTTTCCTTCTTCTCCTTATGATATTCCATCAAAGAAATTGGAAAAGAACGAAAGCACGAACACAAGACAATCGGAATTGGTGAACCAGACAAATAGCAGATAATCAAACAAGGTGGAAGGAAAAATTAACGCAAAGCATACAATGAAATCAAAGCCATACGAATGGTCAGAGAATGGCGTACAACGGAAAAATGCCAGCAAAAAAATTTCACACTGATACCAAATTGTTTTAAAAGTTTGTTGTGTATTATCGAGCAGCCGTATATATAAATACGTTGGCCAATTGTTTGATTATTTGTGCAAAGTTATTAAATTTCTATTGTGGTTACTAAACTATTTGCAAAATAAATTAATTAAATGTAAGATAATAAAATTTACCCATCGTTCACACGTTGCGGTTTTCTAGCATGCATTACCATCAATGCAAAGTTTTCGCCCAATTTTTTTCCTCTTCGTCTTCGTTGAGCCGCTGCAACAGACGTCTACAAATTTTTAGGTTCCCCACTGCTCCGTTGGGTTAACAATATGCCGCTATTTTGGTTAGTTTCAACTAAAATTTAAACCAAGTTATCTTGGCAAATTCAATTGAAAACCAACCCTTTGGCTTTTAAAGACTTCCTCCTTTTACGTAGATATTACTTTTTTTCTGGGAGGGACATCGACGACTCGAACTTCGTCGTCGGTAAAAAGCGAAACTTTTTCAATACGGCTCTGCTGGAACGTGCTTACCCTCCGAGTTATTTTAATGAAAAGCGCTTATATATAATAATGACTTTTTTAGCTAAATATATAGCTCCAATTTACACTTATAAATTTCTCTCAATTCTAATACTTTTAATTAATTGTTGGGCAAGAAATTTGTATTACAATTGGAGCTGAAATTTTCTTTTTATGCGCTGCTAGCTTTTCCTATTGATATGACACTTGATTTTTTCTCGTTGCTCTTGTATGTGTTATTCCTTGGCATGCTTTGCACCCTATTCGCAAGAGAACATGCTATCATCTTTTAACAGTCATGATTTAGCTTAATGACAGAGCGAGCACGCTGCTGTTATAAGGTGTGGTGAAATCATAAATCAGACCGCCATTTTTCATGATTACACGGTTGCTCAGGCTAAGAAATTAGTGTTGAGCAAAAAGTTTTACCTAAGTACAAAATCATAATAATTTATTTTAATAAAATAAAAATTAGTTTCAATATTGTTTTAATATACTAATAATTATTAATAATTTTAAGTATAATTTTAATCGTTTTTTAAGTTATGGTATTGCTACATATGAAGTGTTGGTGGCTACAGTGGCGTCTAATAAGTTACACTTTTCATATATTACATTAAAATCACACCCACTCATCTACAGCCTTAATATTATATTATAATATTATTAATCAATTAAACGTACATTATATTGGTACGTTATTTCAAACTTGTTATCTCACTGAGAGTTTTATTTATATTTTAAACTGCAACTACACATTTTTGGATTATAGTGGTGAGTTTCCTTTCATCCTTAAATCCTCACTTTGAATGAATGCAGCGTAATATTGAGGAATAAGTCCTTCTAGTCCTTCAAATAATAAAAGAATGTGCAGAGGAAAGTCAAAATATGTCAATTGTGCAGATTAGAATTTCATTTTCGTTAAGCCCTTCAAATAGTAATATCCGGAAACATCTACTCTGTTTGTCAACCGGATATAAATTGAATTGGTAATATCTTTTTAAAACTACTTAGTCAATGTTTTGTCTTTTAAATAAAATATAGAGTCGTTTTTAATCATGTTTCGTCGATCGAAATCAAAATGTAAGCGTTTTGTTACATAGTTATGACAATTGTAAAATGAATACTAAACATACGAACATTCGTGTTTCTGAAATTCAAAATGGAGTGATGGAAGAAGTTGAAATTAGTAAAAGTGTTTGCAATGGACGAGAAAAACAATATAAAGGTAAATATAAATAAAATATAAAAATAAATATACATAAAATAACTTAGATAACGCAATTGAACTACGCAAAGCCATGAAATAAAGTCAAGGTAACATGCAATTCAAACAAAATAATTAACCCATAGAGACCACTTATACTAAACTCAGAGCATCGTGAAGTACAATTGTACATACATATATGCATACATATAAATGTATATATATATATATAAATATGTGAAAAATACTGTAGGCGAGTGTGTAGAAAGATTATTTAAATTATAACCAAACATTTAAATTGTGCAACTTTTTTATAGGACAATAAATGCTAAAAATATATTTTTTATGGATCAACACAATTAAAATCATAAAAACTTATTTCTAAAGCATATAACGCACCCACAAAGCAACTTTAATTGAGTGGTAAAAAGGAAAAGTCAACGACGAAATTAACTCCAAATGCGCACAAAACTAACTACTAGACATCTTTGCAATGCTTGTAAATCTAATATATATGAATATATATATGTTCGTTGGACTTATACGACACACCATAAAAGTGAGCGAAACAGGCCACATAAATCCAGCGCATATTCAAAATCATATTCAATGCAAATGCGTGAAATGTGTTAATGAGCCGTTGCTTGTCTTGTGGGTGCCGGTGAATGTTGCGAAATTGCAGAAGAGTTTGGTGAAAATTCATTCGAAATTTAACAGCCGTGTTGTTGGTAGTAAGAGTTTTGATTTGAAAAACTGCCACAACTAAAAATTTGAGGAAGCAATTTCGGTTTTATTTCCGGTGCAGTTTTGCTGAAAAACGCTTTAATTATTTTGCATTATGCATGAATTTTGCATTCGATAATTCATTCATCATTGTCTGTGGTTGTTGGCAAGTCATCACTGCATCTTTTTATTCATTACAGGTGTTACATAACACTAATAAAGTTGTTTAAAAACTCAGTAAACAGATATGAAAATATGTATTTCGTCTTCCATTGAAGATATAGTTTTTGAAAAAAACTAACAATTTTAAAAAGCCTTACCGTTTATTTTAATAAGAAGGTCGTTAACTTACAGACACTTTTCATGTTGTGAATTCGACAATCTTTGTTGTTGTTTGGGCAAGTCGTTCCTCAAATGATTTTTAGGAACAACCGCGCTGGTAGTACTTGGTCAGATAATAATCCGGTTGTGTTCCAAGTGTGTTGAGCCGACTAACTCCTTAAATTTTAGAAGGATTTTAGAATAACTGCTGTTAGTTCTGCAATGAAATTAACATTCGAAATATGGAAGGAGGTTAAAGCTCACAATTCACAGTCTCAAGCTGGTAATTATGTATACTCATCCAACTAATACAATACAAAAACGAGTATTTTTTTAAACTATGTTGTAATTTTTGTTTACTTTATTTATTTTTTTGCTAAAAAAAATAGTGGATTTATGTACAAAAGTGTTGTGTACAGATGTGTATATGTATGTGGTAAGAGGTCGGTTGATTTATCAAGTCACAAATGAGTATTAAAAAAGCATACTAGTAGACGGTGACTCTTGGCAACTATACAACGGCGAAAAATTCCGAAACGAACTGTGTATAGTTGCACTTTGTTGATGTTTAGATTGCTGCCAGATGGTAGATGATTATGATTATGGCAGGGCGTGTGTTGCAATGAGAATTGCAAAATTTTTGTTGTAACATTGACGATGACAATAAATTTGAACACTATTGGCTTGATGCATATCACAAGGAGGTTAGGTTATTAGGTTGGTGTTGAATGGTAATGTTGTTTACCAACCGCCACCACCGCTAGACCAACCACCACCGCCGCCACCGCTGGACCAACCGCCGCCGCCGCCGCCACCACCTCCTTGTGAGATGATTTTAATGATCTTGACGGAGCCACTGCTGCCACCGCCGCCGCCGCTAGACCAGCCACCACCGCTGCCGCCGCTGGACCAGCCGCCACCACCACCGCCGCTAGACCAACCACCACCGCCGCCGCCGCCGCCGCCTTGTGAGATGACTTTGATGATCTTGACATCAGCAGCACCACCGCCGCCGCCGCCGCTAGACCAGCCACCACCGCCTCCACCGCTGGACCAACCGCCACCGCCGCCGCCACCACTTGACCAACCGCCACCGCCGCCGCCGCCACCATGACCGCCGGAACCAGCATCAATGATCTTCACAATCTTGACACTGCCGCCGCCGCCACCGCTGGACCAGCCGCCACCACCACCACCGCCGCTAGACCAACCGCCGCCGCCGCCGCCACCGATAATGCCAGCATTCGCAATGGCGCAAACCGCCAGTAAACAAACAAATACCTAAGGAAAAGAGTGAAAGAATAACGTTAGTTAAATCCAATCCATTGTAGTCCATTCTGAAGGAATGATAGTAGTATAATTTTTGTTGGTTTTAATCCAATTAATCCTGTTGCGCTACACACCTTCATGTTGTTGTCTCAACGCTTAAGAGATATGGGAGTCGAGAGAGTCAATCAACAACTGATGCTTTAACCGTTGCAACGAACGGCTTTATATGCGAAAACCAACTAGACACTGGCTCGGCGGAGCAGCGGCTGGCGTGCGGCATGCGACAACAACAGCTGTAAAGATGCGCAACGGCAGCACTAGGGCACAAACTTCCGTCGATTTGCATGCCGAGCGTATAGAAGTTGGTAAATAATAATAACTGAATTTTAGGATGAGTAAACACACACAAAAAACCGGCTACCGACCGCTGTTGTTGGGCCAATAGTAAACGCAGCAGATGATGATGATAATCACAGCTAAGCTAATACTGATGTTGTTGCTATTATGCTATTGGGCGTTCATATTGTTGTTGCTTCGTGTTCAAGCATGAGATTTGTTTATGTTTTTGAAACGCACATAGTAAGAGTGTATGTTTATTTGTATGTTTGTTTGTTTGTAATATTTTGTGTATTTTAGCACCTTTTTGCTTTTTGCTTTTTAATTTCCCTTTCATCAAGTCAAAGTTGTTGATATTTGATGATTTTGCGTACAATTCGCGTTTGATTTTTTTTGATTTAGCATCTAAACATTGCATTCATTAATTGCATTTTTTTATTGTTTTTGCAGTTGTCGCTGTCATTGCTGCCGAATTATGCAATACGCAAACTAAAAAAAAAAAAATAAAAAAAATTATTAAGAAAAAAACGCACGTTAATTAATATACAAAATGCTAGGCGACTAAGTAAATTTTACAACTTGACTTTTGTTAACTCACACACACACACAAATACAAACATACATACATACAATCACTAACATAGTGCGTCTTGGTAACATCTTCTTGCAACCATGGTTTATAGCGACGCTGAGTGGTGTGCACCGGTGAACAGCATCCAAGTCATTCACTCACACACAAACAAACAAACATTTGTATATATGTATCCACCAATATTTGTACATATGCATGCATTTGTTGGACTACAAACACTTCCCTGATGCTTGCAGTAGGCAGGCAGGCAGTTTTACAACGCGTCATCACCGTTAGCTATAAAATACAACAAACTTGCATTTAATGTTATTATTTTAGTACTGTTGTAACACATTCAAACATATTGCCTGCATTTTTGTTTTGCCGTTCGTACATAATTTCGCTTTCAGTCGTGATTCGCGTTCACCCTCAACAAACGCTCGGTGTCTGGCCGCAGCGTATATGCCTGATAGTATGATTAACAAATACCCGTTTTTACAACAAAAACAAAAACAAATAAAGACGATGCACCAACCAAAGCATCAGCTCATAGTGCATGGTGCATGGTGTATGGAATGGACATACAAGATTTTCATATTTCCAAAATGTAACCTCGTAAGTAAAAGCTTTGCCATTGATTGACTCTATTGAATTGGCATTTGAGTTGAGTTCACTTTTCAAGGGCTCGGATCTCTAGCTTTCACTAGAAAGAAGTTGAAACTTCTGGGATGTCGTGCACCCGGCTTATCTCTAGCGAACCAAGCGACTAAGCCGCCTCATAAAATTTGTGATAGGCTCAAAGCGCTTCGGCCATACTTAAGGGTCTACTTTGCGATCCATACTCAGTAGTATTTTGTCATCACAATGGACCGGCCGCTTTAGCTGTCTCCATGGAATCTATCGCAACACCTGTCCGGGAGTCAGCCTTTGAACCCAACCTAATTTAATACCCTCGGTGACCGAGCGAATAGGAATCCAATATTAACTGCCTCAACAAATTCTCAAAAGAGACTCAAAACATTTCGGTGATATGTTAAAGTTTCTTGATTCAAACCCTAAAGAACAGTTCTTTATACTATCCAAGTGGGATTTCTAAGATCTCTGACGTGTAGATCAACCGAGTTCTGAGCCCTAGCTCGATTCAGAAGGGATCAGCTCACAAATCTCTCTTTCTCTCTCAGCTCTCTCTTTCTATTTTAGGTTACAAATATCTAGAAAGGGCTCGTAAAGCTGGTTTTTTTTAATTTTTTATCTCAAAAATATAGGTACTTGAGGTCTGGGTACGAAGCAAAATCCCATGAAAGAGAGGTTGGACGCCATTCGGAAGGAAATGCTAAAGCTCTTAGTGTGTTGTTGTTATAGCGGTATTTGTGTTAGGAAATAGTGTCCAAATATCTTTCACTGGTTAAAAATACGGGTTCACTGTGATAACGTAAACCCGACTTTCATGGGAACTCCTTCAGATTACAATTATGAAATATCTGAATAAGCCGTTTCGAAGTAATGAAGTATGACTGTTCGAGCACCGCACCATTTGTCGAATACAACCAAGCTCCGATCAGCTATAACTATTTCCATAACATTCGGATTTACATAACCGAAACAGTCCGATTTAAATCCGACCAAGGACGGTTAACTCGGTAGCATATCTTAAAATTATTTAGAAACTTTTGCTGTTACAACAACAATAACTCCGATATCGGCTGAAAAAAATATTTCCTAGATTTAGACCCTCGAAAAATTTATTAAAAAAAGAGTCAGTTTTTTTTTTAAACAAATCGAAATTTTTACTTTTCATCTCAGTAACGAACAACTTCTTCACTGGGATATTGAAACTCTCATCGTCTAACTCTGCATGTAGTCATGAAAGTATGTATGTAATACTTGCTACACAATAAGAGTTAAGTCTCAAAGCCCCCCCCTACGAAATGAGTATAATTTAGACGGTGTATAAAATTTATGAATTAGGAAGCAACATCTCATCATTTTTTTATTGTTATCTATTTGTTTTTGTTTTTCACTCATTTTTTTTTTCAATTTTTTATTTAAAGTAATTAGCACTGATACTAGGCTTAAATTTTCCATACGACGAACAGGTCGTCTCAGCCTACTATTTATATATTCAACAACAAATTGCTGTTAACAGCTGCTGGAGTAAAATATATTATAAAATAAATAAATAAAAGAAAATTTAAAAATAAAAATAAAAAGTCATTATTAATATAATTTCAACATAATTAGCATCTTCACATTTCGACTAGTAACTTAATTAGTATCGATGGCGCAATAGCGAAACGCAACCGGTATTAATGATATTTTGTAGGTCAGGAATGAAATGTTTTGTAATTAAGTCGGACGCCACCATGGCCAGAAGAGTGCCGGCTGCTTCTTTTACTAGTATTTGAGCTAAAAATAATAATAACAACAGAAGTGAAGGCAGCCGCAGACATAGTTGTTGTCTAGTTTTGAGAGCTCTTAGCTTAGAGGCACATAGCTTCGTATGTTAAGTGCGTGACTGCCATGCGACGAAGCGTGGGTTCGTCTACTATCGGCGATAAAAAATAATATAGTATAAGAAAAGCGATTGGTAATTTATAGATCCCTAATGTGGTGTTATAGCGACAGAAAACAGCCCTCAATAATTTCAAAAAATGCTACCGAGTTAAAAGTCCATGACCAGAATAAGATTCGGTTACGTTACGTTTACATAGACACGACAAGGGGTTCCCACGACTGGAAACGGATCTTAGAAAAGGATCTAGAAGGTGGTTCTCAATATTAAGATATACGAAAGAGAACGGATTTTTAATGTGTTGAATATGGCTCTAAACTTTCAGGATGTCTTTCAAAGAGGGATAACTTCGGGATCCAGGTAAGAAAAGAATGTTGAGAGGATTTAGTTGAAGCTCCCTAAAGATCCGGTTGCGTTCCGATTAAATAAGTAGGTCCATCGCGCGGTTCCCAAGACAGGGAATGGGTTACTAAAGTGGAGGGATAACCTCAGGATGCAGATAACAAAAGATTGTTGAAAGGATTTAGTTGAAGCTTCCTAGGTATGCGGATAACCTAAAATTCCGCAAGCAGCCTCAAAGCAAAATATTCAAACAACTGCAGCGATCTTCATTGTCCGCAGACGCTTTTATGACTACAAGTGGTGCGGTCTCCCTGCTAAGTAAGCCTTTACTACATTTCCACATTAGTATCTGGCTTCAGAGCAGACGATAGGTGCGCGTTACGCCATGCCGTAGAAGGACTTACGATATCCGCATTTCAAGTTTGGTTACGAAATATAATTGTTACACTTTTTTCTATTGCTCTACACACATACTCAGACACACATACAAACATACCCACACACTTGTCCCACTCACCGCAAACAGCTGGTCAAGTCATTGTCCTAGTCAAACCTGCTTGGAGTGATTCTCTGTTGCCAACCACACATACTTTGAGTCTAAATAAATTTGAGATGCTTATGACCTGGCTAAAGTGTCGTAATGGAATGAATGGCAAAATGTGAAAGTGTGACTGCTGCAATAAGTAGGAACCACTTTTTTGGGCTACTTTCTTTCAATTTCTATTATTTAATGAAGCGCTTGGACGTCTTCATAGCAAGATACTGCAATGATATGCATGTTTATATTGTTGTTGGCTGAGTAATCCATTGCTGTAATTGATTACATAAGTAATTACACGTGTGCATAAAATTTTGCAGAGATTTGATTTGATAAAACGCAGTGAAGGTAATTGGTGTTAATTTTAGAGGTGCCAAACGAACTAATATCTTGATTGAAGACAAAAGAAGGTAAGGGAATGCTGAGTTCGGGCGGTAACGAAATTAAGAAAGTCAGTTTATTAGTCATAAGACGAAATTTTTAACCGATATCCGGACATTTGGATCTAATAGTAGATTCTTGTATATTTTTCTCAAGAGATCTTCCATATTGACTGATTTATATTTTGTTGGACATGTTGATCATTCTTGGTATTAAATAAAAGTGAAAATCCTATAAGAATCGATATGAAATATCGAACATTTGTTGACGTGATCTTCAGGTATTCAAATTGAACCTACAGTTGAACTTCCATAACTCGAAGTTCTCCATAACTCAAACTCTTGAAATGGCAATAGAAATTAAATTTCATACAAATTACCTTCCATAACTCGAAGTCTCTCTAACTCGAAGTTTTTTTGTGGATTACGGTGTTTCGAGTTTGGGAAATTCCATTGGACATACAAAATTAGGGATGTTTTTTGGCCGACTTCAGCTGATCCTTCAAGTATATCTAAGATCAGTTCCGCATCGCTTTTAATTCGTTAAAGGCATAAAGAGACCAAACCTGTTAGAAATAATCGCTAAATGTAAAAACGATCAATTTTACCCTTTACAGCTTGTTGCTGGGTATAATTTTGTGCGTACTCCGTAGCAAATTTTGAATTCGCACAAAATCTTGGGCGTGGTGAAATTTTGCATTAAAAATCCATTAACTTGTGTAAAAAAATTTACAGACTTGACCTCATCTGCCTTAGTATCTGGCAGAGCTATTTGACGATTCACAGACAACAAACCAGATTAAGACATGAATTTGAATTGGTATTCGTTTTGAATATTATTTTTGTTTTTTAGGTCGTCGAAAAAACTGACCTTGTACCAGATAAATTCTGGGTCAATTCCGGTAACATAGAACCGACTATAATTGAAATGAATATTATGTTTTTGTGCTGTATTGGTATAAAATATTCCCTAAATAACTCTAAGGAATTCTGCCAATTTGACCGACCGTCCTTGGCCTTAATATTCGGCCAGGGGCCGTTCCGGTTACGTAGAAACGACTGTTGTAGAAACAAGGAAAGCCAACTAAAGAATGAATATTAACATAACCGTTGGTGGTCATCCAGGTCTGCTTAGGAATGAGAGCACGTAGAGCGTTGTTATTGTAGCGGTTACCCAAACCTGCTTATAAATCAATCGTCATGGAAGAACTAATACCTAAACCAGTTTAAATCGGTAAGTCATATTTAGAGCGTTAATATTTTTTGCTTTCTTTCACCGTTTCCTTTATTACAACACAACCGGAAATTAGTTTTTATCCGACTAAAGAAACTATTCGTTGCCAGAAGCATGCACCGGATAGTAATTAAGAAACTTTTTTGTGTTACAACAACAATAGTTACATAATATGTACACAAATTTTTTCTTGTTAAAGGAAATTTAGAGCTCCGGAGCTTGACTATCTGAAAAGAAATCTTCTTTTCGCAATATAGTCGGTACCTTTAACCAAACCACCGTGGGTTAAATATCAATCACGATTAAAATATATTAATATATACATATGTGTACATATTCCATTAACTAATTTCACACCACACCCATCACTATTCCATTCAAGCCTGAGGGGTGGCCCAGTTTACGGGTCACTACATATAAACAAAAAAAATCCCGTGAATAAATTTTGATAACCCATACCATTTGTGCATTCATATGTACATATATTTTTGAACAACAGTTATGTTGTTGTTGTTGTTATAAATAGCTGCAGTCCAAATTGGTGATCATCGCAAACATATGCAGCTCGTCACGCCAATCGATTTAGGTATGCAAAGTAAAACTGATTTGATGGCAAACCATAAAGCTTGGCTTGTTAAGAAATACTCGCGAACGCTGATAAATAATGTGCAGCACAAACGAGATGATGGCAAAAATTTGCTATTCATCCAGCTAAATTTAAGGAAATATATTTGCACACATTGCATGGTCCATTCAAACACATTTAAACACATACGAACATACCAACATCAATAATGAGGAAGAAGCTTGGCTTAGTGTTATATTTGAAAGCGCTTTACAATACGAGCAGACGTCTACGAATTGCATGTCACCCCATCTAATATCCGGTTCACCCACAGGCGCACTCATGAAATTAAGTTGGCGCTTATTTGAGTGATTAATCATCCTCGTATACATAATTACTATTTTTATTATTATTGGATTTAGTTTGCTGCTTTTTTTTACTTTTTATATTAGCCAGCCGTTTAAAACTATAACCATGCAAAACGAAAACAAACAGCGCAACAAAAAGGAAATAGAAAAAAACATTTGTTTTGATTTCGTTTCTGTTGATTTGGTATTTCGTTGGCGCAATTTAATGTGTAATTTATGCAAATAATCGTAGCTACTTTGGTTAAGCCCTTTGTTTAACATTATTATTAGCCACTAGTAAGGCACTAACCTTAATTCCGCAGACAAACAAACACATGTATTTTTAATATAAAATTTTTGTTGTATAAAAAATGAACTTGATTTTCAGTAGACGGACAAGCTGTTGTTATTTTTGTATTTAAATACAAATGATGTGGATTATTAAATTATACTTTATCGATTTGAAATAGTCACGCAACTTTTTATGCATAAATATGTACATACCAACAAACATTTGTTATTTAAGTAATTTGAAATTCAAGATTTTAATAAACCATTAAATTTGCATTTTTATGTCCAGTAGGCCGGTTTTGCATTGAAATGTTATTAATTACAATAACGCATACCTATTTGTAACGTAATCGGAGGGGACCCGGATTTTTAAACGACCAAGGACTGTCAATTCGGCAATTGGCGAATACTCTCTGCCGCTACAACAACCATAGTGTTCTCAGTACTAACCCGTTCTTACGACAGTCGGTTCTACGTTACCGTAACGGAAACGTATATTTATCCCACCAAAGACTGTCAAAGCGGCAGCATTCCTCAAAATTATTTGGGGAATGTTTTATGCCACTACAACTCCTTGGTACTACCGACAATCTTAAACACATGAAGCGTCTCTTCAATAAACTGGAGAGACTCTTACTTTTCACTTTCTGTTTTGCAGACTGTTAGAACCCGTTTCGCTTTAAGATATCACAACTTCAAGCCACACGCTTCTAAATCACATGTTTTTAGTCGTGGTTCTAAATATTGCGGTTTCAGACTATTATCCTTTAAAAATGTGTTCATTGCAAACGCATCGAAATTATTTGGTCATTAAAATTAAAAATTAAGTTTGTTTATTTTTGAAAGATGATACATCGTAATATACATTTGTCATTATTTTTGTTCCATCATATCGACTTTTCGTGCAAACTGTTGATATTTCGATAGCAGTAATAATTACGATCTTAACACAATAAATCTGCTTGACTTAAAAAATCTCTTTATAGTTAAATACATATATAATTTAAAATCGCACAACGGTTAATAGGGTCTGGGCCGATTGCCACCGTCATTTCTAACAGGACCACCGCCACCATCACGGCGACCACCACCTCCCATACCGCGGCCACCGCCACCGCCGCCGCCTCCACGGCCACCACCGCCTCCGCCACCGAAGCGATTGAAGCCACCACCACCGCCGCCGCCGCCGCCATTTCCGCGATCTCGGTTACCGTAACCGCCACCGCCGCCACCACGTTCGTTATTGCCATAACCACCACCACCACTACCGCGGTCATTGCCATAACCACCGCCGCCGCCGCCGCCACCACCATAACCACCACCGCCATAGCCGCCACCTCCGCTGCTACCACCTTCATTATCACCATCACTTTTAGGTTCTTTACACCTGCAAATGGAATTTATTTGTTAGCAGTTACTCCCAATCGAAAATTAGCAATCTGGCTACATACCTATTGCACTCGTTGCGCCAAGAAAAGTTGGTATTATTACAACTGCTACACTTCCAGTCACCTTCGCGTTGTTGCACGTTACCACCACCGCCACCGCCGCCGCCGCCACCTCCCATTCTACCACGGCCACCGCGATCGCCGCCACGGCCGGAATCGTAATCACCACCCGGTCCGCCGCCACCGCCACCGCGATCAAATCTACCGCCACCACCACGACCACCGCCAGGTCCGCCGCGGCCACCGAAACCGCCGCCGCCGCCACCACCACTACCGCCTCCGCGTCCTCCCTTCCAGTTATTCTGACGTTGTGCTAACGAAACTTTAATCGTGCAGCCATTGAAATCGCGGCCATCAAACCAAGCGATGGCTGATTGTGCGGCATTTGTATCATCATAGGTTACAGTGGCTTCACCTTTCGAAACGCCCGTATCTTTGTGCTTGTATAACCAAATTTTGGGCTTCATAGTACGTTTATCTTTCTATAAATTAATAAATGAAAATTTAAAAACATTAAAAATTACGTCGTGATATATTAAAGTGTTTGGACGCATACCTTGATTATTCCTATAGCGCCAAAATGCGTTTCAATCGCCATTTCATCGGTAGCAGGATCCATGCCCGACACAAAGATGGTGTCTTCTTGAGTAACCATTTCGGAACCACCAGCTCCGCCGCCGCCGCCGCCACCACTATAGCCGCCTAAAATAACATAATTACTATTAGCATGACTTTGCCGTAATAAATACATATGAACTATGATATATGGATTTGGACTAAGTTGGTTTTCAAAAAACTACTTTGAAATACTAATTCGAAGTACGATAATATGAATAGATAAAATAGGCAAGTGTATGACCTTCTAATAGAACACATTTGAAACAATGACGAAGTGTAGTGTAGTCAGTTATATTTTCTGGTAGACCTTTGATAAATTTTATCAGGGGCAATAATGAAGATACTGGAAATTTTTTAACCATGGTTATATGTATAACACCATTACCAAATACATATGTAGTTGCATCCATATGTATATACACGAATATTTTAAAACTCTTTATATTTTGCAAAAAAAAAAAAATCAATCAATCAATGAATATTTTGCGTGTTACACACACTACATATTTTTAACAGTATAATTGCTGTTTATGAAACCAAATATCCATATAACCTTTTAATTTCTTAATTATTAATTATAGCTTTAAAAAATATTTACTGTGGTTTCACCTTTACACTTTCACTAGTTGGTGTACTTTCATTAAATCTTTTGAACAACCCAAAGTTGGCACTATAATTCGTAAATACCACGATCAAATTTGTATTGATCAATTATATTACCGATTACGGCATTGCACTTATGTATACCATCCATTTAATGCACTCACATGTTGTTTTGACACAACTTAAGACTACTCATAAGAAAAAAATTAATACATTTTAGTATCATTACTCCATATGACTGCACCACTTTGCAGTCTCTACACCCCACATGAAGTTTTTATATGTGTACGCTCTCGTATTAGTTGACACTCTCAAATTAAATACACTATGAAAACACTAGTCATACAATAATTTATACGTATATCGCAGAGTTAAGAATTGTAAGTAGTAAATGAATTGATTTATACTTTACTCAATTATTTGCAATTTGGCTTGCTTTTATTTTACCTTTATTGTAGCCGTCCTTGCTGCCGCCTCCATTTCTAAAATAGGATATCAAGACTCATTTAAATGTGCATTCGTGATTTGCAGTTACTGAGAATTTTTATAAATCATGTTAGATCGCATACACAAGCAAGTACCATATTCAAGCTGTCTGTAAATGTATTTTCCATAATAAACAATCATCAAATTCGCATATTCGCGCAGATAACCACTGATGCTCCTCGTTATTGCGCTGGTGTGTGAACTTTACAAAGTTACAAATCTTTCGATATTAACCTTACCCAACTAAGCAATTATACACCGGCCTCTTAGGTATGCGTTTCATATTGTGTTACTATTCTTATTACCACCGCAACAAAATGTACCACTTAAAACGATTTAGAAACCAGATCATGATAATTTTTCAGTTTTTCTGTAGGAATTTTCACAATGTCGTCGACAGTTTTACACCTTTGTGCCTTTAAATTACTTTCAAAAAAGTTTCATAAACAATGCATTGGAACAATAAAAACAAGTTTAAAAAAATTAAAATATAGGAATTGTTTGCTTCTCCACCAAATAATGAGTATCTTAGAAACTAAACTCTATCTTGCGTGTTGATATGAAATACCTTAGTTAAACCAAATAAATTGAAATATTTGTAAAAAAATACAGAAGAAAAATGGCTAACAGATTTCAACACTTGTACCTGCATGAATTAGATTGAACCATAATTTTGTGTGGCTTTAGAAATCATATTTTTCAATAATGCAATAGTCAAGCTAAACATGATGTTTCATATTTTGTAATACAGTAGAGAAGCAAGTATCCCAATTTTTTGAACTTAGAACAAATTTTGTTTTTCAAAGATACATACATACTCAAACAGCACAGATACCCTAAACACTTTGGATTTGAGTTTCGCCAACAAAATCATTTTTTAAGATTTGAACACGCTCTTTTGGTAAATAGCTTGAGATAAGCTCCTCAATGGACCTTAGCTTGTGAACTTGTTTCGTACGATAATATTAAGGACATAGATACATACCCATAACCGCCGCCACCGCTACTTCCACGGTCATTCCAACCGCCGCCGCCACCACCTCCGCCGCGACTACCTGAATCATAACCTACAAATCAATTACAATTAAAGAAAAAATTTTACGCGTAATGTTAAGCAAATGTTTACCTCCTTTATTGTAGGAAGATTGATCGTTGTAGCCTCCACTTTTGGGTTGCATTTGCTGCTGGAAATTCGGTGGTGGTACAGAAAAGTTATTGTAACCTCCTCCGCCACCAGCACCGCCATAACCACCTCCTGTGTTAAAATCAACACAAATTGTCAATATCAATACAAAATATTACTTTCAATCTATACTTACTATCCATGCTTGTTTTAAAGAATCTTTTGACACTGTTTAATGTTTAAATTTGACTGAATTTCACTTTTTAAAATAGCATAAGTTAAAGCCACGCCACTGTGAAAAATTTTCTTGCATTGATTGAAAAATGGCGTTTTGCCGCACGCAGAGTTGTATTTTGAACGAAAATGGCTGTCAAAATATGTGTTGCCGTATTTTTGTAAATATTTGAAAGGCAACAAAATTTTGTTTGAAATTATTATTTAATTAAATATTAAAAAATATAAATATATTAGCAAGTATATCATATATAATTTTGTTTTTCTCAATTTAAAAAATAAAATACATTTTAAATCCTTTTTTTATTATTTAATAAGTTTTGCTTCATAATTTATTATTTTTATTTAATTTCTTGATTTATTAAGGCGTATTTGAATTCCTTCTCCCGTCTCACCATATTTCACTGTTTTTCTTTTGTTTATTTAAAACAAAATATATATTATTTTAATCTTTTCTCATAATACAGATAATTTAAATATATTTTATACTTTTTAAAGTTTCCTAACACTCTTAACCGTGTTTGTAAATGATGAAATTGGATTTATCAAAACTAAATTCCGAATGTCATGCAAAGGAAGAAACAGCTGTTCGAGTAGGCAAAAAGAAAATTCGGTTTACGTGGAAGACATCAAATAATTGTAGTAAATAATAGCTGAATATATCAATTAATTGTGATTTTGATTGTTTTAAGAAGTATTACACAAAAAGCATAATGATTGAAGTAACAGATTTACAAAGTAAGTCAATATTGTCTTGAACTAGCCCGTCTTGAAGGTTTGTCGCCACAAATCTTCGTATTTTCTGTTAGTCTCTGTTTGTAACTAATGTTGGCTAAATATGCATGTTTTTTATAGAAATCGGTATTGGCCTGGCCGGATTTGGCGTCTCTTTTCTATTTTTGGGTGTGCTGTTTCTATTCGATAAAGGTTTATTGGCAATCGGCAATGTAATATTAGAACTAGAACTCTATATTTACGTTTGTAATAACATATTTTCAAATTTTAGTTACTTTTTCTAAGCGGCCTTGCCTGTGTAATTGGTGTTCAACGTACATTCCGGTTTTTCTTTCAAAGACACAAAGTTAAGGGGACTACAGCGTTTTTTGGCGGAATTTTTGTAGTACTGCTTGGTTTTCCCATGATAGGCATGGTTATTGAACTCTATGGATTCTTTGTGTTATTCAGGTATGTGTTGTTATATTTATAATTTTTCATATGTTAGTAATTTATATAAATATTTACTCAAAATTGCAGCGGATTCTTCCCAGTTGCCATCAATTTCTTAGGGCGAGTGCCTGTGCTAGGCTCTGTACTGAATGCACCATTTATACAAAAGGTAAGTTTCATTTTTATTAAAATACTCAAAACATATGTAGTTACTCTTACTCCTCTTGCCTATACTATGAATATGCGATTTTAAGAAATCTTCAAAAACTCAAGAACTGTAGCATCTCAAATTTTCAATTCATTTATTTTCTTTAATTTACACTTCTCTAAATAAATCGCATTTTTGTATATTAAGATTAATTCACGCACTTAGTGGTCCTTATTCCACTCTTCGCGTTCTTCGCGCTCCTTAACAACTTCCTTCAAATAAGGTTCCAAGTATTTGACATCATCTTCGTATTTAGTCCATTGTTCCTTGGGTAAAACTGTTTTGGTCATGGACAAATGCAGCGCACGCATAATACGGTAGTTACGTTCATCGTACACTTTACGGGGGAGGCGACGTACTGCTTCTTTCACGTCTTCGTTCTCATACAGGCAATCGTCACGGTGCAGACCTACGGGTATGTCAATTTATAAGTGATATTGTACGAATTGAAGGTTAGTTATTGAGCAACACAAATTTTACAAGCGTATTTGCAATAACTCACCGTATTGATTGAAACCAGACAAGTTATAGGCCCATTTGCCCAAATTTGCTAAAAATAGAGAATACTTGGTTATTTATTTAGAAAATATTAAGACATTTTTATTTACGTAACCAAATGGGAAAAATGTATTACTAATGTAGTTTTTGTGTTGATTTATTAAAAGTTTAAGTCATGAAATAATTGGATGTATATGACACTCAAATGTACTTACAAAAGACCAAGGGACCCTTCCTGGCAATATATCCCGACATTTCGCACGAATTTAGAGATTTGTACAAATCTTCCACAGACGAGCTGATAGAAATATGAAGTAAAATATAATTTGTTGGTGCACTATCGCTGTCGCACTCACACAATCGTATTAGCAACGTGTGACAGTTGACAGCAGAAATAAGTAATAGATTTTGCTTACAGGGTCGTAATTATATAGTTAAAAAACTATAATTTATTAACAAAAACTTTAATTTTATTTTTTTTCTTACAGCTTGTACAAAAACTTGGTGGCGATGCAAATCGAACGACGGTATAGTAGAACTCCAAACAAATTTTCAACTAAGGATTATTTTAATGTATTAGTTATTTCTCCGATGGCTTGAATTTAAAGAGCTAGCTATTTTGTATAAAGATACCCGTAAGTTTATACGTTTAAGAAATGTTTGGTGCGTATTTTTAGTTACTGAGAAGTTTTCTCGTAAATGTATATGATTTTGAAATAGTTATAACTTCACTTCAACTATCAATACGTGCCCTTCTTCCTTGTTTTGTATGCATTGTATATAACTAAATTTACTTGAATTTCATGTAGAATACGCTTTGTATGCATAAAATGTAAACCGATTTTTATTAAAGAATTATTCAATTTTTGAACAATATACTGTCAACTTTTTGTTTTAAAACATAACATGATGCAATATTAATTAATATCCGAGTTTACTAACAATGTTAAAATGTTCCTTGAAGCATGCGTGTAAATGCATTTTTAATTGACATCTTCTCATCCGATTTAAATTCTTGCAGGATTCCACTTTCACATGAGAACACCCGACTTAATGGCGATTTTTGTATGCTCAATTTGAAAACGGACATACACATTTGCGTACGCTGTGGTTGCAACAAAGGTGACGGCGAATGTGGTATATGAGCAATGTGTATACTCTCTACAAAATAAATAAAATTAAAATTAATAATCATTAAAAGTTTGCGTATTACATACCCATATCATAAAATTGACCCACAGACCACTTTAATAGACTTAGGAGCGGGAATTCTAAAATTTTACGCCTCAAAACCTCGACGACTAAATTTACGAGGTAGATACAGAGACGCAACTACAAGAAATTTTTAATAGTAATGAGAAAAGCTACATATAAAAAAAATATATATATTTTACCGTTGTGAAAACCACATAGTAAACCAATACAGTTGGAAATAGAAAGAGCAGCGATGTAAAGAATATAGTCGCTAGATATAACTGCCGGTTTACATAGTTATGTGACTCTACGCGATCTGCAAGTCAAAATTATTTAGCTTAATTAGTTGTGTAACGTGTTTAGAATACCTACTCTTAAGCACATTATAACGCTTGCCCAGCATTACCTTCCAAAGCACTTGTATACCTCGGATCTCCACTTTGTACAATCTAATTTGTAAAATATATATGTTGTATTGAAAGTTTCAAAAACAATGCATAACTTACACTGCTGTGTAAATATAAAAACAATGCGCATGCAAGCCGATTATTGACATCAACACCGGCAAGGATGCAAGCTGAAAGGATATGCCTATAAAACCAAGCATGGCAATGGGCACGAAAAGTTGTCGCACAATGGGTTCTATTAGATCTGTGTGGAAAATAGATGGAATTCTATTAATTTATTCCTCATATTCCTGTACGTTTGTAATTACCCAAAAACTTCGCCCACAAATCGACATGATAATTGAAACAATCCAGCAGAAAATTGTTGAGGTGTTCATTCAGCTTCAAGCCAATGGGACTGCCTTTAAGTGAACGTAGTAACAAGCGCAGCTTTTGTATCACCCACTGGAATACATTAATTGTGTGTGTTAAAATAACTACAAATATATTATATTTATAAAACTCACGTGTGAGGTTGTTAGCAGATAATCACCGGGATGTGAAACGTAAAAGAGTAAGAAAATCATTACACTAACTCCAAGTATCTTGTCAACTGTTATGTTCAGCTTACGTTTTCTGCAATTATATATACCTTAGTACAATTATTAAAAAAAAAATAAACAAATGTACCTAGTTTCACACAATCTACGCCACTCCAAATAGTGTATGTAAATCGATGTTTTTTCCATAAATGTTTTACAAGGCCTACACTCCAACAATAGTATTAATATAAATGTAATTAAATTCGGCAGTAAAAATATGAATTTTTGTAGAATACTGTATATCGTGTTTTTATGCACTGCATTTTGTTGACGAGTTTCATTTAACAGACGGCACAACAACGCAACGTCGTTGCATTCGTTAGACGCTTCTTTTTCATTTTCTTCAACAGTTGCTTGTTGGCCTTTAGCCTCATAATTGAAGCTATATTCGTATAGCTGTAACATTTTTGGCACATCGTAAAGGAAGACATTTACTTGTGTAGTCTCCGGCGGTTTTATGCTTAATTTAAGCAAATAAATATTTGGCGTTTCACTGTCGTAAGCAAAGCTTACTGCAACATCTCGATGTTGTATGGCTGATGTAGGACCGGCACGCACTATGTGGCCCAAATGTCGTAAGCTTTTAGTGGAAAGCGTCGATGTGTTGTCACTTTGATAATCGCGATGCGCAATAATAAAATAGGAAACTGCATTATTTTCATTGATTTGTATTTCTCCATATATGTCACAGTCTTTTTTCGTGTGGAAAAGAAAAGTGGGCAGGAAAATTTTCACGCTCATAGCTCATCACAAATTGGAAGATTGTAAACAAAATAATGCACACAGCTGTTTGAAAAGTGTTGCCACAATATGTTTATAGTATATTTAGTATTAGGGCAGTCTTTAGTTTTTCTGTTGTTCTGATGATAAATCACACTATATTTTATGTACCAAGTAACGAAAACTCACTAAAATCGATTGACATTATGTTTATTTTTCCCTTTTTTGGATATATGTGTTTTAGCTGTGTGTTTTTACATAAATAAGTTTCAAAAACACCTTTTTATTATGATTTTAGAAGAATTAGTTGAAATTTTAATCACGGCGAATTCGTTTTGGCTTAAACAGTGATGCCAAGTTTTATATTCCCATAAATATTTTTGAAATAAATGGTTTATCAAATTAATTATTCATTAAAGTTATTTCTATTCCACTTAATTTTAAATGGTGGCAACCCTGTTAAATGTGGCAACCAAATCGTAATGCCTTTGACGTTTGCCTATATATTTGTCTCTCTCACTTTTCATTTGACATTTGTGCGTAGCGTCTGTCAGAAAACTCTTCGTAAACGATTTCGGCTTGTGCACACTTCCATAAGAAAATTGTAATTTCTTAATCATTGTGCATCAAAATATATAATATAAACTAATTATTGTGTAAATAATTTGTGTTGAGTTTGTAAATTATAATTGAATAACTACAAGTAGCTAAAATAATGGGCTCAGAAGGTGAGTATTTGTGAAGTTTTATAACAACGAACAACGCGTGTACTTAAGTGTAAATATATATGTATGCATTTTTTTTGCAGACCGTGATAGGCGCCGCCATAGATCGCGTTCAAGGGAGCGCGACCGCGAACGCGATTATCGCCGTTCACGTTCACGCGATCGTAAGCGTGAGGGCGGTGCTGGTGGTGGTGGAGGTGGCGGAGGCGGAGGCGGCCGTGATCGGCACACACGTTCGCGCCGAAGAAAACCCTCTCTATATTGGGATGTGCCGCCACCAGGTTTTGAACACATCACCCCAATGCAGTACAAAGCAATGCAGGCAGCCGGTCAAATACCGGCAAATGCTGTACCCGAAATACCACAAGCTGCCGTGCCGGTTGTGGGCTCGACCATAACACGACAAGCACGTCGTCTCTACGTAGGCAATATACCATTCGGCGTAACCGAAGATGAAATGATGGAATTCTTCAATCAACAAATGCACTTGACGGGTCTGGCACAAGCGGCTGGTAGTCCAGTGCTAGCATGCCAGATAAACTTGGATAAGAATTTCGCATTCTTAGAATTCCGTTCGACTGACGAAACCACACAGGCAATGGCATTCGATGGCATCAATTTCAAGGGACAGAGTTTGAAGATACGGCGTCCGCATGATTATCAACCCATGCCAGGTGTGGCTGATGCGCCGCCAATAACAGCGCCAGTGGGTGAGTAAAAAGTGTAAAAGATATAATAAAAAATAAAAAAATTGAAATTAATAATAAAATAAAAAAAAGAAATAAATAAAAAATAAAAAAAAGAAATAAATAAAAAAATAAAAAAAAAGAAATAAATAATAAAATATAAAAAAATAAATAATAAAATATAAAAAAATAAATAATTACATATAAAAAATAAAAATAAATAAATAAAAAACTAAATAAAATAAAAAATATTTAATAAAATAAAAAATGAAAATAAATAAAAATAATAAAAAATGAAACAATAAAAAAAAAA
The DNA here is from genome assembly GCA_031772095.1 of Zeugodacus tau. Taxonomy (NCBI): domain Eukaryota; kingdom Metazoa; phylum Arthropoda; class Insecta; order Diptera; family Tephritidae; genus Zeugodacus; species Zeugodacus tau. The sequence continues at coordinate 60,016,151 of CM062650.1, read as the reverse complement.
TAATAATAAAAATAATAAAAAAATAAAAATAATAAAAATAATGAAAATAATAAAAAATAAAAAAAAATAGTAATAATAACAAATGGGCAAATAATTAAAAAAAAAAAAATAATAATAAAAAATAACAAAAAATAAAATAAAATTTGTTCAATCATATATATTACCTTATTAATATTTTTTTATGTTTAATTAATATTTTTTATATTTAATTAATACTTTTTCTATTTCAATTTCAGCTAATGGCGTCATTTCCACCGTTGTGCCAGATTCACCGCACAAGATTTTCATTGGTGGCTTACCAAATTATTTGAATGAAGAGCAGGTAAGTTGGCCGATTGTTGTAATTTACCAAATATATGCAGAATAATGTAATTGTAAAGTTTTTTTGCCACAGTTTATGAGGCAGTGCGGATACGGGCATACATGAATTCTAAACTAAAGAAAGCGAACTTCCAAAAAAAAAAATCTATTTAATTTTTCCCCTGTAGCATTTTAGGCGTATCCAGTATACCAAATGCGGTTGCAGTCAAGCAGCGCTACATGCGTTCCAAATTTAGTTATCATTTGAATTCCTTTTTCAGCTTAAATTTCAGCGCAGTCATTCTGCATCGGTTTTCAGATTTTCAGCACCAAATTTCACTTTTTCAGCTCTTCTTACAGCTTCATTTTTTCAGCTCCAGTCTCAACAACGCGCTTAAATTAAAACTTTCGGCTAGCATGATTTGTTTACAAACAAAACAAAAACAAAAAGAAAAAAAAAACAGAAACGTTTATGATGAGCTCCATTTTGAATGTATTACTTTTCTTTGTTTATATGTATTTACATATCTACCTAACTAGATTTGTTGTCGAAACTTGTATTAATTGTCTCTTTGATTGTTTGGTTATTGTAGCTTAGGTTGCATCATACACCACAGCAAAAAGAACTCGTTCGAAGGTTCACTTTCGATTTTGTTGCAGTTGCATCGACCATGCCCACTGCACGCACCTACCACAAAAACACAAAAAAACCACACACACACACAAACCAACCTTCTTTCTTGCGTGTGCATTAAGTTGCGAGTACAATATGCGGTGTGAGAAACTTCAGTGAGTGCGTGCGAGTGTCGATGCAGTGAAATTGCAATGCATGCAAATTGTCGGTGTAAAAGGCAAGTTTATAAAAATTGACAACAAATTCCATTTGCAGAAAAAAAATCTCTACAGGAACTTTTCAGAATAACATACTAAGTACCAAAAAAACAAAAAAATCAAACTACAAATCAATGTCGACAATTTCGTTTAGCCAATCCCAATGTTATTTTGTTTTAGGTGGTGGAAGGACATGCACTCCCATTAAAGTGTGACATACCTACATACATACTCGTTTAAATGCTGTGGAATTGCAAATAGCTCTTTTTTAATGACAATTAACAGTACAAAGTTAGAAGCTGTCAATTTTTTACAATTCCAAAACAATTTTTTTCTTTTGCTAAACACACAAACACATTAACAACAAAAATTAATTTCGTATGCTTTCTAAACTCCGCCAGGTCAAAGAGTTGTTACTCTCCTTCGGTCAATTGCGCGCCTTCAATCTGGTTAAGGATGCCGCCACTGGTTTGAGCAAAGGTTATGCCTTCTCCGAGTATGTGGATCACAGCATAACCGATCAGGTAAGCAACAAAAACAAATATTTCTTATTATTTTTTTTTTATAATTTTTAAAATTAATTTTTGATTAATTTTTCTTTTTTTTTTAAATTAATTTTTCTTATTATTTTTAAAATTAATTTTTAATAAATTTTTCTTATTGATTTTGTATTAATTTTTAAATATTTTTTTTATTATTTTTTATTATTTGTTTGTACTAATATTAATTTTTTCTTTAAATTAATTTTTAATAATTTTAATTTTTTTATTTTTTTAATAATTTTTGCTATTTAAAAGATTCATATTTATTTTAAATAATTTTTTTTTAATAATTTTTTATATATTTTTTTAATTCATTTTTTATTTATTTTTATTAATTTTTTTAAATAAATTTTTTATTTAGTTTTATTAATTTTTTATTATTAATTTTTAATAATTTTTATTTTAATATTTTATTTATTTTATTAATTTTTTAATCATTATTAATTTTTATTTATTTTAATTAATTATTTATTTTTAATTTTTATTAATTAATTTATTTATTAATTATTTTTAATAATTATTTATTTATTTTTATTCATTTTTTTAATTAATTTTAAATTATTTTTATAATTTTTAATTTTTTTAATAATTTTTCATTTTTTAAAAAATTAATTTTTATTTATTTTAAAAAAATTAATTTTTATTTTTTTTTAATAAAAAAAAAAAATTTAATTTTTTTTTTAATTTTTAAAAAGATTTAATTTTTTATTTATTTTAAATATTTTTTTTTAATAACTTTGTATTTATTTTTATTATTATTTTTTTAATTAATTTTCAATTATTTTTATAATTTTGAATTTTTTTAAATAATTTTAAATATAAAAAAAAAATTATTTTTTATTTTAATAATTTTTAATATTTTTTAAATATTTTTTTATTTATTTGAAATATTTTTTTATATTTATTTGAAATAGTTTTTTATTTTTTTTGTATGAATTTTTATTCATTTTAAATATTTTTTTATATTTATTTGAAATAATTTTTTAATTTTTTATGAATTTTTTATTTATTTTAAATATTTTTTTTTAATAATTTTTTATTTATTTTTTACTCCTGTAGGCTATCGCTGGTCTAAATGGCATGCAGTTGGGCGATAAAAAGCTGATTGTACAACGCGCCAGCGTTGGCGCTAAGAATGCACAGAATAGCGCCACCACTGCAGCGCCGGTCATGATACAAGTACCGGGTCTTTCAATGGTCGGCACCTCCGGACCACCCACTGAGGTGCTGTGCTTGCTGAACATGGTCACGCCGGATGAGTTGCGTGATGAGGAGGAGTACGAAGACATTTTGGAGGACATCAAAGAGGAATGCAATAAGTATGGTGTGGTGCGCAGCGTGGAGATACCACGCCCCATTGAGGGCGTGGATGTGCCCGGTTGTGGTAAAGTATTTGTCGAATTCAATTCGGTGATGGATTGTCAGAAGGCTCAGCAGGCGTTGACTGGACGTAAATTCAGCGATCGTGTTGTGGTCACCTCATACTTTGATCCGGACAAATACCATCGACGTGAATTTTAGAGCGCAATTGGGTAAATGACACACGCAACTCCTTCTTCAAATTCTTTTAAACCCAAATGTATGTCAATCATTTACACACACATTTGCAAATATATAGTCTTTATAAATGTAAGTGCATAACTGGATTTAGTTTACTATGCCTTAGTGTGGCATCATCATACTGCAGCCAAAAAATAGACCGGCAAGTTGGCTCACATCCATTTTAATGTAGTCTCAAACAACCAAGGACAACCCATGGTTAACCAAGCAAGCATAATTTAAAAATATAATGATAATTGAATTTTATTTTCGCGAATTGTTTCGATAATTGCATAATAACTGTTTGTACGCGGAATGGCGTTCAATAATAAAGGCGACACTTTTTGGTAATTATACTAAATTTTATATTTTTTTCTTCAGTGTACTCATGTATCTATGAAAATACTTGTAGATTCTAAATATTTTGAAATACACATCTGAAAAGTGTTGCAGATTTGAAAACCTCAGCATAGTAATTGAATAATTCGTTCGGCTTTGTTTTAAGAGAAATGGTCAAGGATTTTATTTAGAAGAAACTTTTTAATGGATTAAATTGCTGTTGGGAAATAATTTAAGGTAATTTTTAAATTTTTTTTTATTTTTTAGATAGTTTTAGGTTGGTCGTTCTGAGGAAAAGCGTTAACCAAAAGTAGTTCTATATGTTTTTCTTTCCCACAATCGGTTCAAAGTAAGCAGACTGAACTCGGATAAGTCCTGTTAACTGAAAATAAAGATTTGTTATTACTACAAAAATATTGAAATCCATTATATCACAATAAAATGAACAACTAGTTGCGAAGTCTCTTGAAACTCTTTTTCTTCCGGACCTTCAGACTTGAATTTTATCTGATCAATGGCTTTTTTGGGCATTAACAGCTTCCTCTAGATCCGTGCTGGTATTCGAATATCCCATTGGTTAGGTGTAACACTTGCATTGTTGACCTCTTTTGGCTTTATGGGATTAGGAGCCCTAAAAAATTTGGATTTTCAAACATTTTTCCAGAGAGAACTTCTAAATGTATTATTCTAAGAATTTGTACACATAATTTGGTAACTTTGACGAGTACTCAATAATTTTATATTTGTAAAAGTAACAGTTTTGGAACTGTTACAGCAGATCTCCAGGAACCCCTTCCAAAAAAGAAAAAGGCGTTTGGCAGTGACCATTATATTTCTGAAGTAAATCATCCGAAATTCATAAATCAAACGAATTTCGTTGAAGTAATGTATAATCTTGTAATTAATCGAAGAAATACACAAAACAATTTTTATAGCAAAAAATCGATTTTTTGAAGCCTGTAAAAAAAAAAGATTTTGCCATAATTTTGGCCTTATATCGAGCATAAAAAAATTTTTATCGGTAATAAATAAAGTTTCGATTAGGTACTAGAAAATATAGTTTAGAAGCTTGTGTAAAACTTTGAGACTAATCGGTTAGGCCATTTCCGAAAAATCTTGGTCACCGACTTTCAAAACACAGTTTTGAGAAAAATATTTGGTCTGCAACTTTGCTTTCGCCGTTTTTTTTTTGTAAATTTAAGGATTTTTTGTATAAAAACGGTTACAAATGTCGATGAACCTCAGCCGCACTTTAAAAAAAGCAATGCAAAATTTCCCGCAAATGTCGAGAATTCGGCTCAAAAAGTGACATTTTCAGTTGAGAATAAGTTTGGGTTGCAAACAGATCTCTACAAATATTTTGATGGGTTAATGTTGACACAAATGTTCAAGATCGATATAAAAGAAATCTATTTAATCGACAGATGCTTGACCCTAGAGACATCTATTGGAAAACGGCGGAAGCAAAGTTGTAGACCAAATTTCCAAAGCATTTTAAATTGCTTTGAGTGTGTGCTGATTAATCTAGCATTCCCAATATTCTTAGTCCAGAATCAAACCCCCTACGAAAACAACTTATGGTTACACCGTCTCTTTCATTCGTCATAGTAAGCTATATCGGAATAAAACTATAGTCCGGTTAGAGTCTAACTTCGGATGCTATCCTTTTCTCATGTGGACTTGACATTTTTTCTCTTAGACCTCCGGGTTATGACGATCTTCTGAGACATATTTGACTACAACACTTCTATGGTATTCAGCAGGTCGGAGAAGTGTTCCCTCCATAATCCCAGTATGCCCTGGAAATCGGTTACCAGATTACCACCTTGGTCTCTACATGAGGCCAATAATAACGATAAAATACAGTACGCATGGGACTCGGTGTTCTATAAATTTACATTATTCAGGTCAATACAACCAGATAAATCCTAAAGGCTGATATCTCCAACGTATCGTGTGCAAAGAGTCTCCATATGTCTCTAACTATCGCTTTAACACAATTGTCCAGCATTCCTTATGAATTCTGGAGCATATGATTTTTATGAGTTGCAATTTCTAGAGTCGGGTCTTGGAAGGCAGTTATTGGAGGGCTGCTCTTTTGTCTATAAAGATAATCATGTGTAGTTCGATGATTCGATATTATTCGACAATAGTCTTGTAAGGTAAAAGCTCTTCCACAAAGAGACAGAAGACGGTTTGTTAAAATATTGACGAATTTCAGCTCTCGAGTCTTCAAGAGAATCAAGTGTCAGCAAGTAACTTGAATTATCGCATATTTAGGTAAAACATTAGTTTGGAAGATTGTTCGAAGTTCCATCGAAGTAGCAGAGTTTTTGTTCGACAAAAGTTACTTTCATTAGTCAACTCCAGTTTGAATCACTTGACTAAATTTGAGGGCTAGAGGCTAGTTAATGTTTAACTAACAACTGCAATCTATTAAAGCGCTAAATAAGCTCACTTGCTAGCTACAGTTGTCCATGAACAGCGTAAATTGCCCATTGTCTGTTATCTATCGCGCTAGCGGATGTTGCGTATACGACCCGTGAAACCCGTGTGCCTTATTGTCTTCATAATGTTGAGGCAAGCGTGTAGTCAAATTTGCTAAATAATTTCATTTATTTGAATGCATTGTGGTTGTCGCTAAGCTTTAATTGATTAAAACAAAGGTGTGAGTGCTGCTCGCTAAACTGAACGAGAAAAGGAAAAACTGTAAATCTGCATTTATAATGAGTTGATCACAGTGCAGCGATAAGATTGTCGTCGTTAATGCTCGTTGGTTACGCACTAATTCGCTCCATTTCTCAAACCATAAATGCGCATGCGCAACAACAACAAAGCGTTTAAGTAATAAAACAATTCTAATTTGGTAGACCTTTGTTGAAGACTGCGGCTTCATTTGTAATACTGTTTTACAGGGTGGTACATATGCTGATATATAGATATACAGGCTGGTGCGCTGTTGACCTCGTTGGGGTACCGTTTTTGAAGAGCTGAATCTCATATTCTTTGCTAAGACATCTATATTCTTATTAGAGACTTATCTTTTATGAACCACCCTTTATATATACACATATTTCTAAGCATTTGAATGCAGAAGCGCAGCTTTGTTCATTTGCAACATTTGCATTTATTATGCACTTCCACCAAAGTCCATCAGCCAGCTGCTTGTACATTTGCTGACAAAATTTATTATGCTTTGTTGTTGTCCATTCGTGTGTGGCATTTATGTACCGACATACATATGAATGAGCATGTGCTCGGCTATGCGTGGGATGTGCTGGGTAATGGTGCAACATTTTCGCAACATTGTCACCACAATTGTTGGCATTCGCATTAGCATTTGTTCCAGCGCGCTTACACACACACCACTGTCTCTCATTTATTCCGCAATTTTCATTGAGCAAACGCAGAAAACCTGACTGCCTCACTTGTTGTTGTGTCAAATACCTTATTTTTGAAATTTGTTACTCAATTTATGCCTAAGCCAACTAACAGTTGAAAGGGTGGCCTACTCAAAAACCATTGAAAAACAGTTTATGACAGATTTGCTCCGTTACTTCTTTTAGAGTATATACATCCTTACCATGATCTCACCGACAATGATAATGTTTGTGTAAACAATTCGAAAATACTTCCCCTCATGACGAGGTTTTGAGATGTAAGATTCTTCTGACTGTAGTTCATTTTTCTTAAGGGATTTTGCCGGGTAAAAAATAACCTATTTTCAATTTATTTTTTCTATGTAAAAAATTATTTATTTAATTCAAACAGTTTTCTGTCTATAAGACATTTAAGACATATTTCAAGAACAATTCCCGAAATTTAAAAAAAAAAATTAAAACTTGTCCATTATGACGTCATTTTCGTTGACCTCTTGGAAAAAAGGTGCGTCCGCATAACTCCTGACAGGATCACTCAAAATGAAAAAACAAAAATAAGTGTTTTAGGTAAGACCATAAACTCGTGCTTGAACGAAGGAAAGACAAAAAAAAAGGAAAAATTGGAATTTTGGCAGACATTTTTCCAAAAAAATAAAAATTTCGATTAAATTTGCTTGACTTTTTTTTTTTTTAAAGTTGTAATTGAAAAAAAAATCGTTCAAGCACGAGTAAATTGTATCTCGAACACCTGTGCGGAATTTCATCAAAATTGGTTGAGTAGTTTTCGAGAACATTTGACAACCGATTTTAAAAACACAGTTCCGAGAAAAAGCGTTTAAAGTTTTGAGTAACAATAATACCTAACTTGGAGCGCACACCTTCCAAAGGCTGTATCTCCGAAACTATTATTCGGATCGATTTGAAAAGGATAATATTCTTGAGATGTTGTAAGAATTAATAAGCCAATAAACAAAAAATCGATTTTTTGAGCTCACGAAACCCTAAACTCATGGACCCTTAAGGGGGTCATCCTATGTGCCGGCCTGTTTTTTTACAATTTTTTTTTCTACAACCAATAAATAGATAGAACCTTAAGTTTAAATGAAAAAAGGATGGTCGGACTTCCTTCATGATTTCGGCTTATCGGAAACAAAAAAAAGTTGTAATATGTAAGTTGAAATGCATAGAATGGATTAAGAAATTACTATACCGAAAATTGGAATTTTGGTAGACATTTGAAAAAAATTTTGCGTTTTTTGATTTTTTGCCAAAAAAATGAAATTTTGGGAATTTTTGATTGATAGTCCATTCCTTGCGTTTACATGTGCTGAGTGTACCCTACAAAATTCAAGCCGTTTTTTGAGATACGATGGAGAAATTTTTTCAGAAAAACGCGTTCCAAGTTTCCAGCTGCCAACTGTGCGCTTTGAACAGTTCTTTATTCTAGCTGCTGTATCTTTAAAACGACTTCGAATGTTTAAAAATCACTTGACTGCCGTATTCTGGACATGTTCAGAAAGAAATGATTGGAAAATCGATTTTTTTAAATTATAATACATACCTCTAAAGATTTCACTATTTAAGATCTCTTATCTCAAGAAATCGGTATCGATTCTGTCCTTGAATTGGGGAATTCCTTTACTGCGATCCTACGAAACTGAATATTATGTTCGCCCTGGAAATTTCATATTAAAGGGTTACGAATTATGTTAGGGTAAGTTCATACTCTCAAATAATCTGCGTAAAAATTACTGGGTTAATCTGCGATCCAACGAAAATTGTGTATGAGATTGAAATATTACTTCGATGGACTGCAGATCACTCTTTTTTTAAAACTCTAGGCCCAACTGAATACACCGTTAATTTAATCCGTTCCTTCAGCAGTTTGAACTATCTAACCAGAATGGACCTGCATTTTATTGCGGCCAAATCTTTGAATTCGGCAGTATTCCATATAATTCTCAAAAAGTATTTTAGAAATCTACTTTAGCACATCGTAAGAGTCGCTAGATCGCGGAACACTGGGTAGTAAGCGCCGCCTTCTGACTCGTACCCAATACCAGAATTACTGATGAGAAGACGTTAATTCATGACACAATCGTGTGTTTAAGTCTGTTCCGCCGGATCTAAAAGTATATGTACATGAGTTAAGCTATTAGGGGTAGTGATCTACGGATTTCGATAGATTAAACTTCCAGTGGATTTTTCGAGTTCCGAAACTGAAATATCTGTTTCGACTGAAATTCTTTAAAGTATTGCAAGGAAGTCGCGGATAAGGATTGTGATCGATATGTTAAACTAACGATCAATGCTTCAAAATACGATGTTGACGTAAAATAGATGGTCTGCAGAGGCTAATATATGTACGTAGGTCGAAGTCAATCAGGCTGTTCAAAGAAAGCAGAAATGGATCTGATTTTTAAATATTTCAAAAAGACAGCTACCAAAAGACAACGATTATTAATATTATTTGCTAACTGTTTCATGTTCTTGGAAGCAAAGTTGATAAAATGTAACGTAGTAACTAAGAGAAAATTACTAACGTGTCCTAGGTCAGAAATCCCTCTAACATTAATTCCGGAATATTCTAGGGTTTCTGACAAAATGAAAAAAAAAATCGATATGTATTTTTGAAAGATTTGACTTACGGGAATGATCACTTGATTTGCCATCGTCTTTACAAAAGGTTTGGCCTCTGACCCTGTAAAACATCGACAAGAAACTATTTTAAAATTCAAAGTTGTTATTAACGCGTCCTTCGAATACCGTTCATCATAAAACACTACAACTCCACAAAACTTCGAAGATTGCAATCACTGAAAGGCATTGAAAGAACACGAATAATGTGGAGCAATAGTTCTCCCACAGATTGTCAGTGTCAAGCGCTGAATAGCCAAATATTTTATGAATCAACGTTTGATTTTTTAAGCTCATTGATGGCATACAAACACACACACATATAAATGTACATTGAAAACTGATGGGACTGATTCCAAACCGGTAATTCTTCAAAGCATTGCAAAGCTGTAAAAAACAAAAATTCGAAAACCTAAACTGTAGGGGTCTCAAAAATAATATTAGGTAAATAATAAACAAAAATAACCTTCAACATGCAGCCATCGAACCGAATTTTCCGCTAATGAAAATCGAAATAGCCACCAGGCAATTGGCAGCTGTGTGCTGAGCGCAGAATGCCAGACTGAACAGGCTGCAATTGAATACCGTTGAATGGCGCTGAAGGGGAGCCATAAATCGCACAACAGCGGCGAGATGACAAGGCAGAGCGCAGTGTTGGGGAGAGGGGGGTATTGAAGTGGCCACTTTAAACCCGCTGCCAAGCAGTGGTCAGTGTAATCCAGAGATACAAAAGATGGAAGTGATCAAGAAACGAAGAGTTTGGGCTCCAATCAACAACAAATATTAATATAACAACAACAACACAGCGTTTGAGTATGCTTTTCAATAAGCGAACATTGGAAACAAATCGAAGCAATCGCAAGAGCAGACAGACAGACATTCATACTCAGATGTGTGGTTATGTGTGCTTTTGTGGGGTAATATATCCAATATATGTATATTGGATATATCTAAGTATAAATATCCATATGTGTGCTTCACTTGCGTACTTTCGCGCATGTGGTGGCTGACTCCGATGCCATCATCATCCATTGCAGCATTTGTATTGATGAGTCGCCAGGCAACATTGCCAACAGCAACAGCGCTGCAATAACACCAACAACAACAACAGCAGCAGTAACAACACCAACAACAACATCGCCGCTGCATTGCAACAGTTGAAATATTGCAATGAATTGATTTGCTTGCTGGATAGTGGATTTAGCGTTGCGCTGCGATTAATTCAAACTGGGTTGAAGTGCAGCTAACGGAGCGAAAAGCAATCATCGCAATTCGCAAATCGTCGTTAAACGCTGCTGGTCATCATCGGTCGTTACAATCGGCGGCAATAGTTGGTCATAACAATCGCAAACACACACACACACTCGCACACTCTTTCGCATATGTAATAGTCGTGGTAAGCGCATGAATTTACGAGTTTAAAACCGGCATGGGCACTTTGCTGCTGTTGCTGCAAAAAAAAAAATAAAATTTTGCGATATTTACGACAATCTCGAATTTGGTGCATAAATGAATTTAAAATCGGCGCTAAGTTTGTATATATGTATTTAAATGAGTATTTTTTACAATACAGACACAAGATGCTTCTAAGCTTTAGGCCAACACCTGGGCTTCAGTCTTTTCTCTGTATAACCGCCTATATTCTTGGGCGACAGGTCTTCAAATGTTAGTATCTGAGATTTACCTTAGACCAAAGTCATCTAGTTTCCGATGAGCTGAAAACTTGCCCACTAAGCCTTTGTATTCCATGTTTTTTTTCAAATACTTAGCTAGTTCTTAGTCATCTAAAATGGATTTGCTCTGGTTCATAATTCAGTCGCAATCCGACGTCAATCAATGTATGTTCCTATTAGTCCTTTGATATCGCGTTTCTGTAGATTTCGGAAGTTCGGTTCGGATTCACTTTCCGTTAAATTCATATCAAAAAATATTCTGACACTTCCATTCGCATTCATATCGGCTCAATCTCGTGTTTTTCAGGCACCAGTAGTTCGTAAATTCATATCAAAAAATATTCTGACACTTCCATTCGAATTCATATCGGCTCGATCTCGCGTTTTTCAGGCACCAGTAGTTCGATTCTATCACTTTCATACATCTCAATAATCATTGCGGTTCTTTGATATTGTGCTCTTTAATCTCTAATTTAGGCCATGAACCGTGGTTCTTCGCTTTAGGCTTAGAGCTTAAACTTAGAACCAGTTATATAGTATCGGGTTCAATGTAGTTCACATAGGACCAACTGTTTTGTATTCTAGGTTCGTGACGTCTTCGTTTTTAATTACATCGTTCGTTCGATTCATGTGGCATGAGTTTCAGTTCGGGAATGATAAGCGACCTGTAGAGTTTGATTTTGGTCCGTCGAGAGATGACTTTACTTTTCAATTGTCTACTCAGTCCAAAATATCGCTGGTTCTAAGGTATACTGTCTTATCTACGAATTCAATATTATGACTGTCACCAGTGACCCAAATGCGCTGACTGTTTATTTGATGACCAGAGATATTTCGCTTTGCTTCCTTATCCAGTCTGGAAAAAGCAGAACTAACGGCGCGGTTGTTGCTTCCGATGATATCAATATAATCGGCGTACGCCAGCTGCTGTACACTCTTATAGAAGATTGTACCTTCTCCATTTAGCTCCGCAGCTGCGAGAGTTACTTTCCGATACTGACGGAGCTTTTGGTGTTGCTGAACGTCAGTTTACAGAGCCATTTTAGTTTTGCAGGGATACCAAGGCAGCTTCTTTTCGTGCTATCAAAGGTAACGATTTTAAAGTTGAAGAAATGCATTGATTTCAAAATATTTAACGGTTTATGTCAACATTTTAAAGATGAAACTGATCACTTAAATCGGTTGCAGGAGGTTCTATATCACCTTGCTATTACTAAAGCTTTGATCTTTGTCCAGTAAAATATCTACAATAATTCTTTCTCGGTTACTTTTAATAGATCTGTCTCAGCGCGTAAAGATCTCAAATTTCGGTTGTTCAAGTAAGATTCGGGATGTTGAATTGATATCAGCGAGATGATATAAAAGTTCATATAGATGAGGGTGGTAATATATCGATACATATACTTTCGATGAAACCTCAAATATCTAGATGTTTGATCGAGCTCTTTGTAATATTAACATATTTTGACTTCAATTGATAAATGAAAGATCTTATAAGTCTTGAACCATCTTCCAAGGATAGATAAATTGTATGAGAAACTCGTCCATATCCGACACTGGGAGGTATCTTATCATCTGCCGAGGTACGATCCGAAAGCATCTGTGCCACAACTAAGAGCCTACTTCTTAGAGCTCTAAAAACCAGATCTTGCCCACCATACTCACCTAGTCAAAATCCTTTCGATACTGAATTTTCTTCTACTGATTTTCTACCAGCTGTTACCCAGTGACTCCACCCTAACTGTCTGCCATGTAATCCATGTAATAATTACATACAGAAACCGACATAACTTGCACATGACAGTGTAAAGCAAAAAGTAAATTGCGAAAAAAAAAGCAAGAAAACGCCTCATTGCTATTTAAAGAATGCAAATGAAAAGCGAAAGTGAGTAAGAAAACGCTGGAACCGGTCTACAAACGAACTCGTACTTGAGTCAATACACATCGTTAATATGTTGGTATGTAGGTATGTGCGCAATGCAATCCAGTGTGAATGCAAGTGCGCATGCACACCAGGCACTTGAACAAGTTGTGTTGCGGCGATTGAAGCTCAACCCGGTCACTGGTGGCAACTAGGCAATAACCAACAAACAGTTGTCAATATGTAGGAATGTGGGAGAGTTGGTTGTCATGCGAACAGGGGGGCCATCATGTATTGGCTTTTAAGCGAAGTTTTTTTTTTAATAGTTATAGCGATAAATATGCGATCATTAGGGTGGTACTGATAGTGAGTTCACCTGTGGACTTTTTGTAAAGTTGTACGAGTAGTCTAGTGATAATTTTGGAGGATCGCATAATTAAAATTTTGGTTTTTTGCAGATAATGGTTTAAGCTAGACAATCATAAAGCACTTTGCTCTCTTCCTGGCAATATAGAGTTTATGAATTAAGTTTTAAATTTTCTCAGAACGGCTCATAAATTTTATGATAAGTTCTTTCATGATTTATGATAAGTTCTTATCACCCTGAGGCCTGACATTACCAGTTAAAATTTTATAAATAGCTCGGCCGAGATTTGAACTCTTGAGTATTCGATTCTTCTGTCATAAATATTTGGTATCAAGATCTCATTCTCTCTCGGACTTCATGTTTGAATTCTTCTTGTGGAAGTTTCTTAAATAATATCTTTAAGCATTGCCTACAATTAGGCGCATTATACTTATCAAAGTCGTATACCTAAAATGGTATATCGTAGGGATAAACCTATGTGGAGGGTATAATCAGAAGAGGTGATATGAAATATTGAAACTGTTTAGTCACTTCAAACTAATTAAAGAAATATTGTCAATGGAGAAATGAAAAAAATACAAAAAATTCATAATTTCTTCAATTATTATCTAGGTCCACCCTTTCATCTAAATATATAATAATAATAATCTTCAAATATGATTGGCATATTTTGAATGAGTATATTTTAAAAATTTAACAAAGTCATCTTAACGCACCGCAACAGCAAATTCAACAGCGTAACTAACGGTATTGTCTGCATAACTCAATGTTAAAGAAAATCATAATTGAATCACTTGAGAGAAGAAAAAAAAAAAAAAACAAGCAAATAATAATAATAAAAAACTAAATAAACAATAGTCCAAAACAAAAAAGATTAATGATGAGAAAAACTCACGCTCGAGTGCAGCAATAAGTACAATAATAATAAGTTGGCATAACGAAGTCAGTTGTGCGGATTGGTAAGTAATGGAAAAAAGATATAACAGCAACAAACAACTCGCCAAGCTTAAGTTGTAGCGTGTACCGCTGCTGTTGGTGTTGCCAGCGGCTCCAAGACACGCTTACCACAAATATGTGGTGTAAGCCGCTGCTGTGACTGAAGTCACAACAACCACTACAGTAGCCGGATTGTTGGCAGCATCGAACATTTATTTCGTTACTATTTTTTTCTTTTCATTTTTGCTCTCCTCCCGCTCTTACCAACTTACTACCCATCGTATGTGTATTACAATGACTTTTTCGGTGCTGGAGCCGCTAAGCACCGTACGGTCGGGCGCTTCATTAAGCTGGGAGTCCGACTTTTACCTTCAGTTACAGACGAGTTTCAGAGCAGTGCGGTTCGCAGTGTTCGTTGTGGAGGTTTGTCTAAATCAATATAAAAACGGCTCAGAATTATAATTGCAGTGCGTCAGTGTTGTTGTTTGCCAACTCACAAACAGTTATAAATATATATAATAACAGTTAGTAAATATATATACAAATTAGTGTTGGAGTTAAATTTTAAAGGCTTGGCTTGTGCGCCACATGTTGACTGTAAAATTTTAAGAAAAAATAATAAAAATATCTTAAATTCATTTGGGTGAACAAGTGCCAAAAATAGTTTGTTTGCTCCCAAAGTGCGCAGACGTGCAGCTTACACACCCAGTTTAAGTGAATTTCTTGCCATAAATACTTTACTTATTAAGTTATTCAGGGTGCATTGAATTTAAATGTTATAGCTGTGAGAAATTGAGTGTTGTTTAAATTTTTTTTAATCTCAATATATCCTTATTAAGGGCAAATAATTTCCTATTTTCTTTGGAATTGTATTGTGATTGATTTGATCAAGATTCATAAATTCGAGAATATGATCGGAAAAATATCTGTTAATCTATCATATCATTGTTATAATTGCCATAATGAGGATCTCGAAAGACCTACGAATTCTACCAACGAATAACATACATTACGTTGTCTCTGGTGCCTACTTGACATCAAATGTCTACATTGAGACTAAGAATTGTGCAATAACTCAGCCCAATTATACAGATGTTTCTATAAAAATAGACTCTCATAGGTCAGGGGCTACTCGAATATAATCTATATTTTTATAACGGGCATTTATAAGTAGGTACGTGTGTGCCATTTTGAAGCACTAATCCTAGTACTTCATGTAACTGCTATCACGTTTCATCTTTTCGTTCAAAAAATTTTGTGCTTTTAGCACATATCCATTTAAGGTTTGGTGCCTGATGGATTCCAAGTGTCCTGTGTTCACAGAGAAAATTGAAAATGCTTTCCTTATTTCTTTCTAGTTCACTGCCTCGACAAATGTTATTGTAGGGTAATGTCCCGTTATAGTAGCTGTATGTCTGGAAATACTTCTTCTGGACCTATTTAATAACACCCGAGTTCTTGTTTTATCATATTTTGGCCATATCTGTTTAGTTATTTTTTTTTATATTTCGTTGAATTTTTCAATCTGTTCTCTATTTTATGTTCTAATTGTTCAAATTGTGAGTTGAGCTCTCTTCTGATCGATCCTAGCGGGCATGGTCATGCCTCGGAGTCTAGAAAGGCTCCTGCATTTGCCAACTAGTATCCTTTTTTTTACCGAAAATGTTCCTTTGGTCGGGAACTCAGTTCAAGTATAGTTGTAATTTGTCTTCCAGGAAGCTCAATGTCTTCTTGCAGTTATGGACGGGCGTAAACATTATACGATTTTTCACAAAATTATTCAAGTTATGGATCGAACCTTTTTTTTATAATTAATTTGCAATAAACTTATGAATACGTTATTAACCTTATCGCTTTTCGTGGACTCTTTCAGTTTCTGTTCGATATTTTATATGTATGGATATATAATATATGTTTGAAAGCTACTCGTTTCATAACAAATTTTAACGAATTTCTGCCAGAATTACTCTCATATATTGATCCTCGATAGCAAGTTTTATTCCATGTTTAATTTCGAGGCTAGTAGGATGTCATAAGAGTGTAAGAGTTACTTAAATATGAAAAAACCTTGAGAGGTTTGTTATTGTCTGTTTCATGATCTGTCGTGTAGATTTTTGTTTGACATACATTTTTCGTGTTCCAAGAAAATTTAATTTCTTCCTCTACAGTTACGAAACGTCTTATTTCGCCCCTTCAATTATCTACCGTTTAACTTTATTAATGATGAATGAATATATATTCTAGTAATCCTTTTACTTTTTAAGCAAAAAAATAAAGCTTCAAGAACAAACTTATTTCACTTGAACAGTATTTCTTAAAAATTTATATTTTTTTAGATTTTTAAAGGGTGTCCGAATACACTTAGTGACAAACATGGCTTCATATTTGATGAACTAAAAATACTTTTTTAGATGACTACTTATTTATATTGTCTTTAATAGCAATATTTATCATTTGGCTACTTCTCTTCACTACATAATTTCTCCATTTATCTTTATTTATCGGTTTCAACAAATCATTCAAAAAATCTGAAGCAAGTAGAGAAACTTAAGCTAAAGCAATTATACACGAGTATTTCTATGGCAAATTAAAAATATATAATAAATAATCTCATTAAGGAAAAGTTGGCGAGATATACCAAAACATAAAAGAAATTGTGAAAGTTCATTGAAATTACGACCGGAAATACAAAACATATGTACATACAAGTACATAAATAAGTACAACATAAGTGGCAAGAAAAAAAATTGTTGTTGAATAAGCAATCAAATTCATAAACCAATAAAATATTAGCAACCGGAACACGCGCAATAATTTCATAAAAGTGTTGAGAAACAACGCAAAACACAAATCACATTTCGCAACAGCGTCGCAGTCAAGGATATAAATATAAAAAGCAAAAAAAAAACTGAGTTAAAAAAAACAACAATAACAACAAAAGTAGTGCTACACAACACAAAGAGCGTTGCAAACTTAGAGAGCGAACTAAAAACAACGCGCAAGCAACAGTCAAGCAACAACCAACACTAGCAACATGTTGCAGCAACATCAGATGTTAACATTGGCCATCGCCATGCTGTTTGTACTGGGTAAGTGGTAATGCTTTGATTTTTTTAATTTCCAAATTTTATTTTTGGCTACTTCTTGAAGCCGCATACGAGGTTAACGAACTTTTTTCTATAAGTAAAAAATAAAAAACAAAAAAAAATAAAATTGTTTAAAGCATGTAGACAATTGCAATTGAAATCCACGAGCTGACACTAATACTCTTTTTTTTCACATTATTGTTGTTGTTATTGCTTTGTTTAGAGGGGAAAAATTCAGAAAATAAACATGAATTCAACATTAATGAAATTTTATATGAACCGAACGTGATTGAATTGTTAATTGGCCGCTTAATGGAGTTTTATGTAATGGCTTTGTGCATAGTAATTGGCCCGGCGGCGTTTTTGACCGAAAATTGGGACTTCAACACAACTGTGATGAATATCTTTGGTTACTTTACCAAATGTCTATGTATTTATGCGGCTTTATGCGAGTTGAGTGTGAAGATGTTTAGCTTAAGGGTCACTTCAAATCTTGCTTATTGCCGCACTAATGCACTTATGCCATGCGCGTGGTAGTTGTAAAAAAGTTTTTGTGGGTCAT
This sequence comes from Zeugodacus tau, assembly GCA_031772095.1. Classification (NCBI taxonomy): domain Eukaryota; kingdom Metazoa; phylum Arthropoda; class Insecta; order Diptera; family Tephritidae; genus Zeugodacus; species Zeugodacus tau. Next base: position 59,998,098 of record CM062650.1, on the reverse strand, counting down.
GTTGGGAGAATGAAAATGAATGAGTGTCCCCTTTTAAAAATATCCCACGTTTATTTCAATTAAAAATGAGTTTTTATTGTTTTTTCTTTTCAACATCTAAAGTTGCTAGAGGTTTGAAGTTCATCATTTTCTAAGCTTAGAAAGTAAAATTCACTGAAGCCAAAAAAGACCTCGCTGAGATGAGAACATGCTTGTAAAGCAACAACAACACAAATTCCGATTTTTAAAACAACCACTTCAAAAATCTCCAAATCTCACTAAATCAAATATAACGAAGCAGTTCTTTGTCTTCTGATGTGTTACCAGATGATGTGCTAGTTACCTTCAAGAAAATTTTATTTGGTTGAGAATTCTTTCGTCAAATCAAATCCAAATACTATATATAAACCATATATCAATACGACATGTGTTCAAAAAATAACGGGAATTTTCGTTTTTGAAAAAAATATTTATTCATTCGTCTAAAATAGTCTCTATTCGATATTATGCACTTATGCCAACGTTTCTTCCCAAACTCGGTTTTTGGGTTAGCCTTTGGCTCTTTCAGCGGTTTCATCTATGCTTGTAAAACGGCGGGCCTTTAAGGTTTTCTTTATTTTTGGAAATAAGAAAAAGACACACGAAGTCATGTCTGGTATGGAGGCGGGACATCGTTGATGTATTGTTTTTGGGCAAACAAAAACAATTAACAAACTAAAATAGCGAAATTTTAACATTCCCGTTATTTTTTGAACACACGTCGTATTATCAAGTGGAATATTGAGGGTATCATGATAGAGAATGACTTAAATATATCAGATTGTTAATTCGTCAAAAGTGTTGGCAACTCTATTGAGTCAAAGGACTAGTAATAAACGTGCCATATGGTGTTTCACAAGTTCTGATGGTAATAGGAAATACCTTTTTTCAGAAAAAATTGGGTTTTGGAGTTTCAAAATATAGTAGAAACAAATTAAAACTCTCGGATTACTTGGGATATAGCTGCTACTAGTTGGAATCGAGTTTTTCTGTAAGAATTTGTAAGAGAGAGAGAGAGGGATAGTAAAGACTAAAATTTTGCATGAGAGAGCTAATTTCGATATTTCTTGTCTTTGCGAAGGCATAGCTTCCTCTAACTAGCGTTGTGAAACACTTGTTAAATACCGGATGGTGGTATGCTTAATGTTGGCCGGGGCATTTTGGAACGGGTTAGATAGATAAGTAACTTCTGAGAATAGTTCGAATTTATCGATGGCCACAATGGGCCTCCCAAAGGCCTAGGTGCGTCGCCAGACAACCACTAAACCTATCGATGGTTATATATGTGATGAAGGGTGGCTTTCGAGTAACTTATTGTAGTACGAGGGCTGCTATATATATTTCTGGCCTAATAATGAAAATAGGAATATTTATCAACGAAAATGGTTTTATTGTTCTTCAAAATATTTTCCATCAAGATTTATACACTTTTGCATGCGCTCAAATCAATTTTCGAAGCACTTTTTTTGAGCCTTTTTTTGAGCGATTGTCAAATTGTGCGGGATCCAACGAGAACAAACCTTTTATACGGCCAGGTGTTCATGCAATATCGAATGTAATGCATAGGCAAGCCTCTATCTGAAGGTATGTTACATGACGGTCTTGCATTATCAGTTCACGTACGGCATCGATGTTTTTTGGCACAGTGTTGCCTACGCCAGAAATATATGTATATAGCAGCCCTCGTATTATATAGGTTGTTTTGAGTAAGAGAATTCTCAATAATTGGGGTAACTAATTTCGAGGCAGCAATAAAATTTCTTTAACGAGTATTTTCCATTATAAGAGATTTAATTCCTTAAGTAAGAATCAGATATTATTTTCCTTCCAAAAAAATAAAGAAATTTGCTTAAAGATTCTTTTATTTTCGAAAACTCAAAGTTCTTTTCTCCGAAAGAGAACGTGGCAAAATGTAATTGAAAGTTAATCCGCTTTCGTGTAGTTAACGCGAATGGAAATGCAAAATTTTTAACTTATTTAGTACGAGATAGTACTGCTAAACTGCTTATCGCGCCGGAAATAGGCATATGCAGCTATGTCCGGTGTAAGGCAGAAGCGCAAGTAGCTAAGTAGAAAAAAAATTAAAAAAAAATAAAAATTTTTCGAAAGCAGCTGAGTGGAAAAAGTTAATCAGCAAAAACCAAGCGAAAAGAAAGCAAATAACTTGGATGCCGAAGAGGAATTAAAAAGTTCTACTTAAAAGCTTCACTACACTCAATGGCCTGAGTGGGCGGGCGGGTAGGCGTTAAATATTTTAAACGCACAACTTGAGCAGGCAGCAAGGCGTCTAAGCGCTAAGGCAGCAAGACTTTGCCACTGGGCGAAAGAACACACGGATGAGAGGGGGCACTCAGGGCGTTGTAAGTGGAAGACAAATGCTGGCGTTGGAGTGTAAAACGATTTGTACAAAACCGCAAAAACAATTATTTTCAAATTGTCTGCAATATGCCGCGACAGCTGACCGCAGAGAGAGCGTTGTGGCTTGCAATAAAAAAGAAGACTTTGTTGCGCTGCTCGTAAGGCATGTCTTTCTTCTCGTTTCGTCTACACGCCTGACGTGACGGATAAATTTGTTAGTGCGGGGATGGCATTCCATGCTTTTTCAGCTTAATAAATCCTAATTGATACATTCCTGTGCACCCCTCCGCCACACTTTGATCTATTACGACTATTTGTATTTTAACCGCTCCAAAGCGACAGGCGACTTCCATTCAAGAGACTTTGTATTCCTCACTGTGGCGAAACATACCAGCGCAAATTGAGTGCAGCATTTTGTGGCTCTTTCTCACATCTTTTCTTTGACTTCCTCCCCGCGCTGGCCATAAACACATACTAGTAAAGTTGCCACAGAAAAATTACATTGAAATTCACTTAAACTTTTCTTTATCTTTCTCTAATTTTTTTTTCTAATTGCAAAATTTACGCTCATCGACGATTTTTCTCGCTCATTGGGTGCGCAGTGTTTAGAGCGCCGCGGTGCGGGGGGTTCTATGTCTTTCGCACATTGAGTTATCTGGCATTTTATTGAATTTTCTACTTTCGTTTTTCTGCAGCGGTGACCAGCAAACCAATCGACCCATAGCCACTCCATCCAACTCACTGACAATCCATCGCCCGGTCAGATCGACTGGCTTGCTATTTGCCCTTCTGTCGTCGCAGTTGCTAGCGTATCCCTTTTTAATGGATTTTGGTGACATTATATTTTTTTATTCTTTTTCTATCGCTTAGCTCAATTTCAATTTGCTTTCACTCATTTACTCGCGCTGTTGCGTTTGTGCCCTGAGCGAAATTCTTGGTTGCGAATTGGTTACAGTAAACACTTGAGTGGTCCGAGTTCTTAGTTTGGGTCGAGAAAGTAGGGTTAAGTGGATCATATGAGAGAAATGGAAATTTAATATTATCTGCTGGGTGTCTCTAAAGATACAATACATTTCCACCTGTTTGGGACCTTAGTATCAAGACAAGAAGAATACTTGTGGTCGTGTAGCCTGCGGCTTTTCAATAATCTGCAGATTCTGATATGTTTACTGAGAAGATTTTTAATCACGTAACTAGAAATATATAGATGATCATCTTAACCGGTCTGTATATTGCTGATAGACTGGGCGGTCCCGAACGCTCAAATTACAGTTCACCTTCCTGGGACCTTGGTACCAAAGAAGATCACTTGTGACTATGAAGTCTGCGGCTTTTACAAATTCTGGAGATTCTGAAATGTTTTCCGAGAATATTTTTAATCTCGTAACTAGAAATATATAGATGGTTATCTCAACCGGTCTGTATATTGCTGATAGATGGTTCATAACCCTTAACTTCTGACCATTGCCTGTTGCGACAGAGTCTAATAATAGCTAGAGAAGAGATCACGTAGTTATATATAGTTTAAAACGGTTCTCTATTAAAATAGAGAACTCCGAGTGTATCTCTACTCACCGTTTTCTTTCATATTATCTTTCACCAGAGTGTACTATAGTTAATATACCCTATATATTGAGTAGAGGTTCAAACACTAAGATGCTGAATGAGATAACTGGACGACACAAAAAATCAGCTGGATACAATTTCAGTTAAGGGGCTATACCAGTGTAACCCATGAAAAATTAGGCGATTTTCGTGAATTTTTTTAAAGAAAGTACTCGATCGAATGTTTCGAAGTTTTTTGGACATAATAAGGTATATTTTCAGCTATATTTTAAGATTTTTTTTTTACAAAAATACCAAGAAGGAGGTGCCAAAAAAAAAGTTCCCCTTAAGTGGGATTAAGGAGTTTTCTAAGGTCCATATTACCTAAAAAATACCTCTGTGTAGATACAAGTAAAGGTCAAGAAAGTGTATAAAGCTTGTAGAGTGATAAAATGGGTTGACTCCTCAAACTATTCTACCTGTTGTCTGGAAATGATGAAGTCAAAACTTTGGCTTTGAGAGTAGGTCCTGGTGATTTCTGGACCCTCATATGTATTAAACATCGTTGAGTCGGGACTCTTTTGCAAATATCGAGTAACTCCCGGATGTCAAATCAAGTGGTAAACCTCATCTTCTTAACTGCTGGGTATACTCCAGCTCTACTATGGAGGAGTATCTATTTATTATAGTCAAACTATTCTACCTGTTGTCTGGAAACGATGAACTCAAAACTTTGGCTTTGAGAGTAGGTCCTGGTGGAATCTGGACCCTCATATGTTTTAAACATCGTTGAGTCGGGACTCTTCGACAAATCTATTTATTATAGTCAAGTATTTGTAAATCGCACTCATTTGGCATTATATGGATAAATTGCGATAGCCTGCCTATTCGTTGGCATTTCTCCTCGTATTTAATAGATTTCATTTCCGTTCGCAGACACCGACTCAACTCCATTACAACAGTAAAATAGTCATCAAAACGGCGCGAGATGGGGAAATAAAAATATTTTTACATAAAGTATTTCTATTTTCCAACTTGTTGTTGTACAATACCGCTGTGCGCAGCATTAATCGCTTAACAGTTATTTTTCTTGTTTAGTTGGATGTGCTTTGATTGCTGGGGCGATTAAACTGTTTGACGATTTATAGGTTTACCCCATTAAATGTCCGCTTAGCCACTTACAGTTGTCACCTTTGACCCTTTTTGCGGGTTGGAAATTTTCCATTTCGCATTTTTTGTTGTTGCCTATTTTTGCAATCATCTTGTAATTGAATTCTTTGAGAAAATAATTGTTATCTTTAAGACATTTGAGATGTTATCGGCTTGCTTTATATAAATTTAACGGTGCGCATGGCTGACCTCTCGGAATTTTTGTGTCATTAGCAGTTAATGCAAGGGTTAAAATGTATAATAAACTTTAGAGAAATTTTCTTTTACAAATACAACAATTTTAAAATAAACCTTTAAAGCCACGAGTTGAAAGGCCTGGCTTTTGCTGACCCTCAACCTCAGGTATATATGTTAAGTAAGATATGAGCTCTGCGCATCTAAGCCAATTGTGAAATTTTTATTTGTCTTGTTTTTGGCAACAACAATAACAAACATTTTAACAAAATGCAGCCAAAATACATCCGAGCATGGTAGTCTACTCTACTGCTACTCTCAGCGCTTTGTACTTGGGCACAATGAACTGCGCTGAACTTTGGCAATAAAATGCGACGTGTTGTGGCGTTGCCATATTTTTTTTCACGTTGTACGGCAAACCGCCGCTTCGTACATTTCACTCAGATGTCAGTTTGCGGTTTCAATTACATGAAATGGTTATATTCTTGTTGCAACATGATGCGGTCAGTAATGTGCATTTGATATGAGTAGATGAGTATATGAAGTGTTATGTAGGCGGGTGTGTACGTGGGCTTATTAGTTTAAAACTTAACTTGTAAATTTACAAGTTTTAATTGGTTGATACTATAGGCATCGGAATGAATTAGTTTTATTGGCGCTTAATTTGGCAAAGCGGCCTCACCTTACAATAAGAGACGGAAGTAAAATTAAAATATTGAGTATACATTGGGTGTTAAAAAAATAACGGGAATTGTAAAATTAAAAATTTCACAGGTTTTGAGAGTCCAATTGTCAAAGTGCCACTGATAAAATAAAATTTTGATATTATAAAATTTTGAGAATACAATATTGAGCTATATTCATTGCTTACGTTGTGTGTAGCAGCCGCTAAGGTTAGGCGTGTTTTCATGAACTTGAAGATTTTCGTTTGGGAAAAGCTCATATTGTTGATTGTTCGTGAATTCTTGACCAAAAACAATACTGCAGCGATGCCCAGCCTCCATATTCGCTAGACGTGACTCCGTGTGACTTTTTGGAACCTTGGTATTTTTGGACCTTGGAATTTTCCACGTTTTACAACCATAAGTTTGAGAAATGTTTCGACGATTGGAAGAAGCACTGCCTTAAGTGCATAATATCTTATTGGAACTATTTTGAAGGCGAAAACATTAATCAAGACGAATTTATAAATAAATGTAAATTTTTAAACGAAAATTACCGCTATTTTTTCAACACACATCGTGTTTATCTATAATAGATCTTTGGTTGATTCCTGATCGGTTTATATAGATAGAAATATATAGATGGTTATCTCAACCGGTATGTATATGCTGATAGATGATTCAAAACCCTTATCTTTTGATATTGCCTGTTGCGACAGAGTCTAATAATAGCGGTTCTCTATTAAAAGAGAGAACTCCGAGTATATCTCGACCTACGGGTTACTTTCATATTATCTTTCACCAGAGTGTACTATAGTTAATATATCCTATATATTGAGTAGAGGTTCATACACAAAAACATTAAGATGCTGAATGAGATAACTGGACGACACAAAAAATCAGCTGGATACCATTTCAGTTAAGGGGCTATACCAGTGTAACCCATGAAAATTGGGCGATTTTTGTGAAAGTTTTCAAAAGAAAGTACTTCATCGAATGTTTCGAAGTTTTTTGGACATAATAAGGTATATTTTCAGCTGTAATTTAAAATTTTTTTTACAAAAATATTGAAAAATTATGGAGTTATGTGCTGTCTTCGGAGGTGCCAAAAAAAGTTCACCAACTGCTGACATGATTCCGGCCGAATGAGTAGCTGAAACAAAAAAAAATCAAAAAGCTTATTAAAGTTGAAGGTATTTCATATGCAATGACCTACGTTTTTAAAAAATATCAAAAATTAACAAAAGGGCGTAGTTCTGAAAATTTTAGGTAAAAAAATGGACTTTTTTAATGTCAAATTTACAATTTTCAACCAATTGAAAAGATTATTATAGGTCATTGTATAGTAAATATATTCAGGAATACTCAGTTTCAATTTGAAAAATGTTCTTTCGAGAAAAACGCGTTTAAAGTTTCAACTATAGCGGCTTATATAAAAAAAAAACAGAAAATAATAATTTTTTAAAAGTGTCACACTGGTATAGCCCCTTACGAAGGAAGTCGGAAGACGCAAATATTAACGAACTTCGACGAAGTATATTCCGATTTCGGAGGCTAATTTCGAAAATTCGAAAAATGGTTTTCGTTGTTATATAATATGTTATTGGTATCAAGCTCCATACAAATTATTCGCAAAGTATCGTTATCAAGCAAGGCTGAAATCGTATATAGATGTCTTCGTAAGAGACGGATAGACGTGATTAATTGATCTTTGTATAAAAAGAGCTTGCAGTTCTTTGGTCTCGTTACAAATCTCTCATGTTTCCTTCTTCTTTATAGCTAGCCTCAAGTCTATCTTTATATATACATATTTGGTGTGAAATATATATAAAAAAATTTCTTCGATTTGATATTTTCGAAAAGATCCTTGAAAATAGTTCTGAAAAATGAGTGTCTAAGATCTTATGGCTTCTTATCGCTGTATTCTTTTATATACAATGATATGTTCAAAGTATTATCTTATCCATTGGCATGGCTTTGAAAAATGAAAATAAAATAAATATAAATTTCTTAAATACCATAATTATTATAATCAGAAGGCATTTATTCCGAAATTGCATACTTTAAATTAAAGAAAAAACGCGAGAGAAAAATCGGAGTGGAAAATTTTAACACATACTCATTTGTAAATAGACACTTATTTGAACATACGCTATTTAAAAAAAAACAACAACAATAACAAATATAACAGCTGCTGAGCCCGACTGTCGACCAGTTCATTTCCAACTTTGCTGCGGTCAAGCACGCTACAGCTGCTGGTGCTACCATTTGAGCTGGTGCTGGTGTTGGTGCTACTGCTGCTGCACCGCATGTTGCTTGCAACATCAATAAAATGAGAAAGTTAACCACCAAAAGTAACAGACGTCAGTAACAAAAACAACAACAACACACTTCACCAGCAAAGGCAACAGCGGGTAAGCGGGTTGACGATGGGTTACATGAGCTCATCCTCGACTTTATAAACTAAATATGAGAATGAAGTAGTCGCTAGCATTACAACAGCTGACTAAGTACACACATACATACCTACATACAGAAAGGTAGAGATACATATGCGGTAGAAGCTGCCGTTTCGCAGCGGCTTAGTAGTTAAAGAGCTTTTCAAGTGTGCGCTATTTGCTCCTCCGCCATTGCTGGACGCGTGAAATTCGTACAAAAATTAGTATGTGTGTGTTGTGTAGCAAGGACCCAGCCTTTTGCAGTGTGTGTTTTTGCAGTCCAATCGAGTGAGTGAATTCACCGCATCACAGTTCGACACAGTTCAGCTGAGTTTAGTGCGCGAGGAAGTGGTAAACCTATTTTGATATTACACTAATTTGCAACACACACACACACACATGCACACCTTCAAATGCTATCGCATGCATATGCTGTAGCGTCGACCATTGAGGTGGCTGAGCGTCAATAGAGAGATAACGCTGCTTATGGTAATGGCTGTGGTTGTTGGCGTTAGCGCTGTCGCTGGCCAGCGCAGCATTACAAATGCGCGGCAAAAGTTTAAATGAAAACCGCAAAAGCACTGTTAGCCAAAAAAAAGATACAAAAACAAAAAAAAATAGCAGCGAACGTTGGAAAATTTAGTGCGCTACGAATTTGCTAAAAGTGGCAAGCAGAAATTAACAAAAAAAGGAGTTTCAGCGAGTGGAGTCTAGTTGAAAAAAATTTGGTCGAAAAAATGTGGACCCAGTTATATACCGGCGGCGACCAACTGGTGCGCAAAGTAAAAAATCGCATTACATGCCGCACTTGTTTTCCACTTGCCTCTGTATATCTGGCTTTTTTTTCAGTTGCGCTGCTGCTGCAACCGGCAGTTAGCTACCGACCGACTAACTATTCAACCAAGTGCGCAACATTTTTTCACCGCGTGTATGTCCACTTTGTGTGTGGCACAAACCGCAGCAGCAACATTTTGTTGCACGTAACAGCTTCCGTCTTCCTTTTTGGTCACCACAGTCATATTGTGTTATGTAGCCACATACATACATCTCTACATATACATACATATATGGATCTATGTGTGTTTCTGTGCATTTTCATACACTTGAACTCATCCACAGTTAGTTAGCTGTACATTTGCACATTTTTTCGCGTTTATTTTCATCTCGCTTATGCGCTCTTTACTCCATACTTGTATTCGCCGTTGTAATAAGTAGTTATGGCTTCAGCGAATGCGGTTTGGAAATTACTGAATTTCATTTAAAATTAGTTGATATTATCATTTAGTTTGACTGCGTCCATATCTTTTGTATTATTAGATATTTGAGTGTTGTACAGTGTTATGAGCCACTTCATAACACTTGAATTGAGTATATGAACATATTAACATTCATATATGGAAATAGCTAGGGGTTCAGTATTTTTCGAAATATACATTTTACATTTTTTTCGAAGATCAACTTTGACCCTTCATGGTGTCTGACGAAAAAGTTTTATATACCCTTGAATTAAGAAGAAAATTTAGTTTTATTTATATTTTGGATTTTTTAGTACCTATATCCTGTAATTAATAATAATTTTTTGAAAAAGTATTTTTTTCGAACTTCGAATTCGACTTCGAAATTTTTTTACTTATTACTCAATCTCCTGACAAAATAAAGTTTGGTCCAAACCCAGAATAAAGTCGATTTTGCCGTATAGTGTTATTAATAGAATAGTTTCGAAATAGTCTTTAATTGGAGTTCTTGAGAGAGTTTTGTATGCATTTTATATAAATATGTACAGTTTATGTAGTCGCTATTTCTTGATTCGTTGAACTATGTGAATGTCGTCGCATAGCTTATACAACTCATCGTCTCATCGACTGCGTTATTCGCCGTCATCAATCCCCAAAGAACCATACATCTTCCGCAAAATCTTTCTCTCGAAAATCCGTAACGCCGACTCATCTGATGTTGTTATGGTCCATGCCTTCGCACCATATAGCAGGACGGGAATGATAAGGGAGTTGTAGAATTTAATACTTGCTCGTCAAGAGAGCACTGTACTTTCAAATTGTCTACTCAGTCCAAAATAACTCCTTTTAGCAAGACTCATGTTTGGTTTGAATTCAAGTCTGTAATTTTTTTGATGTTCATGCCGATTCCAAGATATCCTAAATTATCTATAACTTCAAAGTTATGACTGTCAACTGAAATACAGTAGAACTCCAATTATCCGAACTCCGACTATCCGAATCGCCGATTATCCGAATCACAAAAAATTGTCCAAAAAAAGTCTAAGTGCCCCCCGCGAAGCCAGTGTTTGCGCGTCAAGTCTTGACTTGACTTGTCTTAACTTGCCGTTGTGCCTACACTGACTTCCCCCCGCGAATTCCTGGTTGTACTGAAGTAAGTGCTGAAGATGTAGGAGAGTGGATGGCTTGTGACACGTCTGACCCTGGTTTTCAAATTCTCAATGACGATGAAATTGTTGTAAGTGTGAGAGAAGATGTTGAAGTGGAAGTGGAAGAAGAACTTTCTGCTGATGTTGAAGTAGACGCTGGACCATCAGCTAGTGAAACATTTGCCGGCCTCGAGAATGCTTTGAAGTGGATGGAGCGTCAGCCCGAGTGTGACCACTTGCAACTGCTCACCGTCAAGCGAATGCGTGACCTGGCTGCCCGAAAACGGTTGAAGACCGCAAAACAGCTTACATTGACGGAGATGTTTAAAAAACAATGATTTTTATTTTTAAACTTGTACATAAGTACATTTTATTTATATTTAAAACATGTGAAAATTTAATGTTTCTTTCATTTAATTCAATAATATCTCTCCAATGGCAATTTAAAACAAAAAATCCGATTATCCGAATATTTGATTATCCGAATGGGTCCCGGTCCCCATTAATTCGGATAATTGGAGTTCTACTGTAGTCAGCTTTACAAATTCATGAGTGAAATTTCCATATTTTGAGAACAGATACAGAAAAATAATCCAACCAATGGAAATCGTTGTCGATAAATTGGTTCTTTACATTTCTTCGTAAACACGTGAAAAGGCCTTAATAGTTTCTGATTTCAAACATCACAAATATCCTAGAAATTTTATGTAAAAAATATAAGATATTTACTGGTCACCGTCAATTCCAGATTTTACACCCTTTGAACTCTCATTTTATTCTTATTTGAAAAGCAAATGCTCTGACTCTGAGTCGTTTCGTTCCGCACATTGTAACTCCCGTTCTTCCATATCGCTAGTATGTGAAAGAAAAGTGTGAGAGACCATCTCTAGAAGCAGCTGTTATACGTTGCCTACATTTAGGATTATATCAGAAAATATAATGTTTGAGGTTGGGTTCGTTTTGAGTTATAATATAAATTTCCTCAATTGCTTAGACAGAATTAACTTTGATTTTTGAACGAAAGGTTTATAAGTTATATATAAATATATCTGAAAAATAATATAGATATGGTCACAGAAAAATATGGAATTTTATAAAAGAATATATATTTCTATATAGATACAATTATTAAAATTAAATTATTAAAATAATGATATTGAGGTTTGCACTACCACTTTGTAGGACCTCAATCTCAGTTTCAACTCCAAACAAAAACAAAATTACATCTAATTGAGGTCATACCTTGGCAAGCTATGGCATCTCATCTGTTATAATAATTTGCTTCATGAAATAAAGCAGATTTTGCAATCCTAAATGTGGGAAACCAAACCGCACAATAATCACATAAAAAATGGGAAATCATGCTCGACTAAATTTTATAAAAAATGTATTGAGTAAAATTAAAATTTTTTCGAACAGCATTAGATATACATATTCAAGCACATCACAAAAAATTCAAAAAAAAATGAAAAAACATTTTTTAGCCGCTTAAAAACGTTTCACAATTGCTGTGGAGCGAAAAAAAGCGATTTCTAGTGTTATGTTGTATCAATTAAATGTCAGGAGCAATTAATTTTAACAAATTGAATTACGAGGGCACTCGGCTGTGTGTGCTATTACAGACAATGGTCGTAAATAAATGCACGCTAGCACATATCAATTAAATGTTGCGGTTAATTTATTATGGCCAATGAATCACAACAACAAAAAATGTGGCAAAGCGGCATAAAGGTGTAAATAAAATAATTACATGTGAATATATATGTGAGTTTGAGTGTGTTAGTGCGTGCTTGTGAGTGCCACACTTTGAAGCGTTTGATGAACAAACCGCAAATGGCACTTGACTTTCTAAGCCAACCGCACCCAGAGGGCAGCTGGCAACTTTGTAGCGGAGAGTATGGAACGTAAAGGAGCGAGTAGCGAGCGATTGATCGCAACAAACAAACCACAGAATTCGAGTGGCTGCCATTGTAAAAACTTCAAATGGCAGACAATTAAAATTTAATTGCAATAGTGGTTCAATGCTTGATGGTTGTTGATGGCGTTTTTCTTTTTCATTCGATTGTCGGCTGATTGCGCTTATTGTTATTGTTGCAACTAAAACACAATAGCTGAGCAACAACAACAACAACAAGAAAATAAAGAAAAAAAGCAACACGAAAGAAGAAAGCAAATTCGATTATTGATTGTGTGTTGTTGGCTTAAATTTTTTGTGGCTTGTGATTGCTTGCACCGAAGAATAATTACAAAAAAAATCAAAAAACAACAACAACAGCGTACAACCGAAAAGAAAGCACCACACAAAAAGCGTATAAGAAATGATTTTCGCTTAATAAAAAACGCTCTAGCAACAGAATTCCAATTCACTAGTGTAGCAGTGAAGTGCCGCAAGCAAAAACATCGAAGAAAAAGGAGGAGAAAATAAATAAAAAAACCGAAAATTCAATTTCTCAAGTGGCGCAACAAGTTTATTATTGTTGTGCGTCGCCTTTTGTACAAGCGCCTTGCCAGCGAAGACTTGCAGCCGCAGCAGCAGCAACAGCATTCTTCGTTAAACAACGAAAATCAATTGTAGTGCAAGAAATTTGCAAAAAATCAAGTTGTCAATCGTAGCAGCGTTGCATTGCAGTGGCAACAACAACATGGCAAAATTGATTACGTCGAGTGAATTTGGCTGAGAAGTCAACAAGTGGGTGTACAAGCGGCAGTTCGAGTGGAGTGTGTGCAAAGAAATATGCTTTAGTGTTAACTAAGGAGTGTTTCAGATTCAGAAAAATTAAGGAAATTCAAATATATTCGATGAATAATTGGAAATAGTGAAAACTACTATTTGAAACGTGTTTTAAAAAACTCCAGTTTGACAAGGTCACTTAGGCTAGAAAAAGAATTTTATATGGCTTCCAAATTCGTTTTTACCACTTGGTCCTTCCATCGGAGTGGGGGTCGTCCTCTTCCGCGGTTTCCTCCGGCGGGTACTGCATCGAACACTTTCAGAGCTGGAGCACTTTCGTTCATTCGAACAACATGACCTAGCCAGCGTAGCCGCTGTCTTTTTATTCGCTGAACTATGTATATGTCGTCGAATAACACATACAGCTCATCATTCCATCGTCTACGGTATTCGCCGTTGCCAATGTTTAAGGAACCGTAAATCTTCCGCAAAACATTTCTCTCGAAAACTCCTAGTGCCGTCTCATCGGATGTCGACATCATCCACGCTTCTGTATCATAAAGTAGGACGGGAATAACGAGGGACTTGTATAGTTTCTTTCCTCTAAAACAAGAAAGCCTTGGTCTATCAGCTATTTGGAGGCTAAAATCACATCAATTTTTTCCGTGCTAAAGAGCTTGGTTCTATTCTGACCACTAGTTCTAAGTGGCGTAGCATTAAGGTCTGGTCTTTGAGAACCTTGAACCAGTTTGAGTCCATTCCGACTGCTTTGCAAAAAAGTTGATTCCAAGTCAGAGAATTCCCTTTGCGTTTTGTTTTATTATTATTCCTAGCCGCTGTCTTTTTATTCGCTGAACTATGTATATGTCGTCGAATAACACATACAGCTCATCATTCCATCGTCTACGGTATTCGCCGTTGCCAATGTTTAAGGAACCGTAAATCTTCCGCAAAACATTTCTCTCGAAAACTCCTAGTGCCGTCTCATCGGATGTCGACATCATCCACGCTTCTGTATCATAAAGTAGGACGGGAATAACGAGGGACTTGTATAGTTTCTTTCCTCTAAAACAAGAAAGCCTTGGTCTATCAGCTATTTGGAGGCTAAAATCACATCAATTTTTTCCGTGCTAAAGAGCTTGGTTCTATTCTGACCACTAGTTCTAAGTGGCGTAGCATTAAGGTCTGGTCTTTGAGAACCTTGAACCAGTTTGAGTCCATTCCGACTGCTTTGCAAAAAAGTTGATTCCAAGTCAGAGAATTCCCTTTGCGTTTTGTTTTATTATTATTCCCATACCAGTTCTAATACTATATTACCTTCGGTATTATTTGAAATCATGTACAATTCGCTTCTATTGAGCTAGTAAAACTTCATATGAATAATACCAATCGAACCAACAACTGGTATAAATTAAAAACAATGGTATAATCAAAGAGATTTGCTATGCAAGTGGTCTAAAAAACTGGTATAATCGAAGAGAGTTGGTTAGCAAGTGATTCTAAAAAACTGGTATGATCAGAGAGACTTGGTTAGCAAGTGATTCTAAAAAACTGGTATAATCAGAGAGTCTTGGTTAGCAAGTGGTTATACCAGTTTAATAGAGTGTCTACATATATTTATTGTGTAACATAAAAATATATATCTTTGTTCCTGATCTTACGTGTAAATTATTTAGCAGAGAAGTGACGAAACGAAGATGACTATCAAAACAAACCTTGTAAAACAATTGCCCTCCATTACTAAAGCTATTTCTTAGTTCATTAATACCCTTAATTCAGCATGTCTTTCTTTTGATACTATCTTTTATATTCGATTGTAGTGCTGCCGACAGCTTACCTGTCAGGGTTAATCGATTCACCAGGTCATCGTTCCATTTAGCTTTCAATTTAATTTAAACGCGAGACATTACCAACAACAATGAGATTGTATATCTACCTTTCGTTGCATTCATATACATACATATATATATCGTATATTCCTCCACTAGACTATAACTATTATCGAATTGATTTTATAATACATTTTGTTCTTATATTGGCGACAATTAAATTTCAATGTACACCTCTAGCAAATCGCCAAGCTGTCAACAAGTCAGACATTTGATAGCAATTCTAAAAGAATGACAGAATAAACGCGAGTACAATATAACACTAACATCCCAGTAGTTCGGTACCATCGGAGAAGAGCTAACGATATAACTAATTCCGAATCATTAGCAC
This sequence comes from Zeugodacus tau, assembly GCA_031772095.1. Classification (NCBI taxonomy): domain Eukaryota; kingdom Metazoa; phylum Arthropoda; class Insecta; order Diptera; family Tephritidae; genus Zeugodacus; species Zeugodacus tau. The sequence continues at coordinate 59,982,459 of CM062650.1, read as the reverse complement.
CGGTCCCAGCCCGATTACATGCAATGTTATTTGACTAACGATTTTTACATTGCAATGTCTTACGAGGGTAATCGAGCGGTGCACCTCTGCATTACCAGTCACTGGTGAAAGGACTACCTCCAAAATCGTTAGTGAATCGCTAGTACAGAATCACTAGCGTTTTCGTTAATTCAAAATGGCTAGTGATTTGACTAATTCGAACACGCTAGAGGTTTCATTAATTCAAAATCACTAGCGATTCTACTGGTCCATTAACGCTTGTGGTTCTACGCCTGAGAAAAACTTTTGAAAACAACACTTTTACAAAAAATAAAACAAATGTTTACGAAATACAAAGAAATATATTTATTTAATTCATGTACAAATATTCTTATATTCTATCTCCTCCCTTTTTTCGTCCTTAAAAATTATCTTACATTATATTATTCTTATATACTAATTATTTATTTTCTTTATTAATATTACTTTTTATTATTAGTTATTTTAATTAATTTTTATTTATTATTGCAAAATATATACATATGTATGCAAAATAAAAAATATTATTAGTTTTTAGTATAATAATGTTAAATTGATGTACTTATAATAATATGTTTTCAATTGTATTAAGTATATACCTGATCTATGGGTAGATAATCCCGCGATGGTTCTATGGTTGTAGAGATGGGTGATCTGCGGTGATTTTGTTGTTGTTTGTGATGATCCGGTGTTGGCGCCTCTGTCCGTGGTGTTTTTGCCTTCTTCTTTTGTTGCGTTCATAATCTTATTGTATTATTTTTATCACTTATTAAATTAATTTTCACTTTTTTGCACATTACTTTTTCACTATATGTAAAAATATTATATAATTTTCCGTACGCAAATTACGCAATCTTCCTCTTAGTCGGAAAAATGTGAAATGACGCGTCAAATTTTTGGAAAAAATTGTGTGACAAAAGAGACTAGAGAGAGAGAGAGAGCGCGAAATGAAAAAACAACTCAGAGTAGTATTTTTAGGGGTGGGTTTTGCCAATTAATTTTTCGAGTAATGCCTCGTTGCATTACAAATCATTAGCGAAAAGACTAATTACTAGTAATGCATGAAATCGCTAGTAGGTTTAGCGCTCTAGTAATCGCTTGACACCAGCCGAACTACTGGGATGTAAGTGCAAATATATATGTATATATGCACCGTTAACCTTGCACTATAATTGTTGTTGGCATTTAATCTTTAGTGCTTCACGACATTTTTGCTGCGTATAAATTTTATTCGTCTGGGAGTTGTTGAATTCCTTGCAATAAATACTCATTTACTGCGCTGACGGCTAAAGGTGCATACTCATACTCATGCGTCAGTCTGTGTGTATGCGTTCGAATATAAATTAATAAGGCAATTGTTATAGAGTGTGAAAATTTGCACTTCCTTTTAGTCAGTTCTTTTAAGCGCTTCACAATTCTCCGCGACTGCTGAATTTTGTGTCGCATGTGGGGTTGCCAGATTAACAGATTTTCGAATATTTTTTTGGTTAAAAAAAATTGTTTCGCAGAATGGTATCAAGAAATATATGAAAAATTTGTATTAAATAATTTATAAAAAATATTTTTTTATTTTAATTATTTTAGAAATTTTTGTTTATAAATTTCTGGCAATTTTAAAAGAATTTCTTTAAATTTTCGAAATATAATTTTGATTTTTTTTGAATTTTTTCTTAATTCTCAAACATATAACTATACCTTTACAAATATAAATATGCTCATTCCTTGTGTCCATCAGTTGCTTTCAACATAATGAATTGTTGCAATTAATGGTTTATCGTTGTTGCAATGCGGTGGCATGTTGGCAGTAATTCATTGATTTCACTCAGTTGCTTGTTGATTACGAGTATACACTACACTACATACATACATACACACATATGTATGCATTTTGCTGTTGTTGCATGCTGATAGTTGCACTTGTTGTTGTTGTTGTTTTTGTTGCACAGCTATTGCTATTTAAGGTACTACTCAGTGTGTGTCCGTCTGCTGTTGCAACTGCGGTGCTCATTAATGACTTATATACGAGCATGTGTCGTCCAGTGTCACAAGTGTTGTTGGTTGCACGAACCCAAGGGAGTAATATCTGTGGGCAAATATATACTATATATTGCTACTTAGAGTACCCTCTAGGAAATAGTAATGGAAATGGAAAATTGAAGGTAATTTAACTTAAAACCTCTGGTGTTTCCATCATTCCAAATTTGCTAAAAAATCCCGTTATCAACGATAAAAAAGAAAACAAATTTTGTTTACTTATTTTTTCTATCTACAAACTGTTTTCTTAACTTTGATTGAAGACACTCCCACTTTATGAACCTTTGACGGATGACAAGGTTTGCTCGCATCATGGTCTCTACCTATTGATCCATATTTCGTCTGTGGCAAGGAGGTCAAATTCCCCTCTGAGTAAGACACAGAGTTGCAATTTTGATGAATACTTAGCCCTTCCAATAATATGTCTATATCATTTGTCGCGACTACCATCTTTTGGCGATCTCATCGTTGGCATCTGAGGAATTTGTACGAACAGCCCTCTTGATGTTAATCCAAGATCTAGTTAGATTTCTTTATAGAATTCCTACAATCTTTGATTAAACGCTCATCTCCCTCCCTCATTTAGCATAAACCTCTCTCAAGTAATTTTAACCAACTTTTCAGTCTTTCAGTCCTTCAGTCCTAATTTCCAATTTTCTCACTGGGTATTCCCAGTGTCGCATAGTGTGCAATTTTCGCTTAATATGATTAACTTTCAATTGACAGGAAATATTCGCCAAGGGTGAATTATCGTCCAGTCTCTGCAGATAGTATTGTGTACACGAAGCTCAACTTGACTAAATAATTGACTGCGCTCACTTGGGAGTCTTTAAGCTGAAATACAACAGTGTCGGGAGCTTCGTGTCTCTTTTTATGCACTTTACATTTCGCAAGCGTATGTGTTATTCACTTTACGCGTACGCTTTAAATTAAGTTAAAAGTGAATAATAAAGTTGATTTCGCTTAATTAAAGGTTTAAGTAGTAGTTTCAGGATAAAATATATTTATCAATATAATATCAAAAGGTAAAGAAAACTGTCATAAATAGACTTACTAGTAGGATTAGGTTACGAATTTTTGGGGATATGACAAGTACTATATCTTTAGGACCTGTCATCTCTCAAACAAATGATAGTCGACCTAGCTTGCCGAACTTTAGGCTATCACAAAGTGAAAGGGAAATTCTGACTTGGGAAACGACAAACTAGAGACTGTATTTCTTTGCATAACATTTTAAGAATCTTCAAGTAAATTGCATATGAATTAATAAATCTGTCTACGTGCACCATATCCTGAAAATCCATACAAATCCATTTAGATCGCAGCAATTTCATCATCCTTCCTCAAGATTTGAAAGATACAGAAGAACTTTGCTAGTGTTCCAAAGTTAGCAGTTAATAATCATCTTAAGTTAGTTTACAAAACTCAATTCATAAATCAATTCGCTCATATAAAGAGATCCGAGTGATTTACAAAGTTGTCTAAGAAATTATCTGAGATATCTTAAGGGGTTACATGGGTTTTGTCGGGTAAAAAATGGCCTCAATATTTTATTTTCTTTGTAAAAAGTTATTTATTTAATTCATACTTTTTTCTGTCTTATGTATGTACATATGTGATTGGCGTTGCAACCGTTTAGCCGGTTATAGCCGAATCGACGATAGTGCGCCACCTCTCTCTCTCCTTCGCAGTTCGGCGCCAGTTGGAGATCCCAAGTGTAACCAGGTCGCTCTCCACCTGGTCCCTCCAACGGAGTGGAGGCCTTCCCCTTCCTCGTCTTCCTCCGGCGGGTACTGCATCGAACACTTTCAGGGCTGGAGTGTTTTCGTCCATTCGGACAACATGACCTAGTCAGCGTCGCCGCTGTCTTTTTATTCGCTGAACTATGTCAATGTCGTCGTATAACTCGTACAGCTCATCGTTCCATCGTCTGCGGTATTCGCCGTTGCCAATGTTCTGAGGACCATAAATCTTGCGCAAAATTTTCCTTTCGAAAACTCTTAGTGTCGTCTCATCTGATGTTGACATCGTCCAAGCTTCTGCACCGTAAAGCAGGACGGGAATGATAAGCGACTTGTAGAGCTTGATTTTGGTTCGTCGGGAGAGGACTTTACTGTTCAATTGTCTACTCAGTCCAAAGTAGCACCTGTTGGCAAGAGTTATTCTGCGCTGGATTTCGAGGATGACATTGTTCGTGTTGTTGATGCTGGTTCCCAGGTATACGAAATTATCTACGACCTCGAAGTTATGACTGTCAACAGTGACGTGGGAGCCAAGACGCGAATGCGTCGACTGTTTGCTTGATGACAGGAGATATTTCGTCTTGTCCTCATTCACCTCCAGACCCATTCGCTTCGCCTCCTTATCCATGCGGGAAAAAGCAGAACAAACGGCGCGGTTGTTGCTTCCGATGATATCAATATCATCGGCGTACGCGAGGAGCTGTACACTCTTGTAGAAGATAGTACCTTCTCTGTTTAGCTCTGCAGCTCTTATAATTTTTTCCAGCATCAGGTTAAAGATGTCGCACGATAGTGAGTCACCTTGTCTGAAACCTCGTTTGGTATCGAACGGCTCGGAGAGGTCCTTCCCAATCATGACGGAGCTTTTGGTGTTGCTCAACGTCAATTTACACAGCCGTATTAGTTTTGCGGGGATACCAAATTCAGACATCGCTGCGTAAAGGCAGCTCCTTTTTGTGCTGTCGAAAGCAGCTTTAAAATCGACAAAAAGGTGGTGTGTGTCGATCCTCTTTTCACGGGTCTTCTCCAAAATTTGGCGCATGGTGAATATCTGGTCAGTTGTTGATTTTCCAGGTCTAAAGCCACACTGATAAGGTCCAATCAGTTTGTTGACGGTGGGCTTTAGTCTTTCACACAGTACGCTCGATAGAACCTTGTATGCGATATTTAGGAGGCTGATCCCACGGTAATTGGCGCAGATTGTGGGATCTCCCTTTTTATGGATTGGGCAGAGCACACTGAGATTCCAATCGTCAGGCATGCTTTCTTCCGACCATATTCTGCAAAGAAGCTGATGCATGCACCTTATCAGTTCTTCGCCGCCGTATTTGAATAGTTCTGCCGGTAATCAATCGGCCCCCGCTGCTTTAAATATACATATATAAAGAATAATTTCTGAAATAAAAAAAAAATTAAAACTCCTCCACTGTGACGTCATTTTCGGTAAACCATCGGGAAAAAAGGTGCGTGCGCGTTGTCAGCATAACTCCTGACAGGATCATCCAAAATAAAAAAAAAAAACAAAAATAAGTGTTTTAGGTAAGACCATAAACTCGTGCTTGAACGAAGGAAAGACTAAAAAAGTAAAAATTGGAATTTTGCTTGACATTTTATTCTTTTTAAATAGTTGTAATTGAAAAAAGAAAAAAATCCTTTGTTCAAGCACGAGTAAATTCTCTCTCGAACACATGTGCAAAATTTCATCAAGATCGGTTGAGTAGTTTTCGAGAACATTTGACAACACTTTGAAACACGGTTCCGAGAAAAACGCGTTTAAAGTTTTGAGTAACAATATTAATTGACTTGGAGCAAACACCTTCCAAAGGCTGTATCTCCGAAACTATTATTCGGATCGACTTGAAAATTTAGGATAATATTCTTGAGATGTTGTAGAAATTAAAAAGCCAAAAACAAAAAAAAAATATTTTTTAAATCCACGAAACCCATTTAACTCCTTAATGCAATTTGATTGGCTGTCTCTATCTTCTAAAGGTTTGTCACCTGTACCAGTCCTTGGCTTGAAACCTTGCATCCAACGAATATCTTTTATGAGAGGTTTTACAAAATTCTTTACTTCATGTTCCATTATTTTTTATGCATCTCGAGAGGTCTAGCGATGATTCGTAAGAGGGATACACACTTTGATGTCTCGATAACATTGACTGGATGTCAACTCTTCGATATCAAGTTTTTAGGTTATTATTGTTCCATAACCGTTTAATCAATATAGCGCATCGTCTTGTTAAAACTGCATAGTCACTGTTAAAGACATTTACTGAAATTAATATCGATTAATATTCATCAACTGTTTTCATCTTCTTCGAACAACCTGTTGTTCAAGGTTGGTTGGTGTAGCAAAATCATTCATCCTTCATCATTTGATCCCAAATGGAGTTCCTGTTCTTCGAATATCCCGAAATGGGTAAAAAATTATGACTAATAAATTGTTAGCTAGGACTTTTTTTCTGACTAGTTCGATTTTTGATTTATCTAGTTTGATGTTTTATGTATTGCGGGGTCATATACGTTTCTAAGCTAAAATACCAATTAGCTTCTACTTTTCCGTTCAATAAACTTATTAAAAATATTTTTCATACATATAAAATAACACTGGCAATTTTCCACCTGAGCGCAGGTGGCAATTAAATGCCGAACGAACGCCAAAATGCGGCCGGCAACGCAACGCAGTTCCAAGTAATTTGCATATTTATACTACTAATTAATGCATAACTGTAATTGTTAAACAACTTAAGTGCCGTTATATTGTACAATATTTGCCGCGAGTATTCTCATCAATATGCAACAAATACTAATAAAACAGGTGAACAATGAAAATATGAATCAATTGCCAAGTAAAGTCAAGGTAAATGTAAATGTAAATTAAACACAATGAATATTTCAAACGGTAAGTTGACAACAATGAATAACGAAATGCTGTGAACTGTAAACGGATTAATTAAGTGAGTTTAAAGTAAGTTTTCGGAATTAAGCGACAACAACAGTTATTGACTGAGCGTACTCACTTCGTTTGCTGTTGAGAAATGTGTCTGTGTGTGGCTTTAAATAACTGTTAGGCTGTATGTGATTGTGTGTGTTGTGGTTGCAGCTTAGCTAAATAGCAAGAAAATTAATTTCAAGTACTAAAACGTTCAACACTTTGGTAAATAAATGGCATTCTACATGGTTTATGCCACAACCACAATCACACATTTACACATACTAACACAAACATACTTATGTGCCTGCCTTTTGCTTATTTAATGCCACAAAATATGTGTGTGTGTGTGTGTGTGGCACAACATTATGCCGCCGCCGCCGCCGCTCGCATTGCTTATTTTCACTTGACGCCGTAATAGCTTTAATGAATTGAGAGCTTTAAGTAACAGTAAGAGTATATATACATACATACATACATATGTGTCTGTGTGTGTATATGCGCTTGCTTGTTAAAATAAATTTCAAAATTTAGACAATCTATTTAAGCAATTTATTTTGTAAAACAATATCATTGCGCAAGCAAACAAACACCTTGCCAACACTGTGTTCTTTGTTGTTGTTGTTGTTGCAAATTTCTCACAAAATTCTCCTTAGCACTGTAGACAAGTGACATGCTATAACCATAGTGCTGATAGTGTTGATTGTCAAGCTGACCAGCAGAATTTAAATTGAAAGCTCATTTTTTTACCAACAACAACAACTGCAAATAAGTTTCTCTCACACACAGAGGTAGTGTGTTTGTTTTTGTTGCAAATTTGCTTTGTGTATTTAAGCTCGTTTGAGGCTTTGTGCTATCTGAGCTGACTTTAGCTGCTTGAATGCTTCGTGCATTGGACAGCAAGACAACAATCAACCAGCTGACCAAGCGCAAACAACACACCAAATTATTTAGTTGTATAAACAATCGCACGTGTGTGTGTGTGTGCGTGTGTCTTTGAACACTCTTATATGCACAAATATTTATTTCCGTATACTCTACTCAAGTCCTTCACTTCCGTAGACATGCTCGGTTTATTTATTGCACTGAATCGCACTTCACTTAACTATAAACTTGTCAACGCTTGGTAAAAATGTGTAAAACAACAACACATACTGTTGTTGTTGTTGTAAGTGTGTGTGTTTATAGTAAAATATTTACATAAATAGTCTTCTTCTTCATATATATACCTTAGGTCACATGTACTGCAGCAGTGTGACTCCCTTTGTGCTAATCTATATTGCCGGTAAAGTGAAAATATTTTGGCCTTCTCATATGAGCAGTTGAATATTTGTAATTGTCGAAATATAGAGTGTGCAGCGTGGAGCAAGTTCTGTGTGAAGTTAGAATTATATTTTCTTCAGTCTACTAGACACCTCTATAAACATTTCTTTGATTTTTTACTAAGATTCTTCTATTATTTGTGGCCGGGTCTTAACAAGTTCTTAAAGCTCTTTTAAAGCTTTTAAGCTCTTTTAAATCTTTTAAGCTCTTTTAAAGCTTTTAATCTCTTTCAAAGCTTTTAAGCTCTTTCAAAGCTTTTAAGCTCTTTGAAAGCTTTTAAGTTCTTTTAAAGCTTTTAAGCTCCTTTTGAAAAGCGCTTCCCAAATTTTAGAAGCTTTTTTGTGTTCGAATTATTTTAAAATTGTAGAAAAAAATTGGCTAAAAATATCAGATTTGGTTAGGATATGATGGGATCAATCTTTTGTCTGAACCTGAAATTTTTGGTGGTAAAAATTTATACTAAGACAGAATATCTAAAAACATGGTAATCATTATTAAAAAGACAGACAGAGAGATATTTACATCTTCCATAAAATACACGTCTACGGATACGGATTTTCAGGGTATTGGACCATACCATTTTTTGGGAGATTGAGCCACAAGTAAAAAAAAATTTCTTCTTTTTTCGAAGTGAGGCTTGAAATATTTGACTTCAAATTGAGGTAAGCTGATGGTAGATCCATGTTATATGAGTTAGTCGGGGATTTTGTGTATATTTCAATATTTTGTATTGTATAAATATTACCATTGAGATCATCTTAAGATAGTTTCAAAAAGCTGATTGTTTGCTAAACCGAAGGAACAGATATGTTTGAGTTAGTTTGCGGCATATTATATGCCAGTATAAAGTTTGGACAGAAAGAAACTTCAGAAATGTACCCAATCGCGTCTTAAACATATTAGCCCTCTAACAATTATGAGAAGTATTTGTCGAGGGATCGTCGAGAGAGGTCAAAACGATTGATCTAGATTTTTAGGTTTCAGACAGCGTGGAATTTGTTAAGCTTTTGCTTCATAATTTCTCGGATGACTACTATGTATAGCTCTAGGGAATGAAATACATAATTTGTTCAGTCAGTTGTGTGACGAACCACCTTTTATATAAATTACATTAATATAAGTAGCTACGATGATACTCATCTGAAAATGTGACACTCATTGCACATATTTGCATATTTCTATTATGTATGTGTATATATTTTAGGAGACACTGTACTGCGTTGAGATTTAATTAAACAAACGGAAATATTTTGTCACTAGCGCTAAAGTAAATATAAATCAACACGCACGCTATAAACTCACAGGTATACATATTTACATATATGTACTAGGGAGTGCTGTTAGTCACATAGCAAAGTCCTTACCAGCAGCAACTTCTCTATATGAGCTTTGTGCTGGCGCCTGCTGACTGCTGTCCATCGTCTGTTTTGTTGATTTTGTAATGCCTCACACAAAATACCGTTGCTGCAATGCTATCACTTCGCAGCGTTCACAACAACAGTACGCAGGAATTGCAAAAGCAAATATATACACTTGCCTTGCAGGCGGTATTAGCAAGGTTTCGAGGTTAGGAGGGGTCGTTTATGGATGGATACTTTACTGGTAGTTGAATTGATAGCTATTATTTTATAGATGAGACGTACTACAGAAGAAACTTGCTCAAAGAGTCAGAAAGGTTCAAATATCCAAAATCAATAATATTTTAATTTACTCAGAAAAGTCTTAGGTTTTTCATATATGTATAATATACTAGCCGACCGCTTCGGCTTCGCACGCCTTTAAATAAACATTTCAAAATTTATAAGTTTTTACACACGCTCCCAGACATATGTATGTACTTCCCGTTTCTTGCGTGGGTTCATTTAAAAAAGTAAAATTAAGAAAATTCGAGCATGAAATTATATTTTATTTGTAATGATTCCCATATCTGGTTCCATCTGTTATCCCATACGTGATATTTTTGTTTACATTTTTGAGTGAGGTCAATGACCTCATCCTGATCACGTAAGGTCATTACAAGATCACGTGATATTTTTGTTTACAGGTCATTGACCCCACCCTGATCACGTGAGGTCATTTCAATGTCACGTGATATTTTTGTTTACAGTTCATTGACCCCACACAGATCACGTGATGTCACATCAAGGTCACGTGATGTTTTTGTTTACATTTTTGGGTGAGGTCAATGACGCCACTCTGATCACGTGATCTCATTACAAGATCACGTGATATTTTTGTTTACGTTTTTGAGCGAGGTCAATGACCCCACCCAGATCACGTGATGTCAGATCAAGGTCACGTGATATTTTTGTTTACAGGTCAAAGACCCCACCCTTATCATGTGATGTCGTTACGAAATCAAGTGATATATTAGTTTTAATTTTTCAGTTTGGTCTTTGATTTCGATTTGAAGTTTTTTTTGTTTTTTCTAACTTTTTTCTCTTCAGTTGTTTGCAATTTTCTTGTACTTCCTAACTCCAAATTAACCCACTCTAGTACAGAATACCTGTGGCTACATCACTACAGTCGCCACACTCGCCACTTTGTTGTGCACTTTAAACTTTATAAATTAAACAAGCCCAAATTAACTACGCAATCGCTATCGCACCAAAAGTTCTTTGCCAGCCAACCAGCAGTGCAAGGACATTGCTCACCACAAAGTGCACACACGCACATAGAGATTTGTTTCTACAGAAGGAATGCGTTGCTCTGAATGTACCAAATATATATAAATATATACATTTCAGGCATATCACTTCCTTGTGTATATATAAATATGTAAGTATGCAAGTCTCTACTAGTAGCAGTCTTCATAGAAAAGTAAACTAAACTAGTGTTTGTGCTAGCTCTTTTCGGCATTTGCATTGATGTTTGTATGTGTATGGGAGTATATGCATTTATTTATTTATGATTTTCAATGCAATTTTCTGTGTATTTTACTTATAAGCATGCACAATCACACACACATACACTCATATGTTTATATGTATGCATGGCATATTCCCATTTCGCCTTATCTACCAAGTTTATGTTTCTCGAAATTCGTTTGCCTTCGGAGTTAACCACAAAATTTTGCGCATTGCTGCAGTTGCACATTATGTTATTTGTTGCAACTTTTCCTTGCTTGGCTATCACATTCGCATGCCTTTTGTTGTAATCCTTTAATTTTATTAAAAGCAGATTAGGAATTATAATAATAATCTTTTGAAGTTAACAATGGTGAACTGAGATTTGAGGTGAGTTGAGTTGATCGATTTCACTGCAATGCGTTGGATATTGGATTTGTAGTGTTGTTGTGGATATAATATTTGCCATTACGGCTCCATTATGGCTACGTTGATTTCGCTCTTCAGTCGTTGAGTTGTAAGTCTACCATCTTTGAAAGATGAATTGTCTATTTATTCCAGCTTCCGTATCTACGAAATTTCTGTTTCTTCCTATAAAGCGTATTTACTCCTTTGAGCTTAAATGTTTTCGAATAATCCATTTCATATAGCCATTGAGTTTTTATGTTAAACGCCTAGAGAGGGAAGTTTTGATTAGCCCGCAGAGTCTGGGAGTTCCACTAAATACTCGTTTGTTCTTGATGGTGGAGTTCAACTCTCGTTTTTGCTGCTGTAATACTTCATTTAAGAAAACTCTAAAGTATACTCTAAACTAATAGAAGAATTCATTCTCAGCGTTATTTTTTCCCGATGATCCCTCAGGTACCCCCAGCTTTGGAACAATGGCACTGCCAAAGAACATCAAGTGTTCAGGAAACTTTTAAAGCCTGGCTTTTATGGGAAAAAATTCATGGCAGTTGGTAGATATGCGCTCCGAGTTTTGATACGAGACCGCTGTTGAAATTAACTTTTAGATGACACCGAAAACCAGTTCGAATCCATAGCCTCCATAGTGGCTCCAACTGACTATGCTTCTTTAGTCAGGTTCTTAATCATATATTTTGGAACTGTGTTTAATATGATCCGAACTTTTGAATCGAAAAATACAGGCTTGCTCTTACATTTTACCTGGACAAGAGAGATCTTACGAGTGGCCATCAAAGCCATGAGTGTGTTTCCTCCTCAGAACAGCCTTTAAGGTGACATTACAGATTCTTTATTTCAAGATTTGTACCCTTCCCTCAGTAGCCAGCTCCCGCTTTTCTTTACTTTAATAATGCTCTATATATACATATATCTATATAACGTGAATCAGATACATTCATTTGCTATGACAAAGTTAATCGCTTCCTCATGGTGTTGGTTTCCTGACTGATCTTGAGCTACATTCTTCACATATTCTCGATATATACTCGTACATGTTCTTTTGATTCCAACTGAAGTTAACTACAATTTTGCGAGAAGCAACACAATTAGTTTTCATTACATTTCCTCAGGCTTATAACGACATTGGTTCCATAAATACGGTTCGAAACTAAAGCGTTACCAAATTTTACTTTAGATCATTGGGTTCTTTTTGAAGACATGGCCTAAAGATCCTTTAAGTAAGTACTAATACTTTGAGATCTCAAATCGTTTGTCTAAGGTTAGTTGTCTACTGATCTTACATCGTGGAGGCATTACTTTGCTCTAAGATGGCTAGCAGAACTATGCGTCTAAGTTGTGCTTGTTAAGGATCATATTGATATGGTCCTTAGTACGGTTCGGAATAGAGATGAAGGATCGAAAGATCGTATTGTCTGGATTAAAAGACTGTTACCAGAGAACCAATCGTTGAACCGGACAAAAAGCTTTCAGCAACGTCTCTAGAAGTGTACAAGGTTTCCATTTAACATTAGTGGATATAATTAGTACAGGTATTGAGCAATGTTATAGAACTGAATTATCAACATTTGTGATCCGAACTAGAGTCCAATGACAATCTCTAGTGAATATCCTATTAAGAGGAATTTTCAGTATTTTTTGCAATTAAATCATGTTCATTTACAAAAGTAATACTAAGGCATTATTACACAATATTTTGACTTGAAGTCACAAAAATTAAAAAAAAAAAAATTATAATTTTCAAAGTTATAGCTGTCTGTGTTGACCCAGTTTCAAAAAATGGTCCTTGCGGTGACATTCATAAGTCCTTGGAGATTCATCTAAAATCAATCGGATAAAAAAATTAGTTTTATAAATAGATAATCCTGGGTCTGATCGAAAATTAATAAAATGGCGGCCACAGGAATTTTTTTCTAGATTTTCGGGAAAAAATCAACAGTTAAAAACCGAAATTTTTCAAAAAAAAATCCTTCGATTAGGCCTGAGTTTATTATGTATTCTAAAAGCTGTATGGATTTCATTAAAATCTACTGAGCGGTTATCAACTGGTGACAGTCACCAGTTCAAAACACATAGTTTTGAGATAAACGCATTTAAATGGCATATTTGGACCGCATATCGAAATGAACTGCTAATTAGTATTTACTCAGCAATCTATATATGTATGTATAATAATTTTGTTTCAACTAATCCTTTACTAGCATGTAGTATTATTTGTGTATGGTTAATTAAAGAGTCATTGCACACCGACACTCACACACACATATATATATATAGAAATACTCATATAAACTTGTATTTGCGCTAACTCTTCAACGGCGAGCTGTTTTTCTGTCGCATGCATATAAATTTAAATTTTCCCAAAACATATTTAAATATTAATTTATATGTACAACAATATATGAACTGAATGAACATGCCATGTGAGTTGAATATACTTACATATAAACTACGAACATAAATGCTCACATATTTACATGCATGCTTACCTGCGACTTTCGGCGGCAACCTTGTAACTTCCTTTATAATTAATTTATTTTTGGCTGTTGCACGTTTAATCCACACACACATACATGTACACAAGCGCAATGCATATGAACATAAATATTCATAAGTATGCAGTTAAATACTCGAGTGTGTGTGTTGTTGTTGTTGGCTTTTGGCTGGTAGTTGGTTGGTTTATAAGCACTTTACGCGCACAGCTTTTCGGTAAATGCTTTAAGCTCATTAAAAATGCACAGTTCAGTGGAGCATTAACTGGCCAAAAATTATGAGAAAACGGCACGATAACGTATTAATGAAAATATGGCAACACTTTGCATATGCACGTGGTTGTACATATGTGTGCTGTATTGCGAGCGAGACGATGCTGCAGTAGTAGCTCGCAGACAAGCGCTATAAATGGATTTTAATAAATATTGTGGTTGTTCGTGTTGTTGTTGTTGCTGCCGACACTATGGTCAAAATTAGTAATGAACAATGTGCTTTAAGTAGTGGTAAATGCCCGCACACATTCGCACACACACACGCATGCACACCGCTTGTGGCGCTTAAATATGAAATTAATGATAGACAGCGGTAGCCACTTAAAGCAGCAACAGCAACAACGATTATATGCTGTACACCTTTTCCACTTGCTTGCGTGTCTGCACAGCAGGTTGTTTGCATTTGTTTTTGCTTTGATTGTTGTTGTGCTAGTGCCAGGCAGTGAATGACCGGAAGTTGTTTTTTGTCTTATTTGTTTTGCAAAATATGCTATGGTTGTTGTTTGTTTTTGTAAAGAAATTATAATTTTGCAAAATTTTGCTTCACCGCTGGAATTTTTAGGGTATTCACGGTTAAATCAATTAAATTAAATTTTCAACACCTTGAGAGCTTTTAATGACTTCCGTTTCTGCGTTTGCATGCAAATAATTTGCAAACACTTTGAGGCACGTTTTGAATGCGACTGCCGTGAAGTGCGCGAAGGCTTACCAAATGTGCGTGTTTATTAAGTTTCAAAAAATTTGTTGAGTGAAAATGGAAAGTTAAGTTCATGCAGAATGCTTTTCGGACTCTAAAAAATAAAAGAAAACATTAAATATAATTAGGTAAACATCTATGGGTTTTAGTTTAGAGTCAATTGGGCTAATATATATTTTTTAACGGGCACGCGTATAATTTTCAAAGGTCAAAAATCAAACATATTCTCAAACTGAAAAAATTACGGGAAATTAAAATAAATATTTGGTTCCTTCTTCTTCTCGAATTAGTAGTACTTCATCTTAGTGGGCTGAGTCCAAAACAATTTGTTTCAATAGTAGGGACGTTTTATACGTTCCGTAGTCATCGAGCTTGCTTTGTCATTCTAAAATCTTCTAATATATTTTCATTAACAGAATCAAGCAAAGGCCGATTAATTGAACAATTAACTTCTGTGCGAAAGGTCATTAAGGTTATTCTATAAATCGACGACACTACATTCAATTGGTAAATCGTATTAAATTGTCTTACTGTAAAACCATCCGAAGGACACGATCTCATTCTTGGTATCACTGTCAGATCGTAGATCAACTTTTGTAGTAACAGGAGTCGGCGCGAGAAGGTAGAGGTTGTCATTGGTTCAGAGAGGTTTAAAGAGACGCTTCATGAACCTAGATCCAATAAGTTAAGTTAATTAAGTTGAACTAGTCACTTTTAGCATAAGACTTTGATTGTATGTATCCCACAAATAGTAGTATAACGTCTGTGTTAAATCACATGACAGAAACTGACCAATATCCATTACTTGATATGATGTGGACATCAAAAGCTCATCCCAATACGTCAAATCATTTGTCTGTATGTGGTGACCGCGAGAATATAGAATATAGCTTTGATTCCACTTTTAGTGTGAAAAAAGTAAGGTCCGATAATTTATCTTTATCTTTTTATTTATTTTTAATATATTTTTCTGGATGCAAGGGAGTCTGAAACCTGTAAATACAATTTACCCGCATTTTTCGCTATGGTAGTATTTGCTTGGTAATTGTCAAAGTATGCTGAATATAACTGTCAAGCAAATGTATTTACTTTACAGTTGGTTTGACAGCTACCCCTACACATCTAAAACATCCTGCAAAATTCTAGAATAATGCGATTGTTTGCATCTTTGTATTAAAGCATCCAGAGATTAATATCCATCAGCCATTAATGGAAAACGTATTCTGTTATCGATAAACCAATAGAATTTATTTAGCTGTACTAACTTGTTTTATGCGAAAAGCCTGACACTTCGAAAATAAGAAGAAAACGAATCGAATTAAGATTGCGAAGAGTTCGACACGCAATGGTATGTATGTTTTAAGACCCTTACTTCACTGTTGTGATATATTTGCTGTATTTTATGATAACCTAAGGAGATTTAATTCAAATTATTTATGACAGATTTGAATACGAATATATTACGATACATTTTTTCTGACAGTGATATCATGATAATAAAAATTTTATACGATTTACCAATTGAATTGAATTAATGACCTTTTCGCACAGAAGTTAATTAATCAATTAACCGATTTTTTCTCGATTACTGCGGTGATTTCGATCGATTTACCACACAAAATAAAAATAAAATTTTTCTACATTAATTTTCAATCGAATACAAATCGAGTTGAAAATAGAATACTACACTGCGGGTTGTTGCCTACGCTGGAAATTTGGTAAAATAGTAATCAGCTGATGAAATTTACTAATTTCTTATGAACAGCTTAAACGAAAATGTATAACAGCTGATCGTTTATCGAGTAGTCGGCAGTGCGAAGGCAAAAACTGGTTTTAATTTGGATGGCTGATACCCTGAATTTGAGGGTTTTTTTTAAGTAGTTGATAGATATCATGAATGGAACGAGGATTTTGGAGTTTTTGGCTTGATATTAAGTCATAATATATTTCAATATAAAAACAATATAGGTATCCAAGTCGAGGTAGCTTGATTAATGAACAAAGTGATCTAACAAGCAACATTTAAGATAAATTGAATTGACTAATGCTATTCAAATTGTTTTAGTTGTTCTTGACTTATAACTGTTCTAACTAACCCTATTTATTATTTGTATCAAAATATTTAAGGATTTGTCCACTGAATTTAAGTAGATTTTTTCCAATGCAAATAAGAATGATATCATTGGAAGACTTCATTCATTCAAATCTATCTATTGTGTAATAAACGAAGATGAAGCCACCAACTATTCAATTGATTTTTAAAACTCCTTTCTGAGATTTAATATAATATATGTTCAATTATTCTTAACAAATATTACGCATTTCTTTAAAAATATTTATATTTTCACCAGTATAGATTAAGATTATAGGCAGGTTTAAGTTGACGTCCAAGTACAACTTCGTTACCAAACCTCTCAATATTGCAACATAACACATAAAATACCAACCAACGCTATAATTATTATAAAACAAATAATGAATAAAAAATAAAATGAAATAACTTCATGCAAAACCACTCAGCCACAAAAGGGCGTGCTTCGTAATTTGCCTGTGAGCTTCACGCTCGTCCGACAACATGTTTTGCCATTAAGACTTTACTTTGCGCTACACACCTACCGTCAAGTGCGTTACGTTGCAAGTGTGTGTTACGTTAAGTGATTTCGTTGCGGTTCAGCCCCTTTGAGGAGGCTGTGATTTTGAAGGTCACACGCGTGCTCATGTAGAAACATACTCATGCACACTTGCATATGGGTTAAAATGGATGAGCGCACAAATAGATGAGGTACTGGGTAAAACACTGTGGCCTCTGCCTTTGCTGTTAATATTATTTAGTTATTTATATATTTATTTATATGAATGTATGTATGTTTATATGTGTGAGTGGAAACACTTATAAATTGTTATTATATAACCTGCAAATGCAGTTAAGCCATCATCAATATGACCTAGAGAAAACATATTCTTTACAGTTATATGAGTTTGTTCGTATGAAGCGTAATGATTTCTCACTATACTCATATATGGAATTTATACTTATATATATTTATATGTATACATTGAGTGCAACTGCTTGAAATTGGAATTTACTCAGGCTTTAATTTATAATTTGTTAACAAATGGTTGGTATATCTATATATATAAAAAGAAGTTACATTTCCTTGGTAATCTTATAACTCAAGAACGGGCTCACCTATCCAAACCAAATTTTTAGGCTTTGTTTGGACTATTCAGTAGATGGTTTGTGTTTTGAAATTTTAAGAATCGGATACCAGGGTCTCGAGAAATAGGCCAAAACGTGGACCCGGGTAACCCTAGGATGTGTTTGTACAATATGGGTAGCAAATGGAAGCTGTTGATGATATCTATAGGATAGAGTATTTTTGATGACGCTCCGTGACTAGGGTCTCGAGATATCGGCCAAAATGTTTCAAAAATTTCACCACACATGTAGGTATGTATGTAGCAGGCAATCAATCGGATACCAGGGTCTCGAGAAATAGGCGAAAACGTGGTCCCGGGTAACCCTAGGATGTGTTTGTACAATATGGGTAGCAAATGGAAGCTGTTGATGATTTCTATAGTGTAGAGTATTTTTGATGCCGCTCCGTGACTAGGGTCTCGAGATATCGACCAAAATGTTTCAAAAATTTCACCACACATGTAGGTACGTATGTAGCAGGCAATCAATCGGATACCAGGGTCTCGAGAAATAGGCCAAAACTTGGACCCGGGTAACCCTAGGATGTGTTTGTACAATATGGGTAGCAAATGGAAGCTGTTGATGATTTCTATAGTATAGAGTATTTTTGATGCCGCTCCGTGACTAGGGTCTCGAGATATCGACCAAAATGTTTCAAAAAATTCACCACACATATGTTACATTTTTGTTTATTTAACTCGTACCTACTTGGAAAGCTGAAAAGCGCTCATATTAGCATACATACATCAATAATAGTTTAATCATTTACTAAACGATTTGTTACCTACTTAGCTACGCTCTTTCGCTCTCAAAATTTATGAACTTTCGTCTTAACTACCATACTTATTATTCCCACCTACAAACTTACTGCATTATATTTATATCAACATGTAGGTATGTATGTAGCAGGCAGATCGACAAACAAAGTAGGCTTTGAAAAGACATCGAACTATATTACGGTGCATTTATTTTGCATAAAGAAATACATGAATATTTTGTTTTTTTGTAGGTATATAGAACTTTGACTCTTAGCATTAAGAAAATTCAAATTAGGAGAATATATGACATTGGAGTGTAAACATCGCCGGAGCGTTTTCTTTGGCCCCATACGTTCAGTAGTGTCCGAAATTACCGCGGTGCAAAATTATTAGTTATTATATTTTTTTTTTAATAATTATTGAAGTTTGTGTGAATTTGTGAAAAAAATAAATATAGCGCAAAGCGAATTTCCAACTAGGCCAAAACATGACAATGAGGCAATGAATTATCCAACTGAATTTTTAAATTCATTAGAACCGGCTGGTATGCCACCGCATTGCTTGAATCTGAAAGTGGAATTATTGCGAAATATTAATCCACCAAAACTGTGTAATGGCACCAGATTGGCAGTGAAAAATTTATTGCCAAATTTGATTGGAGCTACGATCTTAACTGGTAAATCAAAAGGAGAAGTTTGTTTAATACCGCGTATTCCTATGATTCCAACTGATATGCCATTTGAATTCAAACGATTACAATATCCTGTGCGTTTATCATTTGCGATGTCTATCAACAAAGCTCAAGGGCAAACACTTAACGTTTGTGGTGTGAATTTGGAGGAATCATGTTTTTCACATGGACAACTTTATGTTGCCTGTTCCAGAGTCGGTACCCCCAGCCGTTTGTTTATTCATGATCAAAATGGAAAAACAAAAAATATTGTTTATCCAAATGTTTTGGATAGCTAGCAAATAATTAAATATATTTTTTTTATAAATTAGTTATATTTTATATTTCACTTTATACGTAGCGAAGCACGTACCGGGCCGCTATAAATATTATATGTATTCATTGTATTGCTTTCAAAAAATCATAAAGTTCTGCTTATCTGTAACACCACATTCATTGACTGTTAGGCGGTACAAAGTTCGCCGGGTCAGCTAGTATTGTATAAAGTCCATTGAAAGTTGGAAACCATAATATTAGGTTAGAAGCACCGAGGTCCTCATGTTCGATACATGGGGCCTTGAAAACCTATGGTCCGATTTCGGCGATTTTTAGAATGGGGCTTCCACACTATAAAGGTAGTATTTGTGCAAAGTTCTGCATCGATATCTTCACTAGTGCTTACTTTATATATTGTAAAGTTAACGATTCAGATCGTCTTCAAAGTTCTGGTACATAGGAAGTATGTGTGGTTGTGAAGCGATTTGGCCTACTGAGTTAACTCACTTTTAGTAAGTTTCAACCTAACCTTTGTATGGGAGGTGGGCGTGGTTATTATCCGATTTCAACTATTTTCTTGGTTTGTGGTGGGGTACGTAAGAGAACTGACTGCAGAAAGTTTGGTTTATATAGCTTTATTGGTTTGCGAGTTATATACAAATAACCGATTTAGGGGCGGGGCCACGCCCACTTTCCCAAAAAAATTGCATCCAAATATGCCCCTTCCTAGTACGATCCTCTATTCCAAATTTTACTTTTATAACTTTATTTATGGCTTAGTTATGACACTTTATGTGTTTTCGGTTTTCGCCATTTTGTGGGCGTGGCAGTGGTCCGAGTTACCCATTTTCGAAAGCAACCCTCTCACGGTCCCAAGGAACGTGTGTTCCAAGTTTCATCAAGATATCTCAATTTTTACTCAAGTTATCCGTTGCACGGACGGACGGACAGGCAGACATTCGGATTTTGACTCGTCTCGTCACCCTGATCATTTTGATATATATAACCCTATATCTAACTCGTTTAGTTTTATGACTTACAAACAACCGTTATGTGAACAAAACTATAATACTCTCTTTAGCAACTTTTGTTGCGAGAGTATAAAAATTAATATAAAGTGTATATTCCTATAACACCTTAGTTATCCAACTCGATTGAGTTTTGTAAACACTTCTTTTTTCAAGAATTTTCAATATTCATTTAATCTTTATCTTCGTTGCCTCAGTAATTGAGTTATGATTTTTTGAAGACATGGGTGTGTGACTTTGATAAGGCACGCCTAAAGGTAGGCAACGTTTATAAAATTAAAAAGTTATTGCCTACATTCAGGCGCATTCTACCGAAAAATGAATTGAAAGTAGCATGAAAATTGAAATGGGTGTTTGAACACAAAAAAAAAATATTTTTGAAAATTAAAGATGATCTAATAATCTACTTACATAATATTCTTTTCCTGTTCAAGTTAAATGAATATCCATTTCACGTGCGTTAAATTAATTACTCTCACATTTTGACATCAATATTCATCCAATTGTTGCCTAGAGGTGAAAAATGTATATCAAGATTCATGTTTAGGTTATTTATCTGGCTGAAAGCTGCATAACTCAGCATTTACTATAGAAGTTCACAGCCTACGTGTGTTGAGTGCCGCGATGACATAACGGAAATGCGCCGACTGATCTTGATTGATGACAAGACGTGTCAAGCGGAATTGTTAACTTTTTTTTTTTTTGTTTGGTGGAGAGCGACCTGGTTACACTTGGAATCTCCAACTGGCGCCGAACTGCGAAGGAAAGAGAGGAGTGGCGCGCTCTCATCGATTCGGCTATAACCGGCTAAAAAGGTGTTCAAAGCTCGCAAGTCGGGGCTTCGAACAGTTCCTTGATTAAAATTCACTACCGTATCTAGACATGTTAAGGGGCTATACCAGTGTGATATTTATTTGCTTATTCGATAGTTTATACTTTCCAAAACATCCTGTGAATGCGATAAGGTGGTATCTTGAATATTTCCTGAATGGTAGCGTTCTAAAGAGCTATAAGCAGCTATAGTTAAAACTTAAAACGCTTTTTTCTCGAAACGACATTTCTCAAAATTGCTGACATCATAACTCAACGAGAAATTGACCGAAAAGAGATTTTTTTTACCTAAAGAAACGATTTTTTTCAGAACTACACCATTTTGTTAATTTTTGGTATTTTTCAAAAATCGTAAGTCATTGTATAGGAAATGTTTTCAACTTTAACAACCTTTTTGAAATTATTTGTTCAGCTACTCCTTCGGCCGGAATCATGTCAGCAGTTAGGGAACTTTTTTTTGACCCCTCCGAAGACAGCCCATAACTCCGTTAGCTTTCAATATTACCTACCTTACTATTTTCTACTACTTCGAAACAATCGATCGAGTACTTTCTTAAAAAAAAAAATCACGAAAATCGCCTAATTTTTTATAGGTTACACTGGTATAGCCCCTTAAGAAAGAAATATGATAATAAAAATATATCTTCTGAAGTGAAAAGTGAAGTAAAATATGCATACTAGAACTTGAAGTGAAAGAAATGAAAATTGTAAATTTGGCAGAGGTTTTTATGTATAAAATAAATTGTCACTGCTATCGAAAACCAAAAATATAACTAAGCCATAAATAAAGCTATTAAAGTAACATTTGACACAACGGATCGCACTAGGAAGGGCCATATTTGGATGTAATTTTTTGGGGAAGCGGGCGTGACCCCGCCCCCAAATATGTTTTTTGTATATATCTCGCAAACCAATAGAGCTATATAAACTAAACTTTCTGCCGTCGTTTCCCTTAGGTACCCATATCAGACCATGTAAATAGTTGAAATCAGATAATAATCACGCCCACCTCCCATACAAAGGTTAGGTTGAAAACTACTAAAATTGCGTTAACTCACTCACGAAAAACGTCAGAAACATTAAATTTTACAGGAGAAATGGCAGCAAGAAGCTGCACTCAGTTTTTTTTACAAAATGGAAAATGGGCGTGGCATCGCCCACTTATTGGTCAAAAACCAAACTTGATCCAGAACCATAGCTAAGAGACCGAACATATAAAATAAAATATTTTTCTCTAGATAGCAATGACTTTTTCACGAAACACGTATCAAGTCTAGATTTCGATAAATTCATAAGTTGAATTGCTGAGCTTTGAGCTTGAACTTCTTTTCATCTACTACATTGTACTCAGGTTTTGACCATCATTCGGGAAATAGCTTATTTTCCAACAGTGTAACATTTTGAATTCAATGGCGCCTCTCAATTTGTCAGATTTATTCAGTTATTCGTGCTATTTGATTTTCTTCCACTAATTTTACTAACTTTTCAGTTATATTTATACTTTTTAGTATTACTCATAGCATACCTTTAGGCACCAAAACATTTTTAAAGAATTAACAGCATAATAAAGAAAGCGAAGCGTATACACTTATATAAAATACTAGCTGACCCGGCGAACTTTGTACCGCCTAACAGTCAATGAATGTGGTGTTACAGATAAGCAGAACTTTATGATTTTTTGAAAGCAATACAATGAATACATATAATATTTATAGCGGCCCGGTACGTGCTTCGCTACGTATAAAGTGAAATATAATATAACTAATTTATAAAAAAAAATATATTTAATTATTTGCTAGCTATCCAAAACATTTGGATAAACAATATTTTTTGTTTTTCCATTTTGATCATGAATAAACAAACGGCTGGGGGTACCGACTCTGGAACAGGCAACAAAAAGTTGTCCATGTGAAAAACAGGATTCCTCCAAATTCACACCACAAACGTTAAGTGTTTGCCATTGAGCTTTGTTGATAGACATCGCAAATGATAAGCGCACAGGATATTGTAATCGTTTGAATTTAAATGGCATATCAGTTGGAATCATAGGGATACGCGGTATTAAACAAACTTCTCCTTTTGATTTACCAGTTAAGATCGTAGCTCCAATCAAATTTGGCAATAAATTTTTCACTGCCAATCTGGTGCCATTACACAGTTTTGGTGGATTAATATTTCGCAATAATTCCACTTTCAGATTCAAGCAATGCGGTGGCATACCAGCCGGTTCTAATGAATTTAAAAATTCAGTTGGATAATTCATTGCCTCATTGCCATGTTTTGGCCTAGTTGGAAATTCGCCTTGCGCTATATTTATTTTTTTCACAAATTCACACAAACTTCAATAATTATTAAAAAAAAAAATATAATAACTAATAATTTTGCACCGCGGTAATTTCGGACACTACTGAACGTATGGGGCCAAAGAAAACGCTCCGGCGATGTTTACACTCCAATGTCATATATTCTCCTAATTTGAATTTTCTTAATGCTAAGAGTCAAAGTTCTATATACCTACAAAAAACAAAATATTCATGTATTTCTTTATGCAAAATAAATGCACCGTAATATAGTTCGATGTCTTTTCAAAGCCTACTTTGTTTGTCGATCTGCCTGCTACATACATACCTACATGTTGATATAAATATAATGCAGTAAGTTTGTAGGTGGGAATAATAAGTATGGTAGTTAAGACGAAAGTTCATAAATTTTGAGAGCGAAAGAGCGTAGCTAAGTAGGGAACAAATCGTTTAGTAAATGATTAAACTATTATTGATGTATGTATGCTAATATCAGCGCTTTTCAGCTTTCCAAGTAGGTACGAGTTAAATAAACAAAAATGTAACATATGTGTGGTGAATTTTTTGAAACATTTTGGCCGATATCTCGAGACCCTAGTCACGGAGCGGCATCAAAAATACTCTATACTATAGAAATCATCAACAGCTTCCTTTTGCTACCCATATTGTACAAACACATCCTAGGGTTACCCGGGTCCAAGTTTTGGCCTATTTCTCGAGACCCTGGTATCCGATTGATTGCCTGCTACATACGTACCTACATGTGTGGTGAAATTTTTGAAAAATTTTGGCCGATATCTCGAGACCCTAGTCACGGAGCGGCATCAAAAATACTCTATACTATAGAAATCATCAACAGCTTCCTTTTGCTACCCATATTGTACAAACACATCCTAGGGTTACCCGGGTCCAAGTTTTGGCCTATTTCTCGAGACCCTGGTATCCGATTGATTGCCTGCTACATACGTACCTACATGTGTGGTGAAATTTTTGAAACATTTTGGCCGATATCTCGAGACCCTAGTCACGGAGCGGCATCAAAAATACTCTATACTATAGAAATCATCAACAGCTTCCATTTGCTACCCATATTGTACAAACACATCCTAGGGTTACCCGGGTCCAAGGTTTGGGCTATTTCTCGAGACCCTGGTATCCGATTGATTGCCTGCTACATACGTACCTACATGTGTGGTGAAATTTTTGAAACATTTTGGCCGATATCTCGAGACCCTAGTCACGGAGCTGCATCAAAAATACTCTACGCTATAGAAATCATCAACAGCTTCCATTTGCTACCCATATTGTACAAACACATCCTAGGGTTACCCGGGTCCACGTTTTCGCCTATTTCTCGAGACCCTGGTATCCGATTGATTGCCGATTGATTGCCTGGTATCCGATTGATTGCCTGCTACATACATACCTACATGTGTGGTGAAATTTTTGAAACATTTTGGCCGATATCTCGAGACCCTAGTCACGGAGCGTCATCAAAAATACTCTATCCTATAGATATCATCAACAGCTTCCATTTGCTACCCATATTGTACAAACACATCCTAGGGTTACCCGGGTCCACGTTTTGGCCTATTTCTCGCGACCCTGGTATCCGATTCTTAAAATTTCAAAACACAAACCATCTACTGAATAGTCCAATCAAAGCCTAAAAATTTGGTTTGGATAGGTGAGCCCGTTCTTGAGTTATAAGATTACCAAGGAAATGTAACTTCTTTTTATATATATAGATATATTTATATGTATACATTGAGTGCAACTGCTTGAAATTGGAATTTACTCAGGCTTTAATTTATAATTTGTTAACAAATGGTTGGTATATACTATATACATATGCAGGAGAACTGTTGATATGATCAATATTAATAAAAATTTATATGCGAGTATATCCGTTTTATACTTGTTTATGAAAATTCACGTTTATGGTTTTCACATTTTAAATGAAAATTGCAATAAGCTGAAATGGTTATGCGTTGGAGAGTATATAATTTGTTGTTAGCCTTAATGAAAAGCCAAACAGATATAAGAAAAATGGCTTTAATTGGGGTAATTTTTGGTTTGCTCTCCATTAAATTCATATGCTTTTGCGGCTTCACTTAATTTGAGAGTTTTTATGAGTCATGGCTATTGATTAAATACTCGTGGCATGTATAAAAGCCAAACTATAATATTATTCAAATAATTGAAGCGCAAGCTAATGCTGCTTGATAATTGTTAGAGGCGTCAAAAATAATTGATCGATGAAGTTCATTAAAATTTATACTTTTTCGTGATTAAAAATATTTGTCAAGCGAAAGAAAAATTGGCTCACATGTATGGAGGCTTTTAATTAAATGGAATTTCAGAGTTTTGTAGTAGAAAAATACTTACTCAGCTCTGTATCGTCTAAGAATTTATATTTTTTATAATATTATTTCAAAGAAACATCACTTTGAGGCGTAGAAGCCCACCTCCTTCTTTGCGAAGAACTCGGACAGCCACTTTTCACAAGCCTCTTTTGAGTTCAACTTTACACCACCAAAGGCGATCGCTATGGACAGAAACAGGTGGTAATCACTTGGCGCTATGTCCGGGCTATATGGTGGATGCGATGAAACCTCCCATCCGAGCTCCCGTAGCTTCTGACGAGTCATCAACGAAGTTTGTGGTCTGGCGTTGTCCTACACGCTTCCTGTTGGCCAATTCTGGACTCTTCTGGTCGATCGCCTGCAGCAGCAGCTCATAGTGGATGATTCCCTTCCAATCCCAGCAAACAATCCAATTCCAACAAACAGCAAAACCTTCCTGGCCGTCGATTCCGGCTTGGCCAATGTTTGTGACGATGCACCGGCCTTCGACCACAACCATTTCGCTTGATATTGTCGTATGTGATCCATTTTTCGTTGCCAGTCACCAACCGCTTCAAAAATGGGTCAAGTTCGTTCCAGGTTCGGTCCAGAAGGTCATGCGGCACCCACACATCAAGCTTTTTTGTGTAACCTGCCTTCTGCATATAGTTTAAAATGCTTTGGTGACTCACTCCCATCTCCTGGGCGATGTAAAAATGCCACACGCCGGTCTAACTCGATGTTTTCCATGATTTGATCGGTATTCTTCGTCACAGGTCTTCCGCCGGCTGGCTTATCCATGGTATCGTATCCTTTAACGAAGGAAAACTTTAAAATAGCTCGAATTTCGACGTTAGTGAACTCCATGTTTACACGTCTGAACGTAATATAGAAACTAATCATGCATAGCGTCGTTTTGTAGGTTATGTCAAGACCTTTCAAAGATGTATAGAGCTCTGTAGCGCTTTATACATAGCCGCGAAACTCAAAAGACAAAAAGGCGGAAGGGAGTTATTTTCCAATCTAATAATTCATATTCCTTTTTTCGAACCTCGAATCATTACATATCGATGTTGGAGGCTAACTTCGAAAATCGGAGAATACAATTTTTTACTTATGACTCAATCTCCCGGAAAATATTTATTTGGGTCTGCCGACATTTTGGTTTTTGATTTGAAAATAGACCTAAGAACCGATCGTCTCTTAAGAAAGTTTTGAGGGAGTTATCTCAATTCTATTTTGGAACAATTTTACACTTTTTATATATAATCTTACTCTCTTAAGAATACTTTCTGACAGTCGTGTCTTTCGTCTACACATAAAAGATACATTAATAATGTCAGAAGTTCTCCAAAGTAGAGTTCAGACAATCAGAGAGTTTCGAACCCTTGTCTTAGTTTCCAAAGTACCCAAGAGGTTGGACGACTTTGAACGCACTGCAATCATAAATTTAAAATTATAATTTTACATAATATTGCAGAAGGAAAAACAATTCACTGTGACTAACAATTCGTGTGAGTCATAGTAGTAAATTTGTCCGGCTCCCTGCCTTCGCATTTCATTAATTTGTCTAGTCGCGCCGGCTTTAGATTAATTTCACGAAGAAAGACATTTCCTGCAAAAAATTTATGCTACAAAACTACGTGAATACAAAAACCAAAACAAAACAGCGAGGGAGCAAATTTTACATGTGTCGGAAACCACGATTTATCAGGCATGACGTGGCATGCACCTGTATGTTGCAAATGCTACAATTTCATTAAAAAAGCTTAACAACAATAAAATAAACTAAAATAAAATAAAATAAAATACAAGTAAATAAAATGAAATAATTAAAAGGCGCGCAACAACAAAAACAACGCCACAAGGACGGCTTTAAAGGTAAATATATACATATCTAGACACTGGCAGCACACATGAGTGGGGTGGGGTGTGTTTCGCAAGCCGTGCATATTATAATGTTGTGGCATTGTGCGCGCATGCCACATTGCGGTTACGTGCATAAACGACAAACGGTAAGCAGCAGTGAATTCAGCAAACTCAAATAAATGTTAATATGTAAACATGCGACTGCCAGCTGAGGTGCTGTTTGACTACTTCTTGTTTGGTTTGTTGTTTTTAATTTGGTCACACACTCAACTCCACTGATTTCCTGGTGCGGCATGCAAAGTATTTCTTGCTTTTTATAACTCTTTATATTACTATAAATGTATGTGCATATGCGTGTTGCGGTGTCATGCAACATGTAATGGGTGTTGGCGTCTGACAATCGTATAATGTCAGATTTGTTTAGCGAAGCGTGGGAATCGTGCTAACAGGCGTGGAGATGCATTTTTGTTTATGCATTTATGCATATATTATGTAAAGTGGTAGCATTTAAAAATAATCGATAACAATTCAATCGAAAAAATAATCGATAATTGTAATCGATTAATATGATGACTTTATTTTATAAAATTAATGCGTGATTTAATATTGTATCGATATTTATTTAAATTATTGCAGAAATACATAACGGTTGTATTAATGGATTCATTTATCGACCAAAATAATAATCGATTAATACATTATCGACATTCGATTGTAAAATATCGAAAGCTTTGAAATTTTTTTGTAATTTGCTATAATTGTTATATAAATATATCATTTATTTTTAATTAGAGCCATGACTCCTCAAGCAGTGATCTCGAAGTTTAAGCTTAATCTCTTGTTACCTGTAAGGCTACCCAAAACTGGTTAGAGATATAATCAAAGTAAACAGGAAAACTTGTTTGAGTGAAAAATAAGAATTGAAGCTCTAGACTTCTTTGACTCAAATAATAAAGGGAAACTTCGCTTCATATATGAATATAATCCCTTGACTCGCAGAGAATTATAATCCCATTATTTTATGTCATCAATGGACTAATAAATTTTTGTATTCGTCCCAGTCCATCACCTCTAATTTCTTCTATTTGATATCCTATCCTTTTAGAAATCAGAAGCGTTTTTCATAATTGCCATCTCAGGTCCTCTGTAAATTTGTTAATTTTATTGAAATTCTATATAATGATTAATATTTGTCTAATTTTTCGTAAAATAAATTTAAAATTAACAAAAAATATAAATGTTTAATCCGCCTAAATGTAGGCAACGTCGAGTTTTAAGTACTCAGAACAGCTAGTGAAAATTGTTGCCTACATATAGGCGTTAAAAATTTCTTTACCTCACAAATTATCGATATCACTTAAAATTAACGATATTAATTGAATCTATAGCATGTCAGCACTAGTACAAAGTATGCTAGACATATGTACATGAAAACATTTTTGTGTGAGAATTGTCTGTCATTCACAAGCTCTGAGTTCGAGATCTGACAATGACTCATTGAATTCAAGTTCTCGATTAATTTGCAGACAAGTATGCGAAATTTTTTATTTCACTCGCTTCGTTAACTGTTTATAGATAAATTAATGCAGGTATTGTATTTATAATGGTGTATGAATATGGGTGTGTGTCAGTGTGTAAATTTTGCGATGTTTCGCTTAACATCTTCTCAAGGTGAGCTCAATCGCAGAAGTTACACAACTCTTACAACTTGTAACGTGACTTATTTACCATTCACCTCACTGTTGTAGCCGGGACTTATCAATGCATACCTTTAATTTGTATAAAGAAAAAGTCACGTTCCGATTTTATTCCAGTTTATAATTTTATATTTATGTATTGTGTTTCTTGTTGGAAGAGGAATTGTTTTTTTGTTACTGTGGAGTAATACAATTATAAAAAAGTTAAAAAAATGGGTTTTACATACAGTATATATGTACATTTTTCCTTCCACCATTTTAATTTCAACATTGATAATGTGTTTTAGGTTTTTGAAAGTATAGGAATTGGATTCACCAAGATGCAGCGAGCATACAGCTCATTGTTTCATCGTCTGCGGTATTCGTCGTTGCTAATGTTCTGAGGACCATAAATCTTTCGCAAAACCTTTCTCTCGAAGACTCTTAGTGTCGCCTCATCGGATGTTGACATCGTCCACTTTACTGCACCATTAAGTAAGACGGAAATGATAAGGGACTTATATAGTTTGGTTTTTGTTCGTCGAGAGAGGACTGTACTTTTCAATTGCTTACTCAGTCCAAAGTAGCATCAGTTGGCAAGAGTGATTCGGCGTTGGATTTCAAGGCTGACATTTTTATTGCTGTTAATATTGGTTCCAAGAAAGACGAAATAACTTCAACTTCAAAGTAATAAATGTCAATAGCGACCAAGACATAGGGAGCCAAGTCGCGAATGCGTTGACTGTTTATTTGATTGCAGGAGATATTTAGATGTATATTTTTATGTATTTCACTACAAGACCCATTCGCAACTGAGAAGATTAGACCAGAACAATTGTTAAAATCACTTGTGACCAAGATACAATTTGGCTACAAAAACAAAAAAAAATTAGCGGAATGAAATTATTATAATCTCGGGAGCATTATTGATTCATAATTCCTATAGTTTCTTTTCTTCTCATTATTTCTTATTTCATCATATACATGTAAGAACTCTAATGTCGATTAGCTTGTTATTGTTATTAAAATATGTTCTAGCGTTATTTTGAAATATATGTCAGATGACAAGTTAAGTTTATAAGCATATTTTATAAACCCATCAATAACATCAGCTATAGCATCACCATGAAAGTACCCCCTTTTATGGGTATGAGAGCATTATACTTATCTAATTGCCTTTGTATTGTATAAAAACTCGTGTGTTCGAAGCTATTCAAACCTGCTTATACGAATATTAAAAGCCATTCGAGCGTAAACTGTGGCGTGAAATTACTTGAACTTTCTTGCAATTTCCACTCCTTGAGTTTTCACAATTTTTATTGCGTCGCAAATGGGCGATTGTTGGGGATAAGCGGTTAGCGGGCGAAGGGATGGTGCTGAGCTATAAAAAATGCGTGCGCTCGTACATATAAAGTGTGGCAAAGTGTGAATGAGTGGAAGTTAGCAGATACTTACCTACTTACTTAAGTTTTATAACAAAATGTATAAAGAATTAGATCAACACATATGTATGTTTATATGTATGTATGTGTGTGTGATTTTATGGTTGTTTATGCGAATTTATATAAACAAATATATGTGCTGGCATACTCAAATAAGTTTATGGGTACTCACGATGAGTGTATGATTGTGAGTTATATATTACATATATAAAGGGTGTGTTTGTATGTGTCTCTTGGCTCAAAGTTGTTAGTGTGTTGATACATTTATCGTTGTTGTTGTTGTTGGATCACCTGTTTACACGCATTTTGCATTCATTTTAAATGTAGCGCCAACATTTTAATGGCAGACGAACAAAAGCGGCTTGCCAGCGCTCGATACGCAGCAGCAGCTTCCTGCTAACTGTTTGCGAACATGAATATTAATTTGCGCTTACATTTATTGCGCGAGCACACACATACACACATACATTTCTATATGTATTTCGACACCTGTAGTTGTATTTGTATGTGTGTTTGAGTGTGCTCGAAACTTTTGGTAAGCAGTTAAGCATGTCTGTTTGTATTTGTGTGCGCGCGAAATTGTTGCTTGCCACACAAGAGGTGCACATGTTGCAAGCAACAAAGCGTAAAGTGTTAATCATCAAGAAATTTCGCATGAACACTGCTGTCGTCAGCCAAACACCTTAGTCCCCTCACTTCAAGCACTCAGTGTCCTTCAAACACTCGAAAACAAAAACAATTTTGCGGCGCGTGAAACTGTCGCTTGACAAGTAGATACGCTTATGTAACTGTTTGTGGTGTGAAAAAGTTGCAGAGACCCTGTAGGAAAATGTGAATTTGGTAGAGGAATTTTTGAATTAGAATTAGCTGTCAAAGTAGCTGTCAAAAATCAAATTTGTATGTGTTAGGCTAGACTTCTCTTGCATTTAATATAGACCTTGCTATTTAGATGTAATTTAGAGTATAGAATTCCTTGAAGGGATAGCTGTCAAGGCAGCTGTCAAAGTAAATGCATGAGCTTAACATTAGCCTTTGAAAAATTACCATACTCCTGAAAATCATTACAAAGTTGAGAAAATTTTTATTCGAGATTTGTTGAGTCAAGTTTTATTTTCAAATTCAGAGTTATAATGTCATTAGATTTCATTACACTATTTTATATGCGTTCCTTGTTCCTACAGGGTAGTTAAAAGCATTACACTCTATGGTACTCACTCGCAATTGGTGTCACTGCGGTTGCACGCACTCACACCCAACATCATAAGTATTCATATTTGAAATGGAATATATTTGTATTTGTGAATATGCCTATCAACTTTTATATGCGCGCTAAAATGTAACGGTATTTACATATACTTGATGAGTATTAGCGTGCTTGTGCTGATTTACTTTTTTCCCTCCCATACACAGACACACTCGAAATTAGCACAACTCAGTTATTCAATTGACACTCATCAAGTTGTGTTGACACACTTTTTTATTATTTATTTAATTTATTTTATTTTTTTGTGGAAAATCACAGTTTCAGTCAATTAGCACACGTACTTTGAAAAGAAAAAAATTGTTAAAATAAGTTAGAAATTCATTTCATTTCATTTCGAGTGAAAGCGCATCTACCGTGAAAGCTTTCGGTTTGAGTGCTCTTCAGCATTAAAATGTGAAATAGAAATGTGTAAATAGAAATATATTTTTTTTGTTTTAGTTACACACATTTAGCTGCTTAAAATTTTACAAAAAAATGTTTTTTTTGAAAAAAAAACTAATTTCTAAAAGCCGTTAGGTAGCTAAAAAATATTTTTCTTTGTCGATTTGCATAAAAGCAATATTTCACATACTCCAAGTACTTAGCAAATACTTATGCATTCACTTTGTGAAGTATTTGAGTGAAATTAATTTTGGAAATTTTGCTTCTATTAACGCTTTTTAATTAGACGAGTGGTTTAATTAGGTCAACAAGTTTTATTACAGAGTTTTCTTTTGAAGCTAATTACTATTATTAAACTTTTTACCTTACAGAAGAAGCTTTGTAAACTATTTCTTTATATAGAAAATCATGCGGCAATACTTAAAGTTTCTTTATCTTAAGCTTAAGGAAATATTCATTTGTCGTTATGAAGACACTTCAAGATTTTGTGTAAAGAAATGTGAATCATGCTTTCAGGTTTCACAAAAAGCTTTCTTTCCTTTGTTCGGTGTTGCAGGTTTATTACTAACTTGACACAATTTTCGTGAAATAAACTTAGAATACCGTTTAAAAAGTAATTGACTACTATTATCTATCTATCTAATATCTGAATATCTGAGAATAATTACTGAAAACAACTTAATACTACTTATAAAGTCGTAGGTAGGAGAACTTTATGTCACTAGGCTAAGTGTTATGAACAAAATAACTTGTAATTTGATCCTGTAGATCTGTATGATCTCTCAGAGAGAGAGAGTTAGAAAGAGACTGTGAGTGAAATAGAGGGTTGAAGAGAGAAAGATATAGACAGAAGAGTCGAAGAGAGTGATAGAAAGAGACGGGTATAGTCTGTGAGCAGATATTGAGAATGAAGAAAAGAGTAGAGTGAACATAGAAGATACAGAGAGAGTGAAAGAGAGAGAAAAAGCGCTCGTATAAGAAGAGGGAGAAAACTAACTCTAATTATAGCAATCAATTTTTTGAGTTCTGAGTTGAGTTAAGAAATTAGGGATAGAGAGGACGGCTCTTGATATATATATATATTTGGCGTAGAAATCGCTTAAGCGATTATAGCCGAAGTCTTGATACTTGCAATAAAAAACGCTCTGCTATTTTTTCATGAGAATGAAAGAATGAGTCATTAAAGAATGAAAAAAATGAGGTTATGACAGTTTCGACCAGTTAATTTTTTTAAGATCGTTTGAAAGAAAAATATATTAAGGAGAAGACTTGTAGACAGTACGAGAGCGTGATAGTTCGTGTCATTATCTTTTATTGTAGAACTAGCAGACCGCTCCGGCTCGACTCTCAACCACGTACTTGGAGGGATTTGTTCAGCAAGCTGCTGCGATCGCTCGTTACTCGACTCTCTGGTACGCGATTGCGATGCGAAGAGATTGATTTGCAAGACGATTTTCATTTTCAGATTAAGATTCTCCAACACGGAGTCTTTTTGATACCCTCACCTGGGAACTATTTCCAGAAAGTTGAGATTCTAGTAATAGCCTATGTTACTCGGGGTGTATGTTGCTTTGCAATGGTGAAAGAATTTTTGAAATCGGCACACTAGTTTTTGAGTTTATTCATTACAAACATACATACAAATCTTTCCTCTTTATAAAAGTAGTATAGATAAATAGTCCATAGAATAATATATACATTATATAAAAATGGTAAACCTTGAGGCCTGTGGCGCTCTCAAGACAAATGTCTTTTGTTGCTGATCGACGAACTTCTCAATCTATTTCTGACTAAAAAGAATTTCTTACAAAATTCTCATAACAATCTGTCAACCTCGTTATAAAATATTTTGATTAGATACAAATAAAAGAAAAAAACTCGTTCAAACAATCAATACACCTTTTAAGGTAAACCCAAACCATTACTTAATGCCCATATTAATTGAACTTCATTGTTATTGGGAATACTTTCAGGACAATTTAAAGCTTATGCTGGTAACACAGCTTTTATTTGATTATTCGCACAACATTCCATTATAAAACTAATATAACATTAGGAAATAAAAAGGATTTAAAAACTTTACCAATTAAGTGGCTTTCCAAAGCCGTCACAGCGATTTCCTAAAATAAAAAAAAAATACAAATAAAACAGCAAACCACTGGCAATTACTTTGTGGCAGTGACTACAAATGATATTAGCTTTGGAACTTCCTGCCACCAACGCCAGCAGTTTGCAACTGACCACACTTTGCCAACACACCAACGTGTCAGCTCGAGTTTGACTTCCACTGGAAAGTCGTAGGTGAAACCCATTCACGTTTTGTGATAAGTTCATAATTTGGCCTGCAACTTTAGCAAGCAACTAGACAGGCGGGGTGGCAGAGAGCACCTACTAACACATATCAAGATAGAAGATGCAAAAGTGAGAAGTGTCATGGTCAAACTGACAGTTAGAAGTGATGCTAGTGAGCCTGAAGGGAGAGAGAGAGGGTGTTAGGATAAATAGATTCGAATTAAAAAGTAAAAAATGAGCAAACGGGTGACACTAAACCTGTAATTTTGCCTCACCTGAATCACGAACGCCAACAAAAACACAAATAACTCATTTGCTAACAAACTCTGGATTTTGTGGCAAATGCAGTAGCACACACACAGGCGCAAAGCGTGACAGTTCGTTTAGTGTTTGGTTTATTATTTGCACTTTGACCTCATTTAAGTCGAAAGGACAAACTTTTGTCTCTAAACTCGAATATGCACAACAGTTAAAAAGGACGTGTCTTCCTAGCACACCAAAAGCAGGAGTGGAGAGAGAGCGAAGGAGAGAGCTGATATTTTGAATGCCTGTTCAGTGCAACAGTGAAATGTTGCATATTAAAATAATGATAAAACTATAAAGTTGAAGTTTTCATATACTTTACACTCGTGTGTATATGTCTGTGTTGAGTTTGGCAATTGCTGCTGTAGTAATTGCTATGCGTTGCGCCACGCGTCAAACTGTCTTGTGCAATGGAATCTTTGTCTACGCTTAGATGCAATCGCTGAAAAACTTTTGTGTGTTGTCAAAAATTGAACTTTTCAATGAACACAAATTCTAGTTCATACACACACATACAATAACATAACTGTAATAACTTGCCTGCAAGTGCAGCTGCCATGACTTTTGTGACTGTAGCACAGTTTTAGGCGCACGACAGCACATTTCACATTTTGTAATTTGCATTTTAGATTTTCATTTTCGATTATATAAAATGCAAATTTTTGTGGTAATTTTCTTGTGGATGTGATGTTTTGAAAGTTTATTTTTGGAAAAATAAATATTTAAAGTAACTGTTATGCGAAATGGCTTGCAGACAGTAATAATAGTAAATATCTCCGGCTTAAAAAAATTAATAAATGTAAATGAGATGAATACCATGTAAGTTAAGTAATATTAGTTGCTTTGTACTAGTCTTGATGGACCTAGCCAGGCTCCACAACGTTTTATATTATTTTTCGTGATTGTTTTGAATTTGATAAAGGGATATCAAGCTGAAGCGGATTTAGAAAGATTATTTTTAAAAATTGTTTTCAAGAGTGTTGCCACCTGTTTAAATATTTAACAAAATAAGGTGAATTATTACAATAGTGGTATACAATTTAAGAGGGTTTCATATTCAATTTTTTGATTCAAATTTAAATTGATTAAATTTGTTTTTAATTTTTGAAAAAGCTGGCCATTTCAATCAAATTAATAAATTAATTTAATCAATACATGAGAGACCTGATATTAAAAAATTTTAAGAAAGATTTAAGAAATATTTGAGAGAAAGGATGCCACCTGTTGAAAAAATTGAAAACAATTAAGTTAAAAACACAAGAAAATTTACACTTGCTGCATATCAAACTAAAGTGATTTGAAAAAAAAAACGTAAAATTAGAAACTTTTTTTTGTAGGGTTGCCACCTGTTTTATACATCCATACAATAAAACTGAAAAGATAATTGAATTATTAAAATTCAGGTGTCAAGCTAGGCAGTTTTAAAGATGAAATAACCTAAAATGTTTTAAAAAAGTTTACCGTAAGAAATATTGTTCTGTGGGGTTGCCACATATTTATCATATTTGTACAATAAAGCCGATAAATAAACGAATTATTACAATACAAATATCAAGTGAGATAGTTTAAAAGATGAAAAGTTTACATATTTTCGCAGAAGTGTTGCCATCGTTTAAAAAAAAAATAAATTAAATAATAAACCTGATAAGATGCATAAGTTATTAAAAACATAGTACCAACTAGCTAACTAAGGCAGTTACATATAAATTTGAAAGTTTAGAAAAAAAAGTGTTGCCACCTATTTTTTAAATAAAATGTAAATAACAAAATTAAATTAAAATAGTTGGCTCAATATTAATAATTAGCCATACAATTTTTTTAATTTTAGAAAAGAGTTGCCACCTTTTTATATTTTTTTAATTACACTTTACAACAAATATAATTCAAATCAACAGAGCAATATTTGTATTAAATGAAATTTTATTTGTGATATTTTCTTTTTAAAAAATAAATTTTCATCAATCAATTAAAGGGCAAATCTATCTTTTTATTAATCACAACTCAATTATCGTAACTAATTCTCATTATTCCTGGAATGTGACAACCGAAGTAATAAATAAAATCTCTCAAATATGTTGTTATATTCGCACATATTAAAAAAAATATCCAAATAATTTTATTTAAATATTATGTTTCTTTTTTACTTTCAGGTAAGTGTCCAAAATTGCAAGAATTTCTACCTCAAATAAATTAGTAAGTATTACATGTATTATTAATTAAAAAAATTCTATTCTAAAGTATATAGCTTCAATCGTAAACAAATTTATTTATTTGGGTTCTCAAATAGCGGTTCAATTATTTATACAATGAATACTGTTGAAGTCTAATCCAATTTCAAGCATTAAAACAATGAAATATTCATGTTAGTTCCTTAAATCCATGAAAATACCAACGAACTTCAACAGTTTTAGCTAATGGCTTAAGCTGTAAGCTATCTTCAGCTTAAAAATTAAACACACCCTACACGGCGTATGATGACCAAGCCTTTTACTTCACTAACCATAAGTGCCAACATGGCGTATGAGTAATCACCCTCCAGGTTAGTGGTGAAGGCACGCAGGTTGCTTATACGCCCCGACTAAGCGGCTTAACTGCAATATGAGCATGTCTTGCTTTCCCAACAAAACAGTGCTAAATAAATCAGCAGCAGTAAAATGCAATAACAAATAATAGCAGAACAACAACAACAATCAGAAGAAGCAGAAGCATAAAAATAGGCAACAATAAAAGAAAAACTATAAAAAGCAATAGAATCAAAATAGAACGTTTAACGGGAAAAAGCATTGCAGTAATCACCTTTATTTGGGGCGTGTGACGTCTTCTACACTTAAGTGATTGAACATAACAAATTGTGCGCAACATAAACACACGTGAAAACATTGGAGAAGCGCTAAAAGCAGGACGAAAAGCAAAGCACTTTCCTCTTCGCTGGAAATTATAAGCGGTTGATGATAGTAAAAGCGCAGCGAAGGGTGTGCCGCGCGCACTTGTATTGTATTGTTTGTCTGTCTGTTCGTTTGTCTGCTGTGGAATTCTTTTGTTGTAGGGGTAGGAATTTTAAAAGCGTAAACAAGTGCATTAAAAATCAATGATGACAGTTTTAGCGTCTTCTTTTGTGTGCGCGCATAACAAAGGACACACGCTCCTTCTCCTCCTCCTTCGCTGCCATGAAACTTTGGTGCTTCATGCAGGGGTGTGTGTTGGTTGTAAATGCGAAATTACAAATGAAAGCAGTTTGAGTTTGGGTGTGGGTGTGGGTGTGCGCTGAAAAAATATTGACTGTCTGAAGTTTTGTGCATTTGCTGTAAACAAGTTAACACGATATGGCTAACAAAGTGTTGAATTTCGCATTTCGTGAGCAGATGCGCATCGCATTCCTGGCTGGCATTGTCAGCGGATGTGTACCCATGAATGTCTGTTTTCTTCCTTATTCACTACTAGCAAAAGTCTCCCTTCTGAAGTGTTTATGCTGAGCGCTAACAAAAGGCGATAATAAGCGGATGATGAATAACAGTTAGAAAACTACAGTAACGGTAAATGCTTATAGGGAAATAATTTTTATTTTCATTTGCTTCTACAAAGTTATATCTCTAAATGTGTCTCAAAACAAGTGAAGAGAACAATAATCCGTTCCTGCAGGGTTGCATTCTTCATATGTGGACTATGTGTAAAAATCCGTTTGCGGCATATCGTGTTGACTGGACATTGAGTAATCGTTGTTGAGGAAATGCTATTAGGCTATCAGCTATTATTATCATTCATTCATTTGCGTTTGTTAGTAGTTATAATATTTAAATGGCCAATAAATGGATAAACACTGAATGATAAATAAGTCAATGTCGCCGGTAATAAAATAAAATAAAATAAAATAAAATAAAATAAAATAAAATAAAATAAAATAAAATAAAATAAAATAAAATAAAATAAAATAAAAAAAAAATAAAAAAAAATAAAATAAAATAAAATAAAAAAATATTAAAAAAAATATAATAAAATAAAATAAAATAAAATAAAATAAAATAAAATAAAATAAAATAAAATAAAATAAAATAAAATAAAATAAAATAAAATAAAATAAAATAAAATAAAATAAAATAAAATAAAATAAAATAAAATAAAATAAAATAAAATAAAATAAAATAAAATAAAATAAAATAAAATAAAATAAAATAAAATAAAATAAAATAAAATAAAATAAAATAAAATAAAATAAAATAAAATAAAATAAAATAAAATAAAATAAAATAAAATAAAATAAAATAAAATAAAATAAAATAAAATAAAATAAAATAAAATAAAATAAAATAAAATAAAATAAAATAAAATAAAATAAAATAAAATAAAATAAAATAAAATAAAATAAAATAAAATAAAATAAAATAAAATAAAATAAAATAAAATAAAATAAAATAAAATAAAATAAAAATAAAATAAAATAAAATAAAATAAAATAAAATAAAAAAAAATAAAATAAAATAAAATAAAATAAAATAAAATAAAATAAAATAAAATAAAATAAAATAAAATAAAATAAAATAAAATAAAATAAAATAAAATAAAATAAAATAAAATAAAATAAAATAAAATAAAATAAAATAAAATAAATAGAAATGACTTAAATTAATTCCAAGCAGAATTCCAGAACTCTACGAGCTCATTAATTAACTTAAAATGTTGCTATTTGTATGTATGGTGCTCAAATAGAGTGCTTGGTAAAGGTTCAATGAACCGTAAAAGACACAACCGAGGCAAATGAGCTGCAAAAAGCTAACATTTATTTTAATTAACATAAAATACTCAATTTCCTGCCAGAAAGACGAGTCCTCTAATGGGCACACATGTGTGTTAGTGGTGCATGTATGTGAGCGTATACAAAAAGGGACTACACGTCGCATGCGAGACTAACTGAACGGAAGTGGAACAACAACTAAGACACACACACTTAGAAATGCAGTGCGAGTTGGGGCAACAAGTACCGTTGATGGCGCCACTTATTATTACTAGCTGCATAAGTAGTGCGTCGGGAGCCGCATCAACAATTGAAAGTCAGGAGAGTGCAAAAACAATAATAAACAACAAAACTAACTTTTGTCGTACAACAACAACAACAACCACAACAAAAAAAAAACGATATGCAAAACTAAAAGCTGAGCAATAACAATAAACATTAAAATAGAGAAAATGGTTGGCAGCCAAATAAAGCAAAAGGACAAGGCAAGTAAAATAATACGCCAATAGACACAAGTCGAATGCACAAACAAACACTTCACCCAGGCGCAGAGACAAAAGTTGAGCGTCCCGAAGACGAGTAGACGCTATTTGTTGTTGGTTGGAAACGCTTTGTGGCATGACGCAGCGCAAATGGAGGCACTCATCGCTGTTACAGGCAGGAAAGTTGTGCGAGGAGAGGGTCATTGGCGCGGGTGTTGGGCGGGTTGGTTGGCGAAAAGTGTCATCCGATGCGCACGTCGCGTGTCTCAAGTGCATTACAACAAATTGGTCTGCACGAATGCCGACATCGCGGGGCCTTGGAAGGGTATGCTGCATAAGAAACTTTCCACACAGACTTACACTCGTATATGTCTGTATTTGTATCTACTTGGAAACCAGCAGCGCCAACTTTTGCGGATGCAATTGCAAATGATATGCAAAGAGTCGCCAAAAGTGGCAGCGTCACTGTGAAGTGCCCCACACTTGCGTACGTAAGTCATATTCATACTTAAGCAGTTAAGCGGGCCAGCGGCGTGTGCGGTGTGCAATAAATGACGCCGCTTGCAGCAGCTTTGTTCACTCTTATGTTCACATTTCAGTGCATTTTTATACTTTGCATTGCAAAAGTGCCAGTGGAGAAGTTTTGTAAATTTCATTAAGAGAATTGTTGCATACTTTCGTGCGTTCGCATGACTTCGGCATGGTCAGGACGATGCTGGTGATGTGGCAACTCTGTCATTTGGTAGACGTAAACAAATGACAATAGAATCGTAGCTGATTGCTGCTTTGCATTTTTGTTTTTTTCTTTTTGTTGTTGTTGTAATTTTATGGTTTTATTGGGAGTTAGCAAATATTCTTTTGTCCTGAAGGGCATAATAAGGAATAAAAAAAATTAGAAAAATATTTCCGAAATATTTAATTCGGATTGTTCATCCCTGGGGTACTGACAACATTTAAAGAAATTATCTTATTTTAGTTAAAATAGTAACGCTTTAATTATCAAGGTTTGGAACATTACTTAAGCGAAGACACATATGGAGATTTATTTAATATGCGGTCGACTTTATCACTCTCTTTCTTTCTGTCTCTCTATCTCTCTCTTCTTTTTCTAGGGCTTTAAATGAAATATTTTAACCTTTCGTCTTTCATATACAAAAAACTTGTTCTTTTGGGAAGATATTATTTTCTTATTAGATTGGGCTTTAATTTCTGTAACACGACACTTCTTCTGAATTGTTGTAACACTCCCACATTTCCCACATATTTTCGAATTATCGCCTTCGGTATTATGATTGGTCTTAGACTCCTTTTATTTTGATTAGGCGGTAATCAGCGACCCCGAGAACCGCTGAGTAACAAGTTTCAAGCGTTTCCGATGCATATTTCAAAAAAGCGTTCGCCATATTGGATCCGCCATTTCGTAGATTGAAAACCCGACACCGGATTCGGAATCAGCGACCCCGAAAACCTCCGAGTAACAAGTTTCAAACGATTCCGATTAATAAAAAAAATCGCTGGCCGCCATATTATGTTTCTGAGATTATGTCAAAACCCTGATCTGATGGGAAATGGACTTCGGATT
Source organism: Zeugodacus tau (assembly GCA_031772095.1). NCBI lineage: Eukaryota > Metazoa > Arthropoda > Insecta > Diptera > Tephritidae > Zeugodacus > Zeugodacus tau. Next base: position 59,940,249 of record CM062650.1, on the reverse strand, counting down.
CGGATCCAGCGATCAAAAACATAAGGTATACATAGTAAGACCTCTAGGTCATAACACAAATTATCTTTTTGTGTGGCTGTGTAATCTTTCTGGGACCCACAAATCTCTTTTTCATGTACCATTTAGGTTGGTAATCGAAGGACTTGCTTACTTAATACTGAATTCATGTGATCATCCCAGAGAGACAGAGAGAGTTTAGCCTTTAATTTAAGTTAGAGAGCTTTAGTGCTCTACCCTCTCTTAAAGGAAGAGCAAAATATTCAATTTCCATTGAAGTTCAATGAAGGAAGGGTTCTATAATCATTTAATAAAGAGGAGCTAGCTCCAACTTTTCTGAAAAGCTGTCTCTTCCTGTTGTCTACTCTTGAAACCCAATGGATATAGGTTCACTGGAGTACAGCGAAGGATCAAGCAGATACTTTGGATATCCAGTAGAGGTGGATAGTCCACTTTGTTTCAAAACGGTTCTCAAAAACATATAACAGTAATGTTTTGACAACGAAAGACCGCTAATTAAGTGGACGAAGCATGTAACCTATAGCACTTGCAGAGTTGTAAAGCGATGACATTCGTCTAATAACAGTTAAAATAATGAAGTGCACAACAAAACGAGGCGGTAAAAGGCATAACACTCGAACAAACTTCTCAAGCACATAGAACTGGGACAGATAGCTCGAAATGTCAGCGCCTCTTCACCACATACAAAATTGCAATGCAGTCGAGCAGACAAGGAACGACAAGAAAATACGAGAATAAATGGCATTAAAAGTGCACGTAAAGACAATAACAATTAAGCGAAATGTGTCAGTGAAAATAAATGCGGTGAAAAGCGCAGCAACAACAAGACTGCTAAGTGCCGCAGCACCAAAAATGGATAAACAAACGACAAAACATTGCACGTAAATAACTTTGTGTAGCAATTCAAATCAATTAAAAGAGTTCCAAACTATGCGCCAAACAAACTACGGAGGACGGACGGCGGACGACGAGTAGCGAGCGACGAGCGATGTGCAGCGGCGACAAGTGCAACTTCAACAAAACTGTCATTACCATTTCCGAGAATTTAAGCAATCGGTGGCAAGGCGACTCTTTGCGGGCAAGTTTCGAGTGAGTGAAAAGCAGACAGTACTCGTAAATGCTTGTCGCATCCACATTGAAGGGCGCCCAGTAAAGCGGTGAGGAATTTTAACGACAAACCGAAATAAATGTATCGGATTATGAAGTTTAATGATGGCAAGTTTAAGAAACATGAAACAGTTTTCCTTCAAAGTTGCTTGAGAATTCGTGTTCAGTTTATGTACTGTATAATTGGGGTCATTCGCTGGCTGAAGTTGTTGTTTGTTGAGGCATGCGTTGATTTAAAGTGAATTGTTGGAGACAGTAAAGTGGAAAGTTGTCTTGTTTTGAAGAGGACTTGGTTGTATGGTTAAATGAAGGATTGTCTTGAAACTATCAGGAACTCGCGAAGTAAAGTCAATGAGGTTTTAAATACCAAAGTGTGGAACTCTACTTAAATCAAGACACATACCAATTAAATAAAGCGGTCAATATTCAGTCGACTATCTCGCTCACTCTCTCCTTCAATCTTCTCTATCTCTATTAAAAGTACAATATCTATTGAACTTTATACAGATTATAGAAAAAATAGAGCTCCAAAGACCTTATGCAAATTCTATTTCAAACTTCTTCGTATTGCATTTGTATCGTGTACTGCCTGTTACTGCTATGGTCAGCTGCACGAAATTGCATTCCTTTCTGCAGCAACTGCGACCGCAAGCACCCAGAAGCATTTGAGAAAAATATAAAGTAAAATGAGCGCGTGCTCTGACTCTTTTATCTCCTTGCTCTGAACGTGTCTTGCCGTTTCAGCATTGTTTCTTTGTTTCTATTTTTTGGTCAAAGTTCAAAATAAGCAACTTCACTGACAACAAACAAATCGAAATTAAAATTTCAACACCACAAACGGACAAGACACGCCTCACCATTCTGTGTTTTGTTCAAATATTTCCAATTTTTTCGTTTTTATTTTCTTATTTTTGTCATTCTGTGGCGACTTTGTAGTGTTTTGTGTGGGGCTAAATATGAGTAGGATTTCTTCTGGTTATTGTTTTTTTGTTTCTCTAACTTTTTTCCTAAAGAAGACAGAAAATAAGAGGTGAAGAAATAAAAAACGGGGACAATATTGTCGTTAAAAAGACTTGAAAAAATTATTTTTTTCATTTTCCTTTGAAAAGTTGCTGTCACAGTGAACACAAAGGCACCAAATGATCTCGTATTCGTTTCAGAAGGTCGATAATAGGTTAGGTTAGATCGAGGAGTAGATCTCCGCATCTACAGAGAATCTCACTTAGACAGCAAAAAACTGTCCTTTGTGACACTCACATACTCCTAACTCATCGCCAAGACCCTCATGATTAGACAAAGTGTTTGGACTCTGTTATAAAGTTCTTATGTCGGCTAATTTCGATTCCAGTCACTTCGTTGGGTTCGCCGAAGGTCTGCCTACCTATGTAGGTGTGTTAACCGAAGTCTGGCGAATGCTGGACCTACAGTGCTTTGATGAATCCTCTTCTCCTCTTCGCCTCCCTCTAAGTAACTTTGGCAACTCGAGTCTGGCTTGATTCCTAATCTCACTGCATATGTGCCTATTCGACAGATCGAAGATCGATAGTAATGTGCTTAGCAAAATTATGATTTTTGTGGAACTTTAGTTAAGCTGAGGCAGTCTTTGGAGCTCAAAAAGCGATCCACTTTGCTCTAACTAAAAAAAAAGATTTCAATCAGGAAGATTTTTTAAATCTAAACCTTGTAATCCCATTTCGAACTTTCTGTTAGCATCTAACTTCAAGTCGTTGTACTGAATTGAGAAATTAATTGTCTCGAAACTGGTTTCAAAGAACTTTATGAAGAGTTTTTGACAGTTCTTTGACGTTTAATGACATATTTCGGGAAGGGTTGTCATAAGTGATGGTTCCTAAAATGCATAAAGGTCTTCAAGGAGTTTCCACATATATTTAAGGGTATTTTGATCTTAAGAAATACAATGATTGGGAGTTCTCTTGTCTTACGGTTTATATATATATTTTAACATGTGAAATGGTTCTGTCACAGGGGCCTTAAAGGATTCTTTTACTTAGTCTTTTGAAGCCCAAAGAGCACGCTAGTTCCATAGAACTTGTATGAAGTGATGGTTTGCAAAATATAAAGGCTTCGAAGAGTCTTCACACAATTTTAATGATATTTCGATCTCAGGAAATATTATTTTTGTAAGGAGATCCAGATAGATGAATAATGGCAGATCTCTTCTTTTGTGGTTGTTATATTGTAATATGGAATTGTGATAGATCTTAATGGAATTTTAAAATTTTTTACGTGTAAATGAATTTATTTGCCACACTGTAATTTGCTAGCTTCTCAGACTTTTTCTTCAATTCTTCTGGAAACTAAAAAAATTGTTTAAAGTCTTTAAACAACTGTAAAACAATTGACTTGACTCGACTGATTGACTAACAGCACCTACTCAATGAAAGGCTGAGCTGCAGCATACAAAGAAAACCAGAAGAAACGCAGACAAAGAAAGCGAAATGAAATGCAAAGCGTACAAGAAACGAAGCAAAAACAGAAAATTGTCGTGGCCCGGATTGAATGGTGTTTAAGCCAAGACATTGGTGTCAGCAGCAAATTTGCTGATATTGAAAAACCCATTGACATTTAGAGACAATAATGGTGTCGCACCGCACAGTTACTCGGGCATAAGCACATATACACAAGTGCTTGTATAGCAAGAGACTAACTGTGCTGTATTTTTTATAAGAAAAAAAAAAAAACAAAAAACATGAAAATCGAAAATGAACAGCAAATTGCTGCAAAATGCTGCACTTTTTATTTTAGCTTTGTTTTTATTTGACTTTTATTTATCTGCTTTGCTTGTTGTGCGAAGCGTGTATTTTCTGGCACTTTTCACGTGCCGAATCCGCTTGTCCAGTCGCCTGTGCGCTTATCCTTTCCTTAATTCATTTGCTTGTTTGTTTGTTTATTTGTTTATTTGCTTTAGTCCTTTTCTTCAATTTTCGGTTTTGGATTTTTTTTTCATCGCCTGCAATTTGTTGAATGTTGTTTTTTTTGCGATTGCAAGAAGAATTCGTGGTTGTCTCCATGGCTTTCATTCTGTCATTTGGCTGGCTCAGTTTTCGCTGTTTTTTCACTGTTTTTCTTCCTTTCTCTGCTTCTTGTTTGCTGTTTTTGGTCATGTTCGTTTACCTTTTTTTTGCTGCTGTTTATGTTGTTCTTTCACTTTATTGTTGCTGCTGTTGTTGTTTTGTATTTTCTGGCTTGGCCACCCGTCTGCCAGTTGGTCCGCTTTCATTCGCTTGTATTCGTATTTGTATTTGTATTTGTTCATTGTCTCCTTTGTAATATTAAACAAAGCGTGGAACGTGATTGCAATTAAAATTGAAAAGCGTTAAGCGAACTGGACTATTAAGTTGCATACACAATGCGACCGCACACACGTGCAACATAACGTTGCATATTTGCTTTGCAAACTCTATATACATATATATTCACTTACATACAAATATTGACTCACAAATGCACAGCTAGCTATAATACAGAAGTATTTACTTGTATATTTTTTTGTATGTGTGAATACTCGAATTTCATTGTATTTCCCGAACGAAGATAACATGTCGTTGAAACTACTAAAGTTTGAAATATATTTTATGTTCATGTTATGGCTTTTACTTTTATTGAGAGTCTATAATATATAAGTCACACATCATGTCCAATCTTAAGCAGAACTTTAAGATCGTTCAAATATTTTGTTGATTTTTGTGATAACCTTTCTTAATATACGAATATAGAACCTCCTATGCTGATAGATTAAGTTTTATGGCCCCCTTTGTTCTCCAATAATAATATTGATTAAGCTACTCTCGCAATTAGTTATTTAACAAACGAGAGATTGCTTAGTCCAAACTGAATTGTTGATGTAGTACTTGTAAAGTTTTTATGGATGTTTTCAAAGCTGCTCTTAACTGTCCTTCTTGAATATTAGTTCCAAGTCGAATAATCAGTAAGAGTGTTAGTAACGTTCTGATATAGTAGGTGTATTAGGTTAGGTTAGGTTAATCTGGTTGGCTTTAGGATGCATGCCCTTGTCTCTAATTTTAGTAGGTTCTGAGGTTTTACTAATGAAAACTCTTCCACATTCTTGTACTTTACGACCCCAAAACCTTGGAGCCGTTGCCTTGACAATGCAGGACAAGTGTAGGGGTGTTACTGAACCGAAAATAGTTGCTGTCTCAATGGCAATGGTAAGATACTTCAAGAGATCTCGATCTCAGGGTGGCCACGGAAGAAATTTTCGGTCCTATTGTTCCAAAATTCTAACTTAAAACCTTCGGTAGTATGTTTATGCATAAGATGCTACATCAGGTTATGTGGTTGATAGATGAGATCAAGTTCAAAAAGACCATCCATTAACGAGGAAGGAATTAAAATTTCGAAAAAACTAACCTTATTTGGATTATATTACATTCCTGTAAAGAATAGGCACAGATTGTAGAAAAGGCAGTGGTTGTGGATGTTGAACATTGAAAGATAAATGTGAAAATGTGAAAAAGATAAATGAAGCTACTAGGTCGACTTTGAGATAGATATAGACAAAAACTATATTTCTGTAAGAATGTATAGAAACTCTTTTGACGGCTATTTGGAGCACATTGAAGATATGACAGTGAAAAACGGAGATCCTCAAGAGAATTGACGTCTAATAAATAAATTCGAATGGAAATAAAGCAGCGAGAAAAACTGATAAAGCATATGGTTGGACAAAAGCACGGAAAGTCGCATGTCATGGTTGAAACGGAAGCTTTGTTGAAGTGCTGGGACCGTATTACCGTAAACTGTCAAGCCGACAAGTTAGCAAAAGAGGGTACCCCAGCCACATTGCTAACGGACTGGGAACAAGGCGGTAGTCCGTAGTCCATCTTGTCGTAATGATATGAGTGCTGACTAGATAGTGTCCAATTTCCACGTCTGAGGTGAAACTAAAGATTTTGTCAAGCACAAGCTGCCAAAATCGTATGGAGGAAGGTGAAATCATCTAGGCACTTTCTTCTCCAATGTCCAACTTTCGTCAGACTAAGGTTAAAGCATCTCGGTAGGCATACCTTTGGTGAACTCAGGGCCATGGATAGTATTGATAATAGCTGTCTCAAGGATACTTGAGGATCGTCTTGAACCATAGGTAGGGATGTTTTTTGTTTGCATTCCAAAGGACCTGCATTTTCCAGCTGTCCAAGTTGGATCCGTTGCTATCTAAAACGCATGTATCAGCCTCCTAACCTAACTTAGGACGATAGTAGCAGTTCTGAAAGTTTGAGACAACAGTTAAAAATGTGAATCCATATTAATAGATTAGGACGAAGTCGAAATTATACCACGGAAATTGATTAATTGTAATCACATATTTTTCAAAAAATTTTAATCGAACATCATTTTTTTCTTCCGAGAAAATTTTTTTGTTAGGCTTACTATTGACTCACGGTGGTAAACTAACATTGCCGATGATGCTCTATAATTATATGTATCTGCCACTAAAGGGTAATTTATGAAAAAAAAAACGAAAACCTCCCCGGTCTCAACCTCCACTCCTCAAACTAATTAGAATGGTAAAACAATTAATGCTCATAAAATGTTTCTATGTTCACACTATAATTTATGCCGCCTTACTTTCTTCGAGCAATATGCCTAACTAATGCCTGGGAAGTCTTTTGGGAGCAACATATTTATAGAGCACAATTAATATTAATAAATCATGGTCTTATCTACATATGTTTATTTTCTCAACGACGTCTTGTCTTTCTTCTCAGCTTAAATTTAAATTTTTATACAACAACAAAAATATATATTCAACTTAATGACGCACATACGAGTAATTAATACATGTGAAATTCAGAAACTTTAATGACAACGCTCATATTTCAATAGCAGCACTATTTACACGACACTATTCTGTATATACACATATATATATATATTTATTTATGTGATGTTTATGAGTTGGACCTTAAAAGTCGCTGGGCACACAAAAGCCTTTGCTTTGACGAAACTTCGCAGACAATAAATAAGCTCAAATTTCTGCATCATTAACACAGATTAAAGCCAAACACGCGCCAAAACTAAATTATGTCCAAAGACACACACTACGAGCGACAAGCGACATGAGAGTATATGGATGAATGAGTACCAAAAGGACACAGCAGCCGCGATTAGTGGTGCTCTATGTATGTGAGATAGTGTGTAAAGTTTTGAGACTTTTATCTGCAAACCCCGACTTTTGAGTATAGTAAGCAGAAATATGTCATTATCACAAGCGAGTGAACAACAGTTACTTCATATGCAACAAGAAGAAAGCGAGCGAATAAATAGCGAAGCCAACAACAATAGCAACAATGTAATGAATTGCTAATACTCATATGTCAAGCGTTTGGACCCTTCTTGTGAACTTAACTCACAGCTGCAGACATATAGATTTACATAAAGACAAATATGTATCTCCTTACATATGTGTCCATAAAGTTCGCCGCCGACTTTAAATGCAAAGCGACCGCGAAAAGCCAACGAAGCGTGGCATGCATGGCGTTTGCGCTGCTACTAGCCATAGCCAACCCCCCCTCCGTGTGGCAGGAAGCTGCCGTTTTGTGGTGGCTGCTGGAAATTCGCTACTAAATCAAATAGTTAATAAATCACAGGCGTTCAGAAGGAGCAAAAAAAAAAAATGAAGAATCAATGTTTATGTGGTGTGGGCGCGCTTGAATAAGTCGTAAGTTAAAGTAAAGTGTATGAAAAGTTCGAAGTTGCAAGTTTCTTCGAATGAGTTGCAGACGCACGCAATATCAGCTTGACAATTGTGGCAGCAATAAAAGTGGAAATGAGTTGGAGCAGCATTTTCTGAGTAGATAGATGTGTTGCTACATACACATGTGTATCAAAAAAGAGAGAAATAAAGGAAGGATAATCAAAATAGAAGAATTTGGCGTTCAATTTACTTCATTGTTCATTTTAATGGGATTATAAAGACAGTTGATTTGCTAAGTTCTGTGGATATATTCATACACTTACGAGTATATTTGCAGAGATGAGAATCTATTTTGTTTACAATGTTTAGAGTCTGGTAGATTCATAAAAGACTCCAACAAATTCAATACTGACTTTTAGATTCTTTCTTTTTGTTGTTATATTGGCAGAAAATATTCTCGAAATAATTCTCAGAAATGCTCCTGAGTTGACAGTCCTTGAAGTTTCACCTTGCCGTAATAGTGGGAGTACTCAACGGACACTGCGGAATAGGCAAACATGCGATGCAGCAAAGAATCCTGCCGGATGTATACTGCCATAGCAGGGCGAGTTGGAAAGGCCAAGGCCATCTTCTTCTCCACTGTGCAGCATTCGCAAAACAGAGGTTGGAACATCTCGGTTGCCATACTTTAGGCGAAATATGCGAACTTGTCAGATAAGACACTAGCTGCCTCATAAAATTTGTGTTAGGCTCAAAGCGTTAGGATACGTAAGGATCTTCTTTGCGGTCCATACTTAGTCTTCTAGCATCACAACGGACGGGCACCTTTAGTTGTCCAAGTAGGATCTGTTGGAATACTAGTCGCGGAGGTCAGCAATTTTAAACTAACCTAACCTGAAAGTCCTTGTGGATTAAAATGGGGGTCGGTTACAATTACGTAGACCCTATATTCCTGGGAACGGATAAGGACGGTGCTTCTCTATTACAAAGATTCTTTGTTACTATCATTGGCCACGCAACATACATACATCAAATACTAATCCATCAATTTCTAATTTTACCGTTAGCCGTTGAAAAAAAATATATTTGAATATACTTGTATTTGATGTTGTTGTAGCCATTTAGAAAATCTACAAATAATTTTGGAAATTTCATTGAAAATATAGCCTTTAAATTGATGTAAATCTGATCGATTTCATTCCGTAAATTAGACGGTTTTTGAACCTACCACGTGGTGAATATGCCTGACTACCTCTGGTAATTCTGACTATTTAAAGGGTTGCCTGTGTATAATACATATTTAGATGCAGCTCAGAAATTTAATCACTTACAAAGTAAGTAAGGTGTTTGGAATACGACCATCCACAGAAACCCGAACCATTTTCAGCATTTTTTCCCTTAAAAAATGAGTTTTGTTAAAATATATTTTAGTACAAAGTGTTGTAAAAAATGTGCGTTGGGTTATGTTGAGCTAAATCATGGACTTCTGAATGAAGCCGGTGCAAGAAGTTCCTAAAAAGAAAACTTTCAGAGGTATATTTATAATAAGCTAGATTACACTCGGATTTCTAAAGAATTATAGTGGATTAATATACTATTCTCTGAGTACCACGGTTTTATTAAATAGCGAGTGCAGTAATATCCATTATCCTTCGTTCTCAGTTTGGATTTGTACTTCGAACTGTTTAGTCCCGAACTTAATGTAAAATGAAAAACAAAAACAATATATTTTTCCCTCTAACAATGAATAATAGTCTGTGGACTATAATCAAATTTTGTATCATAAGGAATATTTATTTCTGTATGCATATACCCATTTGCACCCTTAGTTCCACTAGAAGATTCGACTGTCTTTGGCCTATGAAATAATAATAAAACTTTTCTGTGGCTAAAAGTTTGGTGGCCAACAAATAAACGCTAAGTTGCGCCACGCGACTAACTCACCACGAGACTGCGTGCGACTGGTGGGTGCGCATGGGGTGAGTGTGAAAGTTATGTAGATAAATGAAAAATAACGGTTGATAAATGTGCAGCGGCGAAGTGAGTGTACAAGTAACGGCATGTAAGTAAAGTGAAGAAATTGCGTGCTGAGGCTGGTGGGCAGCAAGTGCCGACTGTGTTGGATGAAGTTATTATTGAGAATTAGTAAAAGTTTTTGCGCAACACATACGCTGCGGAAGGCTCACATGAGCGCATTGTCTGCAAGAAGTGAAGAAACACATATGTGAGAGAATCTGTGTGCGGGTGGTTGTGACCTAACGAGACCAACTAGTCTTCATAAAAGCTATTACAACTAAACATAGATATGCAAATAATTGTCTGAAACTTCGGTAACTTTGGCGATTTGTTAAATAACTTAGTTTGGGAATATGTAAAAAACTGCGGCTTACAAAGAAAGGCTTCAATGAGCTTAGTGGGATTTCAAATTTAAACTTATAAATTTATATTTATGAAGGGTGTTTTGTACAAGCGGGGGTGAGTAAAGGTCTTGAGCTACATGTTTTTAGTACATAGGCTCTCTCCAAACCCATTGAATATATCGTTCGCATATCGACTATGAGAAGGCAAGCAAGTGAACTTGAGTATAGATTTCGTAAAGAGCATTCCTTAGAATATATACAGTTAACCCTTATGGTATTTAGTATTCTTCTTCCTCAGTTCCTGACTGCCATTCACTTGGGAGTGGTCAGGAACGTTTTTTTTTTTGTATGTGGCTCAAGCAGCTCACGACTTCCGGTCTTAGCCCAATTATCCTGTTGGTAGCCAACAGACACCGCTAATACGGTTGTGCGTGGGGTTTGGGACCCACCATATAAAAAACCTCCCATTGAAAAGGAAAAGGTATACTAAATACCCTAATTTATACATAAGCAGAACGGTACCAAACTTTTATCCGGTTAAGCACTATCAACTTAACTGGTCTATGGGACAGTATTAGATTTAATCAGAGCTGTTTCACCGCTTGAAGTCCACTGTTGTGCCTATTTCTTGATCTCTGGTTGCAACTGTTGATCTATATTTTGTCTTCGGTCCTGAAACGACGAAGAAACTCCGAAGTCCAACACTGATATAAAGTGATCTCATTGTTGCATTTGTTGTCCAGAGTGATCAAACATGTCACCCAACGCGTCGTAAACGTTCAGGCAATACGAGATCTTGGATTTTTGCCACATTATCCTCCGAGGTTGCGGGGAACCTGGGTCTTGAACCGATCACTTTGAAACTCCTTATACCGATTCCTATCGAAGGAAAAGGGTCAGCATACAGCATCCAAGGGATTTTGAATTCCACTGTGTGATTTTACTTCAAATACAATAAACGAATCCCCGACCGATTTTGGTCTTTTTGGTCCACTGTTCTATAATCCGTAAAAATGTTAGCTTCCACACGCGGTCAAAACAAAATTACGACTCCGATTTCACTGAAATTTAAACCGGATGGCTACGGATGGCAAGGATGTGTTATGTGATAATAAAAACCCTTTTCAATAGCGGCGACGAAGTTAAGTACTTATTTGACGGCCTTTGTAGTACTTGTAGTACCTATTTTTATTCTTACAAATAAGACCTACTTTTGTATGAGAACTTATTAAGTAATTTTAACTTTTCCACTTAAGCACAAAAAAGCTCTCATTCCACAAAAAAATGACACCCACACTTATACAAAAAGTACCTGCTTCGATTTTATTTGTTGTCAGTGACACTTTGTGGCCATTTACCTTTTAGCCGTAAGCTGCCGTTGTTGTTGTTTGTTGCTTACGCTATTTTACTACACATAGTAATGCTTGCTGTTGTTGATTTAAGTTGCACCTTTTGTTGTTTCTACAATTTTAATTAATGGCCTTAAGCTACTTATTTTGGCCGCTTGCCGAGTGTGGAGGTATGTCTAATTGTTGTCTACTCCACCCATAGTTTCTTTATTGTCTTTGCTTATGTGGAGAAGCCTTTTGCGGAGATCTTCGCTATTATTAACAACACTATAATCATTCATATTGTTGTTATTGTTAATTTATGCTTTCATTTTAGTCATTGTGAATCTACACACACACACACTCCCAAACAGTTATTTTTACCGTTATGTAGCGAAGTATGCAACGCGTTTGTGTGGAAAACTAATTTGAAAAGCCAAAATGCCTATGGAAGCAGTTAAGTTGAACTACAAACTCCTACAGACATACATATTTATCACACGAAGAGCCAACTTCAAGCGCCCAACTTGCGCTTTGCCTGCTGCCACATGCAAATAAAACACAATTCATTGCCACAACAAGCCTCCCATCCCCCCCTAAGCTGCTTGCCTTCACGATTTAGCGTGTCTTTGTAGATATATATAATGACGTTGTTGTTGTTGTTATTATTGCTTTTGTTGTTATTTCGCATCTTCCCATTGTTTTATTTCCTTCATTGTTCTTCAGTCGGCGTTGTTATTGCTTATTGTTAGGCTTTGCTGTAGTTGTTGCTTGGTTCGTGTGTAAATACACATAAATTGGCAAAAATAGCCTATCTCCCCTCCCCCTCGCGTAATTATGACTTTTACAAATTAAACATTTTAATGAGCACCTGCAAATAAATAAATATGTCTGTGTGTATGCTTCGTGCTTGTCTGCGCACATAAGTGCGAAAAGCTTTGTTTAAACGCCTGGGCTTCCTTCGCTTGCTGCTGGAAGGGGTTGTGTGTGGCATTGTAGGATAACCAAATGTTGTCAGGAAGTAAAGTAAAGGCTTTAAGTTGCTATTTAAAGAGTAGTAAGCAAGTTTAAGTTTTAAAGCGTTGAAATGGTGCAAAAAGCAATTCCAATTTTTGCTTATCCAAAAGAGCCAGAGGCCAATGGTGGACATTGTGTTGCATTTCGACAAATAGGTTATATTTTAAGGAACATTTTCGGGGTAATAATAAACCTGAAACTAAAAGAGTAGGATATAGGATTATATATACCAAAGTGATCAGGATGACGAGTAGATTTGAAATCCGGATGTCTGTCCGACCGTCTGTTTGCCCGTCTGTGCAAGCGATAACTTGAGTAAAAATTTAATTATCTTCATGAAACTTGGTACACATATTCCTTGGCACCATGAGACGGTAGGTATTGAAAATCCACAGCCATGCCCAAAAATGGCGAAAACCGAAAATACAGTGTTATAACTAAGCTATAAATAAAGATATGAAAGTAAAATTTGGTAAAATTTGAAAGTACATTTGGTCGTAAACTGCTAGAGCTAGATCAACCAAACTCTCAGGAGCCGTTTTCTTAAGGCACTCCCTTATACAATCCAAAAATGGGGGAAATCGGATTATAACCAATCGGATATAACCTATGTTGAAAAACTACTAAAAATGCTTTAACAATGATGTTGACATCGTCCAAGCACCATAAAGCGGGACGGGAATGATAAGCGACTTGTAGAGTTTGATTTTGGTTCGTCGAGAGAGGACTTTATTGTTCAATTGCCTAGCAATTCAATTGTAGCACCTGTTGGCAAGAGTGATTCTGCGCTGGATTTCGAGGCTGACATTGTGGGTGTTGTTGATACTGGTTCCCAGGTATACGAAATTATCTACAACTTCAAAGTTATGAGCAGAACAAACAGCGCGGTTGTTGCTTCCACCGGCGTACGCCAAGAGCTGTACACTCTTGTAGAAGATTGTACCTTCTTTATTTAGCTCTGCAGCTCTTATAATTTTTTCCAGCATCAGGTTAAAGAAGTCGCACGATAGTGAGTTACCTTGTCTGAAACCTCGTTTGGTATCGAACGGCTCGGAGAGGTCCTTCCCAATCATGACGGAGCTTTTGGTGTTGCTCAACGTCAAATTACATAGCCGTATTAGTTTTGCGGGGATACCAAATTCAGACATCGCGGCATAAAGGCAGCTCCTTTTCGTGCTGTCGAAAGCAGCTTTAAAGTCGACAAAGAGATGGTGTGTGTCGATCCTATTTTCACGGGTCTTCTCCAAAATTTGGCGCATGGTGAATATCTGGTCTGTTGTTGATTTTCCAGGTCTAAAGCCACACTGATAAGGTCCAATCTGTTTGTTGACGGTGGGCTTAAGTCTTTCACACAGTACGCTCGATAGAACTTTATATTTAGGAGGCTTATCCCACGGTAATTGGCACAGTTTGTGGGATCTCCCTTTTTATGGATTGGGCAGAGCACACTGACATTCCAGTCGTCAGGCATGCTTTCTTCCGACCATATTTTGCAAAGAAGCTGATGTATGCACCTTATCAGTTTTTCGCCGCCGTATTTGAATAGCTCAGCCGGTATTCTATCGGCCCCTGCCGCTTTATTGTTCTTCAGGCGGGTAATTGCTATTCGAATTTCTTCATGGTCGGCTAATGGAACATCTATTCCATCGTCATCGATTGGGGGATCGGGTTCGCCATCTCCTGGTGTTGTACTCTCACTGCCATTCAGCAGGTCGGAGAAGTGTTCCCTCCATAATCCCAGTATGCCCTGGACATCGGTTACCAGATTACCACCTTGGTCTCTACATGAGGATCCTCCGGTCTTGAAACCTTCGTTAAGTCGCTTCATTTTTTCATAAAATTTTCGAGCATTGCCTCTGTCTGCCAGCTTCTCAAGCTCTTCGTACTCACGCATTTCGGCCTCTTTCTTTTTTTGTCTGCAGAAGCGCCTCGCTTCTCTCTTCAGCTCTCGGTTAGCTGTTAGTTTAAATATAATAATTTTGATGATTTCGCAAGCTGAGTAGAGAGATAGTCTTGATATGATACTTATACAGATTTGAATAATGAATAATGCTTTAAGAGCTCTGTCCCAAAAATGTTACTGTGCTTTTTGTTACCATCAACTGGTTATATCTCACAACAGCTGTTTTACTCTACCATGTATTCCTCCTCCACTGACAATCCGTCGAATATAAACTCATGAGCAACATTGGGCTATCATTTTCTTCGTCCGTTAAATATTTCCAATAATTATTAACAGAAAATTTACACCATGTGTATGTGTATACAAGCACTAATTAATCGATAAATCGAAAGAAATGAACCTTAACACAACAGGAAAGTCGCGCACTGAAAAATTAAAAATTACAAAAATGTTGCGTATACGCCACCGCCAACTTTGGTAACAGAAGTATAAGCTGACTTGCACTGGTTGAAATGTAACTGTATATTTAAGATAAATATGATACCTACAAACACATATATTTGTGAAAATTTAAAAGTTAAACTACACCAACCTATATATCTTTATATATATGTATATAAATGTATATATGTATGCCCGCTGATGATTGAATGTAAACAAACGCCTTCTTAATTTTTGCTGAGCATCAATTAATTTCCAATGAAAATCATGCAAATAAAATGCAATAAAATTTACTGAAGTACATACAGTTAACTGACACACAAGCACGCGTGTGTGTTTATTTAACATGCAACAAATGAAAAGCGCAATCAATGCGCAGATACGGGCATATATGTATGTATGTGTGCACTTTAAATAAATATGACAGCAACAGTTGTGGCAAATGCCGACTGCAACACATTTACAGCGTTCTTACAGTGCTGATGATATTGCATTTCATTTGTATTTTTACACACTTTATTTGTGGCACAAACTGGCGATGGCGGTATGAGGCAAGCGGGGTGAGTAAGCGGCAAGAGAGAGGGAGTGAATCAGTGGGCGCGCTGGGCGTGTTAGCAACGCGGGGCAAACGTAAAATGATAATGTGCATGATTATTATCACAACGCTGGCAAGTGGAAAACGTGAAGTAAAAGATTGTGAAAACTATAACCGGCAATCACGCACAAAAGCGGCGAAAATGTAATGAAACGCAGCATAAGTATTTACTTAAGCGTGTGGCGGCGGCAAGTGAGCAAGTGCACCTTATATGCATATAACGGTAAAGAAAGCGCAACAAATGCAAATGAGTGCATAAGAAAATAACTGCGTAAAGTAGAGTAGTGTAGCACGGCACGTAAAGCAAAGAAATAACACAGCATCAGAGCATTTTCATAATTAAAATTGCGCATACGCACCGTTGCACATATAAAAGAAGAAACTTTAGCATGTTTGCGGGGCAAGTGCAAATTGGCGATAGCAGTGTACTTTACAGTTGGCTTTTGTGCTTTTGCTACCTCTTTTTTTGCTTTAATTAATTTCTTACACAAGCACACACATCTCAGCTTTGAAGTGAAAAAGTCTCAAAAAAGCTGCGTGTGGCAATAATGAGCGCCAGCCACCAGCAGCAACTCTGCATGCAAACGCCGCGCAATTTATAAGCAGCAAATACATATTCACAGTTATACACACAGCTACACAGCGTATGTGTTGCAAGCACTTGCTTAACACACATTCGCATTCATCGCGCACTCATTTGCTCCTTTCAAGCCAATTGTAGTCATGTTGCTGTTGTTGTTGTTAAGCAATGATTGCACTTCGCTTGTCTGGCGTAGAATTGTTGTAAGGGCATATCCTCTACACACTCATATTTAGTACATGCATTTGTGTTATTGTTAGTCAGTCATTTATTGCCCGCCCGTTAGCTGTACTTAGCCGAAGTTGGCGCATTTAAATGCAGTAAATTATTTGCATAGTATTTATTCAGCGTTTTTTTTAACCTTTTTGTGTGTTTTGTAAGCAATTGTTATTGTGTGTAGGAATGCGGAAACTTTATTTGAAGAATGCCTGACTCATAGCGGAAGTTACGCCGTCAATTTGTTTTACATGCGATTATTGTTATGGCGTGAAGGGCGGTACAGTGTTTTGGTATACGAAAAGTATTTAGTTTAAATGATAAGCAATTAAATAGAAACTACCCCTAAAAGTCTTTAACTAGTTAGACCAAATGCAAAATTCAAATATAATCCTAAAAATATTCAACAATTTATATAAAATCTCAAATGAGCCTAAAAGTATACAACTAATTAATTTTACATAAGTCGTTGCCTACATTTAGGATTACTTTGGAACAAAAATATTTTTTAGCTAAGTGAGACACCTTTCACTGACTCTTTGGGAATTTAGATTAGAATTTTTGAAGCTAATCCTTACTATTTTCATTTAAACAAATTAAAAATAAAATAAATCAATCTAATAAAGTAGTTTTTGATCAAGAGGTCAAGCGCTTCGTAACAAGATTTGAATGAAATATTAATCAACTAGAGAGCCTATGAAAAAGTGTAATCTCTCAGAGCTTTCGTTCGAAATCCCCTGTTGTATGAATGAGTTAATAAAACAGTCCGAGAAGTACATAACTATTATAGCTGTCAATGAATATATAATATGAAAGCTTCAATGAGAAATAGTAACAAGAAAGGTATAGAAAGAAAGGAATAGAGTATTAATTTAACAATAATTAGACATAATTGAAATATTAATTTCATAAGTGAGAGCAGTGAAATCAGATAAGCCTCAAACAGCAGAAATATTGTTATTTACTAGAGAGAGTGAGAGAAAAAGGAAAAAGGGAAAATGGAGTTATAAGGGGTGGTGATGTGAGGTCCTATTATTTTTCATTGGGAATTTGAGCTCTGTCGATAGATTTTATTTAAAATTATGAGAGCAAAATGTTTTACGATTATTCATAAGCAGACTTATAGGCTTCTTTTAACATTTCACAGGCTAGTAAAGCTTTCGCTTGTTTGAAAGAATGTATAGAAACTGCATTGTCAAAGCGACTTTTCGTGTTCAGTGGTCTAAGGTTAGCCACCGAAATTTCATCTCAGTTAAGATTGTGATATTTATACTCAAAGGAAAGATTACCAGGTAGACTGCCGTCACGTAGTCCACGAGAAGTAGTCATCCTTCTATCGAGTGACAGTATAGATTTTGGATATTTACGTTCTAACGCTTGACACATGGTTTCAGCCGTTTTGCACCCCGGTATTTATTGCAACACGTTATGATTTTCCTTGGCATGATCCTTCCTAGATCATATAGCCACTGCTTGGGTTCACCAATGTTGGTCCGGACGTTTCCAGATGACAGCTGTACACCACTCTTGACAAACCCGTTTACAAGCTCGTTGTCCTCAAAGTCTTTGTGTCCTGGCACCCAGTAGAAGTATAGCCATTTGTTGCTGATAACTCGGTCTACTGCCGCCCTGGTACACACTTTTGCTAGTGATGCAAAACGAGGTTATTGCCTTGATTGTTGCTTGACTGTATACGTAGATATTAGCTTTAGAGTAGCCGGCTGTGTCTTTCCCAATAGCAAACATCTCCAGACAGTATACCTCCGCGCCTACTCTGTCTTCCATTTTCGAGCCATCCCGTATAGTCACCCAAAGCACACCAAACAATTTCTTAAATATTTTAGTGATAACACACCACTGTATAGCCGAATAGAATTCTTTACATATGTCATACGCCTAAATGTATGCTCTACAATGTGAATATATCTATACTTAAACATAATATGTTGGCATACCTTTCCGTGTGTGTGGGTGTATATTATTTCTCATTACTGCTGTTGTAGTTGGCAGTGAAGCAACAATTATAGCGTAATCAAAACATTTAAAGCCAAGTTCCAAGCGCGCAAAGTAAGCTCTACTAGTGCACGTGAGCCAACAATTGAAGAACGGCTGTTGAATTGGCTGACTGGCTGGCTGCCTGGCTGGTGCTGAAGTGTTACCGAAACTGGGTAATTGCGGGTTCGCATGCAATTTGGTGGCCACTTAGCCAGGCAACAGTCAACAGCGAGTGCAATAAGGATAGAGTATGCATGTGTGAGTTTGAGTGGGTGTGTGTATGTATCTCTGTGTAAATTGCAATATAAAATATCTAACGGCACAACATTGGCTTGGCATATGTCATATGGCGGTTGGTTAGCTGCTTGTTGTTAGTGAGATAACGAGCAAACGATTTCCTCTCTCTCTCTCTCTCTCCACCGCTCATCCACCTCAAAATGACTATTTCGGCTTTGCATTGCTCGTATTTGAAAAATGGCTTGGACTACATTCTAATGCAATCTACATGGCAAGCAGTCGCATAGCAATTTGTTATATTTATATTCCTATGCCAAGAGAACGTAATTTGCATGCATTCACACACACACAGACACATGTATTTATCCATATAAACATACATTTATTCATATATTCACAGTTGATTGCCGCGCAAATTAGCCTCTTATAACTTCAGGCGCACAACAACATATGTGCATAGGTGCTTATACATTTTGTTGTTGTTGTTATTGTTGTTGTCTATGCAACAACGTTTATTGTTATGCTTATACGCCGCATTTCAAGTGGCTGTTTAAGTTCTAAAAGCGCTTGCATGCCTGGCCCGGCGCTGTCAAGTGTTGTGTGCTCGCCTCAGCCACATGCCGCAAGGCAAGTCATGTCAGCGAAGCGCTGCAAGTCCTTGTTGTCCTTACTTGTGCATTGCTGATCGACATTAGCCAACACATTTGTTTCCTACACATGTGTATATGTGATATTTGTCGATGTGTTGCTTGCATTTTTCGTTCGTCTTTTCATTTGGCGCTTTTGTTGCTGCAATTTATTTGTTGATTGCATTGCAAATTGCTGTTGAATTGTGTTGAAATGCCTCTTTCCGCTGCGATAAAATTACTGGCGACTTTTATCGCTGTCGGTGGTAATATTTCTTTTCGCAGATACTTTATGGTTGGCTATATGGGAGCGTGTGTGAGAAAATTAGCTTTATTAGTGGATTCAAATAGATAATTTATTTGTTGCAACGAAAATTTTCCTCTTTTTGAAATAACAGGGTTTGCTTTTCAAATGGTTTCTTCTGTTTGGAGCAATCTAGGTTATGTAAATTATGCTATTATTACAACACCAGCCTAAATGTAGGCAACATTTTTTGGACTTCTTGGTCTAAGACATTTTCATACACACTCTGGTTGGGTGAGTCAAAATTTTCAGACGCTCCCAATCTCTAACTTGATCTCTCTTGAACTCCATTGACCACGTAAGACCTTATAGTTTAATCGAGTTCAACTTTACACCACTAAGGTCATTCGCCATGGAACGGGAACAGGTGATAATCACTTGGCGCTATGTCCGGGCTATATGGTGGATGCGATAAAACCTCTCATCAGAGCTCCTGTAACTTCTGACGAGTCATCAACGAAGTGTGTGGTCTGCCGTTGTCCTGGTGGAACACTATACCCTTCCTGTTGGCCAATTCTGAACACTTCTGGTCGATCGCCTGTTTCAAGCGGTCCAGTTGTTTGCAGTAGATGGTAGAATTAAGCGTCTGGCCATATGGGAGCAGCTCATAGTGGATGAATCCCTTCCAATCCCACCAAACACACAGCAAACCCTTCTTAGCAGTCCATCCCGGCTTGGCCACTGTTTGGGACGATTTACCGGCTTTCGACCACGACTGTTTTCGCTTGATATTGTCGTATGTGAACCATCTTTCATCGCCAGTCACCATCCGCTTCAAAAATGGGTCGAGTTCGTTCCGTTTCAGCAGCATATCGCTAGCATTGATTCGGTCCAGAAGGTTTTTTTACGTCAAATCATGCGGCACCTAAACATCAACCTTCTTTGTGTATCCAGCCTTCTGCAGATAGTTTAAAATGGTTTAGTGACTAACTCCCATCTCCTGGGTGATGTCACGAGATGCCTCATGCCGGTCTAACTCGATGTTATCCATGATTATTTTCTTATATATTGATAATAACTAGTTTATCTATATTATTCTGTTTATTATAATATATGATATTATTTGGTATATTTTTTTGGTTATCGGGCTATTTCCACATCATCCTAAATGTAGGCAACATTTTTTGATTTCTTGATCAGTGAAATTTTCATATCCGACACTTTGGCTAGTAGTCAAGCTTCTACAATTTCTAACTTTGGCTGACCTGCTCCCAAACTTGGCCTCTCTTGACTTCGGTCTTTATTTCCCTTCACCTCGCAAGTCTTCTAGCTGGATCCCTAGTTATGGTAGTGTCAATACTGCCTCAATCACATATCGTGCGCACATCTTACTTCAAATTAATACCAAATTCTGAATTCCAATGTCGCTTGCTCTCTCCACCAACACCCACATACACTCTCATTCAATTTTCTTTGGAACATCGTCCGTTATTTGCAGCATTTTTCCCAATCAAATACATAGAAATTCATGTCTAAAAATCCATTTTCAAAAAATCAGTTGATTCTCAGTATTATTTATGATTTTCTCTTGTCTCCTTTGTTCGGTCACACACAAAGCCGCAAATTTTGAAATACTGTGAATTTGGACATTTCATACAAAAAGGATTGAAATAAAGAGCGGAAAGATAATGTATTCCCATGCAAAATGCGCAAAATCCCACACATAACTGTACATAACTGCATGTGTGTGCGCAAGCAAAGGCATGTTTGGACTAAGCATGATAATGAAAATTCTGCTCGCAGTGATTGATGTATTGCCGGGCGTGACAAGTGTACAACAAAAGTGCGTTGTCACCGAATGCATAGGGGCCCGTCGTACTACGAGTACAAAGGCAATAATTTAGGCAAAATTCAAAATCACTTTTAAGTACGCTTCGTATGCACTTACACGCATGCAAATATGGACTTGTGGATGATGTTGCATAACATATTTGTTTGTTATTTGTGTTTTTGTGTGTATTGGTTTCAATTCAACTAAAGAGTTTTTATGTAATGTGCTTACACTTGAACGTCGCCAGTCATTCGATGCAAATGAGCGGCAAATTGAATGAATTATGAGGGCCATGAGCATGGGTTAAGCTTTTTCCAGTCACACATTCTTTCTACTATGAATATCATTGCTTTTGTAATAGATTTGATCGCAAACCAGCTGGAATTTGTGGACAATAGATGTGTAATATTTCAATAAAGGTGCTTACTAATACCATAGAACTGCTATATTTTATGATTTTTATCAAAGGAAGAGAATCGGGTTAAATTTTTGGGATGATCTGTGATAATCAAAGTCTTTAAGACATCGCTTTTCGTTATGAATCCCTCACTTCCACAAAAATGCTTTGTCTTTCCAAGCAAGAAATTGTCATAGAACACTAAATATTGAGATTTTGCTAACGAATTGATCTTTCGTTTGTATAATCGAGTAACTCAGCCCGTTCTAGTATAACATTGTTCCTGGTCACATCTTGGGATACGTTATATAAAGATTTCAATCATTCCTTGGTATCTGAAGAATTATTCTCTGAAATTATCTGCCGATTGGACCGAGTAGAACTTACCGAGACACTGGTGGGGTGATATCATTTTCATTACTTTAAGATAGACAACAAATTTTTGTTATATTAATGTTTGACAAGTATCTTCTCCGTTCTTGTAATATCAAGATCATTTGCGCACTATTCGATTTGCGATAGAACTCTGGAACGTGACCTTAGTTTCTAATCGGACAAGGACTAACATCTCTGGAGCATTCTCAAAAACGCTTTGCGAAAGTTTTATACTGATACAACAACAACACACATCAGAAAGTCCGTCGAACGAAACGTAGAGTGTTATGAAGGATTCTGTTTTATTAAATTTCTTTGTTTCAATAACTGCATTATTTTCTACGCTATTTGAGTGCTCTTTGAGGACAGTTAAGTGCAATATTGGATGGAAAAATATCAACATTTTGGATGCTATTTTTCCCAAAAGCTAATTATAGGTGAAATGAAAAATTGTGTATCAAATTCTCAGAAAAATTATTCACATATGTATATTAGGGTGGCCCTTAGTTGTATGAAGGATAAAAAAAGTTTCTGGATTCTCGATCGCACCCCCTAGAAATATGCGAATAGCCCAAAAACTAGTATATACAAAGTTTTGGGTCAATCAAAACAGGTTTAGAGGTTGCGCAAGGAGCTTGAAATCCTGAAAAAAAAAAGAATTTTTGCCATTTTTATGTTCCAGACTTCCATATTTCAAAGTCACATTATCCCTTACTGGTTTTCCATACCGTAATAAGATAATAAGAATAACATTAGAACCGTTATAACGGTATATCACGAGCATGCGACGCTTGAGAATGCACCACATTAAATTTACTTTCATATTTGTATTTCTGTAACTCTATCATCAATCGACCGATTTTTAAGATTGTGGTAATTTTGGAAAGGTAATAAAATGCAGATCTTATTACGGTATGGAAACCAGATAGTGTGGCTTTGAAATATGGAGACATAAAAATGGCAAAAATTCTTAATTTTTCAGGATTTCAAGCTCCTTGCGCAACCTCTAAACCTTTTTTGATTGACCCAAAACTTTGTATATACTAGTTTTTGGGCTATTCGCATATTTCTAGGGGGTGCGATCGAGAATCGGAATACTTTGGAAAATAAGGGCCACCCTAATGTATATATTAGCTACAAGATTTGCTTGTCAGAATCTGTCACAGACCTTATATTAAAACAGATCACATTACCCATCTTGACTATAGAAAATCTACCTATCCTTAGCTAAACTTTATTCTCAGCTTCGACCTTCCAATTACTTTCCTGTAAAATAAATGTGTGACAACTTCCATGACTTGAGCACAAAACGCTTCTCTAAGGCTATGACATGTCAGCAAGTATGACAAATTGTCTTACTGTTGTTGCTACTTTGATAAGCCCTCACAGCCATGCAGCTAGTCAACGGTGCAATGCAGCTAACACTTCCAATAGGGTTGTCGGCTTTGTAACTGCATATATTTATTAGTCTATCACTATGCCTCACACACACACACACACACACAGTGCAGCCAATTCCTTTTGCTTAAACTGACAAGTAATTTAAGTTAAATGGCAACGTCATGCTCAGCATTGATAGCTTTTATCAAGTAGCTTTACCAAAGGTAGGTAACTTACCAACATGTCATCATCATCATCATCGACAGCAGCAAAACGGACGTCGGTGTGTTGGTGTACAAAAAGCATGTTGCAAGTAGAGTGAATGCTGCAAGTATGAGTGTGTGAGAAAGTTAGTGAGAGAGAGAGAGAGAGGGAGAGTGTGTATGTGTGTTGATGTACCCGTTTTGTAGTGCAAGCCACCTCAATGACACTTCTTTCACTGTCGTTCAATAGATTAAAGTGAAAATGAATGAATTGATGTCGCTAGACGATCGAGTCGTGTAGCTGGTGGCATACTATTACACTTACTTTGGCTTTAAGGCAAAAGCTTTGGTTTTAACGGTAATACAGAGAGAAGCCGGCACTCATACACTGATAAACACTCAGTTATATCAGACTTGGTATATCTTGAGCAGAGGTTACTCCTCAGGGTAGCGTTGATTTCCACAAAAGCTCTGGGGAGCGATTTTAAAATCCAATAAATTTGTTGCTTAGCCCCAACACAGACACACACAGGTAAGGTGGACTCTTTCATTCAGTCAAAGAGCGATAAAATTGAGAAAGGTAATGCGGGTAAAGTGCGGCACTTTATGGTGACATTGTTGTTGCATGGGCGACCATACAGCAAGCTCAAATGAAGCTATAAGTGCGGTTGTACATGCATACATGTGTGCGTTAATGTGGCACGCTTTATCTGGAGCGTTTTTGTACCTTGCTCTCTTTCACCTTTCCTGCCTTTGTTCGCCATCAGGCGACGCATATGTTTACCGCTGGCTTAGTTGCGTAACAATCACAAATGTCAGAGATTAAAATGGAATGTAAAACATACATACAAACAATGCTAACGGTATGTCTGAGAGAGTGTGTGTGTGAGAGTGTGTATGTGAAGGGTCCTGACTGCATTTGTTTTATGGTGTTCACGTTCATTTTCGTATAAATTTCCATTTGAGTGTGGTGATTCGTTTGATAAATATACTTACAACGATGATGGTGGCGGCATACATGTATACGAACTTACATATACACTCATATATACATATATAAGCTCACATACAAGTTCACACACAAGCATCAGCAGTCCCAAAGGCATGCCCCCGTCGCTCTCATGCTCCACTTGGCAATCTATATAGATACTCGAACAACCATAAATGCTTACAAATACATATAAAGGCTTCACACACACACCTGCATACATATATAGATATATATATATGTATGTCTGCTTGTATATGAAGTCACAGTCACCAGCTTTGCCATCGTCTTGGGTATTCGCTTTGCGTTTAGTGGCTTGGCATTCCCACATTCATACCTTCACAAATGCTTGTAATTCGCCACAAGTGTATGTCTGTGTGTGTACGTGTGTGTGCATTGGAGCTTTTAAAAATTCGTGTAGCGCACATTTTCAATTCATTTTGTCGGATTTTATGATTTCATTTGCAGGTGTTTTAACTTAATTGCAAATTATCGTAATCGTTACATGTAGCTTATACGCATTTGTCCCTTTTCAGTACATACAGACACACACCCAAACACATCCATATAAACACCTACACACCTTCACAAATACAATATAAATCCACATAAATATTCACCTGTAATAAAACAAACACATTTTGAATTTTGCTAGATTTTTTCTCTCTAGTGTATTTTAAATGACGGTATTATTTGTTAAATATTTGAAATATTCATATAAATTCTTATAACTGTTTACCTATGTACATGTGTATGTGCGTGTGTTGGCAATTAATCAATTCAATGGCTTCTGATCACTCTTGGGTATTGTAGATAATTACGTATTATTGTAGCTTAGCAGCGTATGTAATGAAGCAGCATTTTTCGCATTTCTTTGCCATTTGCCATTAAATTAATTGAAAAGTGGATTTAAGCTTTATTGATAAATAACTGCTGCTTACAAGAGTGTGTTGTCATAACTTATGGCTTCTTCGGAATTAAATATTAAGTCTAATGCAATTAATTAAAATCATGTTATTTGTGGATTTCATGCAAATTTCATTTGCTAAGGCGGTGAGTGTGGAATTAACTAATATCATTTGTTTTCTGGTGGTCGAGAGCTTTCGCCTATACTTATGGTCTATGCTACATAAAAATTTAATGAACAGGGTTTAAGTTTACAGATTTAAGGTCTACCTTTAAATTAAAAAAAATAATTAAATTTAAAAATTTGAAATTTTATTTTCTTTTTAAAATAGTTCAACAATTTAAAAATATTATCAAAAAATATCAAATCACTCCGAGTATTATTCTAAGAAGTTCCTTCCATCAGGCCATGTCAGCTTGAATGTAAAATTTTAAAACAATTTATCTCAAAACACAATTTTTCAAGTCGGTGAACACGATATCTCAAACAGTTATGAAGCGATTTTGTTAAAATTTTGCACACATCTTTGGAATAACATTATCTAGTTAATGAAGGAATGATTTTTTATATTGTGATTATAAATATTGTTTTCGAGGCAATATTTGTCGAAATTTTGTCTATATGATTGTATATATAAAAAAAATTTAAATAACCTTGTTTTTAGCCTCTGAAACCCATCTAGTCCCTTAAATTAATTTAGATCTAAAACTAAAATCTCGATAAATGAAGTAAAAATAATACAGTAAAAGCTCTTCCTTTATTCGCGTTTTCACTATTCGCGGATTAAAAAAATGAGACCCAATTTCTATATTCGCGACTAAACATTTTTTATTCGCGGCTATAATAAGTACATACATAATAATAAAATTATTCCAATAGGTATCCAACTCAATATTCTTGTCAAATGGACTAATAAAAAAGTAAATTAGATCTTATTACAAGAAAATGTTAAATATTCCACTATTTTCGCAATATTTTTGAACTTTTGGTAATATTTCCATATAGATGGGGCTCACATGGAACTGAACTCTTGTTCATTTCATTTTTTAGAAAACTTTCACAAAACACTTTAAATTAAATGGAACCAATAAACTCTCTACTTTTTTGACATTCAACTTGAAAAATCTTAGTGAAGGTTTAAGAATGGCAATGAGCTCTGCGATTTCTTTATGAACATTGATCCGTCTATGGAACGAAGTCTAATTTTTAAGAGACAAATTGCTAATGCGACTGCTGTGTATCAGTCTGTATTGAAAGAGCTTTTGAAAACTGCTAAGCAAGAAAAAATTACAAAATTCTTCAAACCATTGCCAAAGCCTTAAGATAATTAATTAAAATGTTCAAAAACTTCAATTAATTAATTTTTTTATATACCTATTTGTTTTTTTTTGTCACCTAGGAATATATCCCCTATAATCCCATATAAATTATCATCCCGTATTCACGGTTTCTGTATTCGCGGCATATTTATGGAACATATACCCCGCGAATAAAGAGCTTTTACTGTATTTAATGGATAATGGTATCTGAATGATATGCAAAATAGTTCCATAGTTTCAAAAAATCTTCAAAAAAATCCAAAATACCTGAACAACGGTGTGAGTATATTTTCGAAATATTTTTTTGACTCAGATTAAGACGGTTACAACTCAAATGTCATCAAAAATCATCAATAGTTTCCTCATTATTCGGAACTTTATTATGGGTCTCCAAGTCAGATCATGGGATAATTATTCGTATTCTGTGTCGTCTTTCTTGTTATTGTTTCTAAATTTATTGCCAAAGACATACTGTCATTTCTTTCGGATTCCACATTTCTCTTAATTTAACAATGTAAAATATCTGATTATAAAGAATAGAGGCTAAAATTTTTGCTTTTTCTGGACAACCTTAGCAGAATTTGTTTCATGGAAAAATAGTTCAGTGCTGTTTTATTTCGGATTCATATCCATAGAATCCAGAATTTGTCGCTTCTTATGGTCTCATAGACATAAATTCTCTTAAAACAGTGTAGTTGAATTTACATGTTGTTGAATCAATCAACAAGAGATGATGCTACCTCACTAAAAGTAGAACCGAGTTTTTTTCCAATAAAATATAGCAATTTCCAAAATTGATAACACGGGAGAGTTTCAAACACAAATTGTGGATAGAATAGCTAATGGCGTAACCATCTCTGAATTTGTTTATAGAACTTGATCCGATCACATTAATGAAACAACTAACATTCATTATCGGGATGGTAATTTACATATTGTTAAGGATATGACTAAACAATTTTATAAAACATTATTATATTTACGATGTCCAATGTACCGGATTTGTAACTTAATTTTGTAATATTCTATTGAGTTCATTATTTCTGGATCCTTCTATACCATTTTATTTTTTTCGATCTTCTACATTATTATCATAATAATATCTTATTGGGTTGGTATATTGATTTGTTGCAGTGGTCTCAATACTTCTCACTATATCTAGAAATGATTTAAGCTTCAAATATTGCTCTCTACTCATCAAAATACCCACTGATTCTCGTAATTTGTATTTTATTTTATTATATAATAAATCTCTAAAAACATATAAAGGATCAAAGGATACAATTTGCAAGTTCCATCGTACTGAATCGGCAGATGGTAGCTGAGATGCTCAGTGTTGCATTTAGAAATAATCAAAAATTATTACAGACTTTACCCTGTAGGTGTCGCTATCGTCAAAATATTTGATATTTTCTTTTTGTGCGAATTTTAGTTGATTTAGAATTAATACCCATAATTTATTCGAGAGAAAACTCGTATTATCATTTGTCAGAATGATATTTGTCGGTATAACAAACATTAAAATTTAATACTTGAAAATGTTTATATTAAAGCGCCTACTGCCCTCAAGCATTATTTATAAATTGCAGACTATATACAAATGTATATGTAGAATTTGATACGCCAGCTCCATAGAGCTCATTTATAATCCTATTATATTGTTTACAAACAAGTAATTAAATAAGGAGGAATTAGAAAAATGTGTACCAGTATGTAAATAAAATATTATTGTAGTACGAGAGAAAACCAAAATATGCAATATTTTTCACAATATTTCTAAAGAATCTGCTTCTTGTATATGCATATACAAATGTAAGTGGGCAACAAAACAAACCCAAAATATTAAATTTACATACAATAATTCAATGTGAATAACAAAACTCGAAGAAAATAACTACGCGCTACACTCAGAAGAAGCAGTCAATACCCATATATACCGACATATGTATGTATGTCTACATTACCTGCAGAAGCCACCCAGCAACGGTGAAGACTAATAAATTTGTTAGTAAAATATTTTAATTACGCTTGCACTTGACCATAGTCGGTCATCAATCAATTGCTGCAAAGAGCAGCAACAAGCAACGAGGAGGAGAAGAAGAATTTACACGATGAATGATTGAACAAAGAAGACCACAGAACAGGTAGTGGCGCAGTGGACTATACTGTTGTATTTTGTTAGTGTGTGTGTGAAACTGCATGAAAGCTTCAAGTGTATTGGAGTTATGAGTTCATTGTGAGCCAACGTTGGAACACAAAGCGCTGGTGCGCACCTCTGGTATGTGAAGCTTAAGTTGTTGGCAGCTACTGTTGACTTACTCTTCACAGTGTATGAAGCTGTAAGGTCTTATAAGGTTGTTTTTGGAATGTCTGTGCTATGAAGAATGTGTGTAGATATTTATATGAGTATATTTGAAAGTTACTCTCCTTCGATGTAACTTGGACTGGGACTTGTTTTGTGACACTCTTGTGTATATTAGCTGGCATACTTTTAAAAAATGTTGCAATTGCTACTAAACATATGAATAAAATTCTATTGTTTTCTGTTAATTCTGTTTTAAATGTGTAGATGAGTATATTATATTTGTTTTTCTGATTTGTATGTGCTATTGCTGTACTGCTAGTACTGTTATAATTTGTTAAAATAAATATATATATTCTTTTCAAAATAAATAAAATAAAATACCGGAGAAATCATGTGTCGGAAGGAATTTCAAGAGCATGAAAATAATCTGACTATGTAGTAAATTGCTGCAAACAGGGGACTTTTACATATTTCGGAAATTGCAGGCATATAAAATTGTAAGACAAACTTCCACAATGCTTACAGTATGTTTCTGGTATTATTTACTTGGAGGGAATATAAAAAATAAATAAATTTAAAATTTTTAGTAATAAAGAATTTCTCTATTCGGTGTAGTATGTGGTAGCGATGTGCCAAATAAGTGTAAGGAATAATTTCAAGTTTTTGAAGTTTAGTTTCCCTGAGAAGATAAGTTATGAAGTTAGGTTTTGTTCTATAACATTGGTGTGTAAAGGTTTCTTTTTAAGATCATTATATAATATCCACTGAAATCAAGCAAAAAGGTGAAGCAAAGATGGGGAAGGAAGTAACCGAAAGAATGTTCTGAGCTTTTTGCAATTAATATACACCTTAAGGGGGGTTATATAAGACTCTTAGATATACATAGGTACCTTGATTAATCATTGAAACGATTTTCAGGTAGATTAATTAATTTTCAGCATTGGTTAGGATCAATGTTGGAGATCTAGCTCAAAAATCTTTCTTTTATTTAAAGAATTAAATAAAGCAGAACTTTCTAGGTTCTCCAGCGAATATTTAGACATTAATACCTGTTTATATTAAGACTACCCCAGGATTTTCAAAAAATCAATTTATGTTTTTTTTTTGCATTTCCGTTAAGTTTAATATCTTAAAAATATTCTCTGAAAACTAGAACACTTCAAAACACTATGTTTTTTGAACTGGTACCAAAATTTTCTGAAGCCGCCATTTTGTTAATTTTTGAAAAAAAAAAACAAAAAACCTTCGATCAGGCCCAGGATTATCTATTTATAAATCTAATTTTTCTTAACCGAATTTTAGATGCAGCTCCAAGAACTTATGATTGTCACCGCAATAGGTTTTTTTTAGCTAGGTCAACACAAACAGCTATAAATTTGGAAATTATTATAAATTATAAATTTTTTTTTTCCAATTTTCGTGACTTCAAGTCAAAACTTTGTGTAATAAATAAAATTTAATAGCAAAAAAATTACGGAAAATTCTAATTTTTTCATGTCTCTGACTACGCCTAACAACTTAATACATTAAAATTGAAAACTGTGACTGAATTATATGAAATTAATTTTAATTTTTACTCATTTGTGGGAAGTAGGAGTGATCGGAAGAAGTAGTGTATTGATTCCAAAAGTTCTTGGTAATTTCTTGAAAATTTTAATTATTTGGGGTCCAACAGCAATTGGTAGACATATTCTAAAGACAACGAAATAGCCATTGGTTTCGATCGGAATATTTTATCATGATTTCTGAGAGATTTTAGTCTGATAGCTCTTTCTCCTCTTGTGTTCATAAGACTCAGTAGCAAAATAAAAGATTAATAAGGTTCTCGCTTTTAGATCAAAACTAACCTCACTTTTGGGTATTTATTTATCAAAAGTAGAAATTAAGGGGCATTACCAGACTATTCCATGAAAAAATAGGTGAATTTTCGTAAATTTTTTTAAAGAAAGTACTCGATCGAATGTTTCGAAGTTTTTTGGACATATATTTTAAAATTTTTTTTTACAAAAATTTTGAAAAATAACTGAGTTATGTGCTGTCTTGAGAGGTGCAAAAAAAGTTCCCAACTGCTTTCATGATTCCGGCCGAATGAATAGCTGAACCAAAAAAATCCGAAAAGGTTATTAAAGTTGAAGGTATTTCCTATACAATGACCAACGATTTTTGAAATTATTATGGCGTAGTTTTGAAAAAAAAAACGTTTTTTAGGTAAGAAAATGGTCTTTTTTTAAATGCTAAATTGGCAATTTTCAACAAATCAAAAATATTGTAGGTCATTGTAAAGTCATTATTCCAGAATATTCAGTTTAAAGTCGATCGGTTAATTTTTCGTTGAGTTATGATGTCAGCAATTTTGAAAAATGTCGTTTCGAGAAAAACTCGTTTCATGTTTTGACTACAGCGGCTTATGCCTGCGAGCGGTCGCTCTTTAGAACGCTGCCATTCAAAAACTATTCAAGATACGATCTTACTGCTTTCACAGGATATTTTTGAAAGTATAAACTATCGAATAAGCAAAAAATAAAAAAAAATCGATTTTTTGAAAATGTCACACTGATATAGATAGCCCCTTAAGGAATTATGAGAGCACTAGTGTTTTGAAAGATTTTCGAGGTTGGATTAAAAATATATTTTTTTATAAACTCCACAATTGTGTTCTAATTTTATTCATATTATTCTTAATATTTAGTTATTCGAGCAAGTAAACTTGCTTTTAAGATATTTGTTGGTTCCAAACTCCCTCCTAACTTAACTTGGCCTACCAATGCTATTGCGTACAATTTTGATTTACAACAGTGCGTTTTATGGAAAATATACATTTTGTTGTTGTTGCATTTATTAGAACACAATTTTCTTGCTGTTGTTGGTTGAAATTTTTCAACTATAAACTTTTTTGTTTTCGAATTTTTATTGTTCAATTTTGTTGTTGTGGAATTTATACGCAGCAACACTATTGGTTGTTGTTGTAGTTGTACAACATTTGTTTTGTTATTAAATTTGTGTACGTATGATTTTGCTTTTGTTTTTGTTGCACTTGCTGAGTGTTAATTTTCATGTTTCCTGCTGGTGTTTTGCTTTACTCCAGGGAATACCACAAGAATCGTACAACAGAAAGCAGTAGCAGAATTACTTATATATATACACTTGTTTGTGTGTATGTGAGTGCTCTTGCATGAGAATTAGAAAAGAGAAAAATGGAAAAAAATAGCAAAATGCCTGATAACAAACTTAGAGAAATATAATAAAATATAAACGCATCAGAGAGAAGGAAAATTTTCATTTTTATCCTGCGGCTACTTGTCCCAACAGTTTGTAGATAGTTGTTATTTGAACGGCTGCTATGCCGTTGGTGGTTCCGTTCGCCAGTTGGCTAGCTGGCCAGTTGGTCGGTTGCTGCATTGTAATCCCCAGAGATGGCCGACCGCGTTGCTGAGTTTGCTTCCTGCCGCTTGTTTGTTCGGTTGCTTTGCGGCTGCTAAGCGCGTGAATTTAGATTGTAAACTTTTGTCCGGGGTCCGTTGCGTACGCACCGCACTCAGCGGCTCGTTACCCCCAAGAGTGTGGGTGTGAGTGTTGGGGTGTTTGTGTGGGTAGCTGTGAGTTTTGGGATGGCAAATAAATTGCGTTAAGTGCAACACATTAGTTTGCATGGATTTTTGAAATGAAAATTATTTACTCGCCATTTTACCGCAAGCGTCAAGCGTCACCGCTTGCCCACTCTCCACACTCTCTTCACACTCCCAGTGACTCAGTGAAGTTCTCGCAGCCCATTACAGACCACCTTCTTGTTTTTGTTGCAAGTAAAAAATATTTCTGTGGACTTATGTACCGTTGTTCATAATTTTTTTGGCCTCTCAATACTTCTCATCTATGTGTGAGTACTTCCATATACATATATGTACATATATACTCTCCTTGAATTCCTTGCGGTTATCTAGTGTGTTTGCCTGTATTGTTTTCCATTTGGGAAAATACCGTAAATTTCGTGCAAATTAGTGAAAGGTAGCCAAGCACAAAAACACTACAAGTGCATCCCCCCTGTGTGGGGGAGAAAATTGCTAAATAAATCTTTGGACAAAAAATTTCATTATGTTCTATGCAAATTTGTACAAATTTAAGTTTAAATTGATATTAATGAGTTCTATTTTCAGTTAGTTAGGCCACTTTGGCTTTTTGTTCGGTCACTAAAACTGTACAAAAACTGTTGGGTCTGTTGGCTATTTACTCGCTATATGGAGTATGTGAATATCAGGGTTGTATAATTTTTTTGTAGATACAGTGTTTTTAGGTCATGTGAGTTAATTAATATTAATTTTATTATTTAGATTAAAGGACAGAACAAAAATGGGTCGAGGATTTTTTGTTTTAAAATACAAAAAATGAAAAACTTTGAAATTGTGATAATGTAATGCCGTTATTCCAATTGTTATATTACCTTCCTACATCCAAAATGTACTCTTAAAAAAGAGGATTTAAATAAAAAATGTAGTAATTGTGGTGGAAATCACACTGCAAACTATAGGGGTTGCCCGGTATACAAAGACTTAAAAACTAAATTGACTGTTGGAATTCAAGCACGCCGTAATCAAATGAAAAATATTCCTTCCAACGAAATTATTGAAAATCCTGTCCAAATTTCAAAACAATGTATTCTTAAAAATAATGCTGTACAAGGGAGCTATGCAAACGTGGTAAAAGGCAACACAACACAAATGCAATTGCCCCAAAACCAACCAAATGGAAGCATTGAAACAATGATTTTAAACCTTACCCAATGTATGACACAATTTATGTCAACAATGCAAAATATGATTCAAGAGGTAATCAAAGCCCAAAACCAAATGTTGCAAACTTTTTTAAGTAAAAAATGAGCGTACTTAACATTTGTATATGGAATGCTAATGGTGTTAACCAACATAAATTGGAGCTTATTAGATTTCTGAATGAAAATAATGTAGATGTAATGCTGTTGTCAGAAACCCATCTTACGAATAAAAACAATTTCTTTATACCGGAGTATAGACTCTATGTTACAAATCACCCAGATGGAAAGGCACATGGTGGTACAGCAGTGTTAGTTAGAAAACGATTAAGCCACCACGCATTAGAATCTCATGCTACAGCGCAGTTACAAGCAACAACAATATCTATAAAAATCGTTGCGGAAACTTAAACCTGACGGCTATATACTGTCCACCTCGTTTTAAAATTACAGAGAGTGAATTTAAAGACTTTTTTGAAACGCTAGGTCATAGATTTCTAGCAGGTGGAGATTACAATGCAAAACATATGTATTGGGGCTCACGACTTATTAATCCGAAAGGACGACAGCTGTATCATACTATTATAAATAGGCGCAATAACCTTGATATAATATCCCCGGGTAAGCCGACATATTGGCCTACTGATCGTAAAAAAATACCAGATTTAATTGATTTTGCTGTGATCAAAAATATAGATAAATCGCACATAACAGTAGATACAAGTACTGACCTATCTTCTGATCACTCTCCTATACTAATAAAGTTATGTGAACAACCCATATTTGTTGAAAAGAAAGCGGGGCTAACATCTCACAAAACGAACTGGTTAAAATACAAAAAATACGTGAGTAGCCACATAAATATTGAAAACAAAATAAATACAGAAAGAGATATTGACAAAAGTATAAGGGAACTCAATGATATAATTATTAACGCAGCGGTCTTAGCAACACCAAAGAAAAATTATAAACCACTTAGTCTCAGAAAAATCAGCAATAGAGAAATAGAACAGCTTGTAAATGAAAAAAGACGTGCTAGACGAGAATGGCAGATAAATCGCTCCCCTTCCACTCAGCTGCAGTTGAAATCTGCTGTACGCAAATTAAAAAAAGCGCTTAAACGCGAGGAAGAATTCAACAATGAAATATATATAAAGAAGCTGTGTCCAAACTCAAGCAAGCAAAATTCACTATGGAAAGCCCAAAAGTCCATGAAGCCACCAGTCGACTCCAACATGCCTATACGAGACTTGGGTGGAAATTGGGCTCGAAGTGATGAGGAAAAGGCTACTTGTTTTGCAAATCACCTAGAAAAGGTATTTCAACCAAATTGCCCAAAGAATAACTTTAATTTGTCAATCTCACCTAACACAGCAAATGAGTCGCCCGAGTCCTTTAAGACTTCACCTTCTGAAATTATTAGCATCATAAAAGAACTTAATCCAAAAAAGTCGCCAGGACATGATAATATCACTCCAAAATTGCTAATTGAGTTACCAAATATTGCTGTAGAGGTGCTCTCTTTGCTCTTCAATGCAATTCTAAGTTTTGGATACTATCCAATTTCGTGGAAAAAGTCGCAGATTATCCTGATAGATAAACCTGGGAAAGACTTGACACAGCCGTCTTCATACAGACCAATCAGTCTTCTACCCTGCCTTTCTAAAATATTTGAAAAGGTGCTCCTATCAAAGATGTCTCCTTTCCTCCACGAAAATAATGTAATACCAACGCACCAATTCGGGTTTCGTGCAAAACATAGTACAATAGAACAAGTAAATAGAATAACAAACGAAATAAGAAAAGCATTCGAGCACAGAGAGTACTGTTCAGCTATATTTCTAGACGTAGCTCAGGCATTTGATAAGGTGTGGCATGAAGGGCTTTTATATAAGATTAAAAACATTCTACCTTTAGAATTGTATAAAATATTGGAGTCTTATTTAAAAAATAGACAATTTACGGTTAAAGTGGGAGACTTCATATCTGATGAACGACAAATAAGAGCTGGTGTACCACAAGGCAGTGTTTTAGGCCCAACTCTGTACATCATATATACTGCTGATCTTCCAACAGCTAATAATGTTTTGACATCAACTTTTGCGGATGACACAGCTTTAGTGAGCCGTAACAAATGCCACATTATAGCATCAAGAATATTATCGGAGCACTTAAGATCTGTCGAAGAATGGCTAGCCAACTGGCGTATAAATGTGAATGAACAAAAGTGTAAGCACGTTACATTTTCGCTAAGACCAAAAATGTGCCCAGCAGTAAAAATGAACAATATTCCAGTGCCTCAAGCGAATGAAGTTACCTATCTTGGTATTCATCTAGATAGAAGGCTTACGTGGAGAAAACATATATCTAGTAAAATAACGTGCATGAAGATAAGAGCTGCAAATTTAAATTGGCTTTTAAATAAAAACTCTAAACTTAGCTTAGACAACAAAGTGCTTTTATACAATGCGGTCATAAAGCCGATTTGGATGTATGGCATTCAACTGTGGGGTACGACCTGTGCAACTAATATTGATATAATACAAAGGTTCCAATCGAAAATGCTTAGATCGATCACGTGCTCACCATGGTACATTCGCAATGAAAATATCCATAAAGATCTTGGTATCCCTATGGTGAAGAAAGTAGTAGAGGACAGCAGATTGAAATATATATCTAAACTCAGTGATCACCCAAACCCATTGGCTAATGCCTTAGTACATTCCTGCGATCAAACACGCCTAAAAAGAAGGGATATGCCTGCGTACTAAAGAGCAACGTTTCACCAATACAGCTCAATCACTTGTTTGAGCTTGTCTAGTTTTTAAATAGATTTAAGATTTTATAACTTATTGTTAGGCTTAAAGTAAAAGCAGATTCAATAAATAAAGAAATATTGAAAAAAAAAAAAAAAAAAAAAATATTACCTTGTTTCTCTAAAATTTGTAATAAAAGACCATATACATGACTAGACCACATAATCACCTATGAGATTATGTACCACTATAAAAACCGCTTTCCAAAGAATTTCGTGAGTTGCCATTTCCCACATCTGATTTTCAGTTAAGTCAGCATTCTTCATGGAAGCAGCAGTACCCCAAAATTTTATTTTTATTTTTAGGCTTAATTACCGTTACCAATTAGGCCATAATATATGTATATGTATATGTATGTTCGATCGAAATGTTAATAATTAAATTTTTTAGTTGGAAAATTTACCTTTGGTTAAATTATAAAAGAACTTCCATCTACATGTCCAAATCTATAAATTGATATCGATGACTAATCAAAATAATCGATAATTGATCAGTGAGTTTAAGACCAATATCAGCTCCCTAATCTCTTCTTCAGAACACGTTATGCTCCGGAGTACAATACCTACACAGTGGTTATATATATATATATATATATATACATATATATTTGGCGTAGAAACCGCTTAAACGATTATAGCCGAATCCAACAGAGCGCGCCACTCGTTCCTCCTTTTGGCTTTTTGGCGCCAACTGGAAACACCAAGTGTAGCCAGGTCACTTTGCACTTGGTCTTTCCACCGGAGTGGAGGTCGTCCTCTTCCGCGGCTTCCTCCAGCGGGTACTACTTCGAACACTTTCAGAGCTGGAGTGTTTTCATCCATTCGTACAACATGACCTAGCCAGCGTAGCCGCTATCTTTTTATTCGCTGGACTATGTCAATGTCGTCGTATAACTCGTACAGCTCATCGTTCCATCGTCTGCGGTATTCGCCGTTGCCAATTCTTAAGGGACCATAAATCTTCCGCAAAACCTTTCTTTCGAAAACCCCAAGAGTCGTCTCATCGGATGTTGTCATCGTCCTCGCTTCGGCGCCATACATCAGGATGGAAATAATGAGCGACTTGTAGAGTTTAATTTTTGTTCGTCGAGAGAGGACTTTACTGTTTAATTGCCTACTCAGTCCAAA
This sequence comes from Zeugodacus tau, assembly GCA_031772095.1. NCBI lineage: Eukaryota > Metazoa > Arthropoda > Insecta > Diptera > Tephritidae > Zeugodacus > Zeugodacus tau. Next base: position 59,902,493 of record CM062650.1, on the reverse strand, counting down.
GTAACACCTGTTGGCAAGTGCGATTCTGCGTTGGATTTCAAGGCTGACATTGTTGGTGTTGTTAACGCTGGTGCCCAAGTATACGAAACTATCTACTACTTCAAAGGTATGACTGTCAACAGTGACGTGGGAGCCAAGACGCGAGTGCGCTGAAGGTTTGTTTGATGACAGGAGATATTTCGTTTTGTCCTCATTCACCACCAGCCCCATACGCTTCGCTTCTTTATCTAGTCTGGAAAAAGCAGAACAAACGGCGCGGTTGTTGATTCCGATTATATCAATATCATCGGCATACGCCAGCAGCTGTACACTGTTGTAGAAGATTGAGTCTATATAGTTCTACAGAAAGAACATAATCAACTTTTTATAGCCGTCTGCTATATTGGATGGGATTCGATGAGTTGCTCCTTGATTGATTCAGCTCTAGAGCTTACCTCAATCAAATGATGTTTAAAGCGATGCTTGCGATTAATCAGTTCTCCAGAGTCTTCTATTATCTGTTGAGATAGAGTTATAATGATTATTTTTTTCCGGGATTTGTAATGTAGTACAGCTACTTTTTGCTTCGGAATATTCAGATGTTGCCTTTAATAAACCCAAGCGCTGCTCACAAATAGAGAGAGATATACAAAAATGTCTAATCCATTGTACAAATGCTCACTATTATACACGTTTTCTAATGTAATCCCTTCTGCTTAATCGTTGTTGTTATTTTGATATTCATCTTCCGTTATAGCGTTACTTGTACACCTTTGCATTGATATTTATATGAAAACTTTAGGCCATTCAGCTGTCTGCTCACAAACGCACCTCTCAAAGCGAGCATGCAACCTTTTCATTATCGTAAATTTATTTTGAAATTGCAATTAAAATTGAGCTTTTCATTAGATTTTCCAAAAACGGATAGATACTCATTAAACTCTAAGGTAGACCGGCACTTTGAGTGTCCCTTTGCCGCACATTGATGCTACATTTGTATTAATATCAATGTCTGTATGTGTGTGTGTCTGCGTGCAATTTCGGCACACCGTAAACACCTCATTTAGATATAGATCGCTTAAATATTGCTTATTTTCGAACGGTATGCGAGTTTTCCCTTTTCAGTAAATTTATGCGCATACTTCAGTTTATGGCGTTACCTTGGCTTAATGGCAGGGCTATTGAGACTACAAACGGTATATGTAGTTGTCACAGCAGAGCGATGTTTTAGTTTTTACGATTATGTACTTGTAAGTGTGTGTGAATCGCTTAAAATTTACGACTTTGATAGGAAATAGTAAATGTGAGTGAACGTATGTGGATATCTTTTAATGTATATGTACATCCATGTCAAGGTTTTGTTTAGAAAATAAACAAGAATTCTCTACTATTAAGGGATATTCAAGAGAAAGGGTTGTAAAGCTTAACATGTACTTGAAATATTGACTGAAGTATATGAATTACTATTATAATAAAACAAGAGATAAAAGTAAGGTTGTGCGTAAAGACTTTCATGAGGTGTCAGTTGTAAGAATAATATTCCTTTGCTTCTGTCAGACACTCGTCACATTAATGAGGGAAATAATTGCGTTTTCTCAGACCTGTTAAGATTTCACACTTCAATTTGACCAAAAAAGGTTTGTTAGTGTTAAATTAGAAGTCAAGAAGAGCAAAATTTTTCATTTATTTTTTAAATATCCGGAATGAAGTAGATGAAGTTATCTAATTTAAAGATAAAGCTAGAGATAAAGCAGTGAGGAAGTTTTGATATTAATAAGCTAAATAACTCAAAAACGTTGCCTACAATTAAGCACTTTACTACGTATGTTGTGTACTAAACTAATATTCTCTCAAAGAAGCACACCAATCGGTATGAAACTAATTGAATTTATTAAATATATTTGATATAAAATATATAGTACTTGGGGGCTAGAGGAGATATTGATCCGATCCTGCATACACAGAGGTACACTATTATAAGAAATATATCTCCTTTGAATTTCTTATGTGTATCTGAATAATATAAGGTGACCAAAAATAAGGTGACATTTGAATTTAAACTGCGCGCGTCGAAGGATTTAGAGAATTATTTTTTTTTAAGGTTGGTAGTACTGTCAGTCACATTTATGTCACATTTCATGTCAAAATATTCATTAGAGTTTGAGATACGTGTCGTTTTGTGAGCTGCTAAAAGTGAGTTTTTCGTTTTTTGCGATACATTTTGCATTCAATTTTGTTTACGGAATCAATTTTCTGCTGCGGATACGTTGAGGATGGTGCAGAGGAGATTCAAGCCGCAGCGAAGAGGAACTGAAGGCCATCCCGGAAAGTGACTACAACCAGTGTTTCGAAGATTGGAAAATCCGTTGGCATAAGTGCATTGCATCGGGAGGGGATTACTTTGAAGGGGATGAAATTGATTTGGAAGAATAAATAAAGAATTTTCAAAATAAATACAATGTCACCTTATTTTTTGGGCACAGGTATATATCTTTTAAATAAAAAATGTAAGGAAGGCTTAAATTCGTGTGTAACCGATTATTTTATACTCTCATTTATTGCTATATTTTTTATTAAGATAACACACAATTTGACTCATATATTCGGCATTAAGTCCACTAGAATAACGAAAATCATAATATATAGTATATAGACTGAGGTAATTCATGGAGCGATTTTCACTATTTTTGCTATTTAGCTATATTCTATTCAATATTATAAAAATTATTAAATTTTTCTCTCGGTTAATACGATATATATGGTCTACAGTCCATTGAAAGTTTGAAAACCCTAATATTAGGCATAAGGGAGCTAGAGAAAATATGGGCCTGATTTTCCATATTTTTCGGACAGATGCACAGTGGTTGAAGTAACCCATCTTCTTTGAATTTCTTTAAAATATATGAGCGATTTACCGATATTTTCTATAAAAAAAATTATCCAAAAGCTTTGAGGTCCTCATGTTTGATATCTGTAATGTTATATTCCGATTTCGACAATTTTTTGACGGCTGGTGTCACACTAGATACAGTATTTGTGGGAAGTTTTGTGCCGATATCTTTATTTGTGATTAATTTATAGATTGCAATAAGGAAAGTAGGCGTGATTATTAACCGATTTCGCCCAGTTTCAAACTAAACTATTGAAACTAAACCAAGAACATTTAATAATTCGAATTTCGTTGGAATTAGTCGTATAGTTCCTGAGATATGATTATTGAGATATAAGTAAGCGTGGTCAATAATCCATAAATTATTTTTTATACCAATATAGCTTTTCTACACCATTTTGGGTGTTTGCTTTTCATTACAGAATTAAAGCACTTTTGTACTTTTCTACATAACCTTTATATTGGAGGTAGGCGTGGTTATAATCCTTTTCGGGATGTTGTAGATAGGTTAAACATACATCAGTACAGCGAACGAAATGTGGAATATATTATTACTTCAAAAATGTTGATTGATTTGAACCGAATTTGATTTCCATGACGACCTTATTTTGAAACTTATTACAATGTTAAACAAAAAGTGAGGTTATGATGAGTGTAAGACAACTTTGTTTTCTTTGGTTATTGGGACTTAAATCTCTTCTTCTTTATATATATGTGTCTCTTACGAATATACAGATTACTTGTTTCTCTTTTGAGCCCTAGAAACAGTGGAAAACTCTACGAATAACTCCACAAACTCACAACCCATGAACAAATAAAGAGAATAATTGTTAGTGGCTTGTAGCTGCAACAGCTTCTAATTAGCCGCAATCCCTTTTTAATTCAATTTCAATTCATTCCAAACCAACTTTGTGCTACCACACAGCAACTAATGCAACATATGTATACACATTCCAAACATACCGTTATATAAGTTTATTTCAATAATCAACATTTTTACTTTGTAACCAAACTCTTTATCTTCATTTGTTGAGCACTTGCTCCAACTCTATATAGTTATATGTATATGTAAGAGTATTCATATGTATGTCTGTCTGTGTATGAGTATGCGCAAGTTCACTTGTTGTTCTTGCTGTAATTGTAGCTTAATTAATTAATTCACATAATTTCCTTATGTCTTTGCAGGTAAGTTATCCGTGTGACAGCCAGAAGCAATTAGAAGCGCAAGCTGCTGTCGCCACTGCACTAAGGAGGACTCATATCAGTGTGTGTGTGTGTGTCTGCAACTTGGCAAAGCACTTGCTAACTGCATATAACCACATATGTGTGTGTGTGTTTGTAAGTATCAACGCATAACCGCTGTGAAGACGACAGATACTCTATATGAACTACGCAAAACAACAACAACACTAACAATTAAATAATTACAACAATTAAAAGCAGTCTGCTGCTCGTGTGACTGAGAGTGTGTGTGTGTCTGAGTGAGTATAAGAAAAGTTACTTGAGGCCATGGAACTAAGTAAGAACGTGTGACAACCTGTGTGGCCTCACTGCATTCACACCAACACAATAACACACATTCAAATACTTATAACTGCATATGCTTGCTTGCTTTGTAAGACACTAACGGCATGCCAGGCATGGCATAACGCCACACAGACAGCTGGGTCTGTGCACCTGTTTGCCAGCGTTGCCACCTATTCACTTAGAAATTCACAGAGTCATACACTTACGGTGACAAGCAGCTCCGTTACAGGCAACTACAACATTTACTCGCGTAAGTACTTCATTTCGCCAAGTGCCTTTGAATGTCACACTGCCTTTCGTCGAGTGTTGATGTGGTGCTGCTGCCATACAGTTGAACCGTTGTATGTGTGTACCTGCATTTGTTACCAACTACATTAGTTGGATTGTTAGTTGCTGGAGAATGCATTCCAAGCACTTGTTTATTTGTGGAGCTTGCCTTCATTGGTAGTTTTGTTACTCCTTTGCTATTAAAGTTGAAGAGAATAACTGTTAATTTGAAGTGTTTGCAAGTTGAGGAATATATTGAAGATGAGTTGCTGCTTGTTAGAGTGCTGCTTAATATACACGCTGTTGTATTGGTTGTAGAGTACGTGTTAGCATTTAGAGAGTCATAGAAACTTTATATTTATACAAGTAAGGAGGGGTTTTTAGATTGAATACTAAAGTTTATTTATGTATTTGTTGTTTAAACAGTGAGCTATTGTATAGGATTAAATTGTTAATGAGAAATTTCGGGTTTCCTTTAGCCGTCCATTAAAATTGTCACTTTTCATCACTTCAAGTTTATTAATCACAGCTGGCTTATCAGCATGAATCATTGATTTGATGTAGGCCTAAAAAGAGTAGTATAAAAAAAGTACATGGAAGTCAAAGCAAAATATATTATTCGATCAAAAAAATTTCGGCTTAATAAAGGTGACACTTGCCACTGATATACAACCCTGTAGGAATCATTTAACACTTTGACGTTTAATGATGACGTGGGGAATGCAAAAGTCATGAATGATTTGCCGCAGTGCGCACCATTGCTGTGACCACTATCTTCAGTTTTAAACTAGTGTCGATCGGTACGGCTTCGTCATAAAAAATAATATCATAAACTAAAGTGTTCTAGGTGAAGGGGAGCCTCTTTTAACACATACTAAAATTCGACTTCTTTATGTATATATAAGAAGCCGGATATTTGCATTATCTTTGATGATGCCGGTTGTTCTGAGATCTAGAGTTTTAGGAAGTATATTTCCAGGATTTTAAAACGTTGTTTTTTGTTATGGTAAAATTGTCACTGTTGATAAATATCAAAGATATTTGTCTTTTTGGATAGTTGGTTTGACAGCTATCTCTCCAGGAAATTTTTTATCTCTTAAAAATAATTTTTCTCAAATCTCCGATGTTGTTGGATCGGTTGTTTTTTTGGTTGAAATGAAAGATTTGATCCGGATATTTTAAAACTGCTTGTAGTATGGTGAAAGGAGACATCTTGCATGATTCAATGTACATAAGTAAAAATTCAGTTGCTATTTATAGTCTAGTACCGAACGTCTCGGATTTCCATAATCCGTCTGAAATAAAATTAAATTCGTCCCTCTCCCAATATCGTGCCTTTCCCAACAGATAGGAGTGGGATACGGGGGACTTTGATAATAATACAGGGATTAGTATATATACAGATGGTTCCAAACTAGAGGTACGAGTGGGAGGTGGCGTCTTTTCAGAAAATTTAGACAACAAAGACACCATCCGACTTCCAGATCATTGCAGTGTTTTTCAAGAACAAATTACTGCAATCAAAGAGGTAGGGCCTCTTTCTAACAAAGAGAGTGCTGACAACAAGACATTTTTTTAGTTTTACAGATGTAGATATGTATTTGTTCGATGAATATGTCATAGACATTGCCGAGTCTCAGTTGAAACAGGCAGACAAACGTGGTCGGAATGGAGTAAAGGTCGTACATGCCGCTTACTGAAATTTAAAAGAAACGACTTAAGAACTCTAGTAGGAGTGTTAACAGTAGAATATCTTCTATGTGGATGCAAGTCCTTGCACAGGAAAAGAAAAACAACGATCGGATATGATTTCCATCATCAGGAAAAACAGTTTTAGTACTTGTACCTGTTCCTAATATCAAACAGGATATGGAAAAGTAGTGATAGAATAAAATCGAATTGACTCACAAATTGGACTTATTCAACATAAACAAGGAAACACGTTAAGGGGCCTTGAGGTCTTTCAACAACATTTCGAGATGTTCTCACATTAGATAGAATGTTAGATGTCTTACGATTTTTTGATTACCACGATCATTTAAGAACCTATGCTATAACAAGAACTACATTAAGAAGAAAAAGAAACGATTTTGGAAGTGTTAAAATTTTCCACGCACACCTTTACCCATATGATAAGCGGTGCTTTGTGCAACAATAAACAAATGGGAAATATGCGAAAATTTCATATAAACAATTTATACAAATACACCTACACATATGTTTGTATGTCTGTATAGAAGCATTTCTATTTTAAGTATATAATGAAATCTTCAACTACCCAGCACTCAGTCGCTCATTGAACTGCCACTATGCGGTGTCTTCCATTTCAAACTGCCACCAACTGGCAACTTTGATGGCTTTCACACCGCTGTTGTTGTTGTGAATACGTATGTGATTGTAAACTTGCTAGCTTTTGCAACACGATTGTTGCAAGGGGCAATTCACTTGTTACTCGCTCGTTTGTCGCACATTTATGAATACATAAACACATACACACACACTCGCAAGTGCCGCCTTACCACCTGTCACTCAAGCAGTAGAGGTTCTCAGTTGATATTTTTGTTGTTTTGTTGGTTGTTGGCTACCCATATGCCTCGGCAATAGCTGCTTGGCACTTTGTAAGAGCACTTCATTTCCTAAGGAAAACTAACTGTCACACTTACACATACACACAGGCACAAGCACTCGCATACTTTTCTTTGCTGCAGCTCAGCTCGTTTGTCATCCTCTCCTTTCCTCTCTCGTTCGCCAGTTGGTTGCCTTTTCCAAACCATTGAACTATGCTTACTTTTAGTTTTCCTTCGCATTTTCTTTGCCCACCATTACCGTTGTACGACTCTAAGAAGCTGCCGCACACACATTCACAATTGCAAATGTGTGTTCGTTAGAAAGGTGGCACTGCAAAGAGTATCAGTTTTGGTTGCATGCAGCGGCAAGTGTAGCGTGTGATGTGCGGTTTGCGGCATGCGGTATGTGGTAAGCAAGTGAATCTACTCGTGTGTGTATGCTCAGTGGCACGGTATGCGTTCAGTAAGTGAGTATTTCCCACTTTCATTATCCAAGTCAAGTACTCGAACTCTTCGGTGTCTCTGCACTTTACCTCAACTGCCACATCCTGGCACAAACACACATTTATATACTCGTACATGCAACTTGTTAAAAGTATTCATAAGTAGAAATCTACTTGCGTATCTCTGTATGTGTGCTGTGTGTGTGTGTGTGCCTCCTTGCCACTAAACAAGCTTGAAAATATAATATTTTGCTTTTACCCACTCAGCTTAACGGTTCGAAAGGTGTAATTGTGTGCATGTGGCAAGGTGAGCCGCTGGCAGACTTGTTGGTGTTGTTTTTTGATAATACTACTTTTATTAAGATGTTGTTCGAAGGAAATGTTTATTTGTGATTATCGAAGACTTTTGAATTTTTAATATCGATTCAGAAATGATCGAAGAAGTAGAAATATATACGGGCTGATGATAAAATTAAATTAAAATTAAAAAAAAAAACAAGAAAAAACGTTAACTTCGGCTAATATACCCTTCACAGGTGCATTTCTTTTAGTAACTATGTGTTTAAGCAAATTTAAAGACGTAAGAAAAAGTAAGTAAAAAAAAGAAAAGTTTTCCATACGAGTCATTGATTCCGATCGTTCAGTTTGTATAGCAGCTATATGCTATAGTGAACCGATCTGAACAAGTTTTTCGGAGATTAATTATTTCTATGAACAATAACTCACATTAAATTTCGTGAAGATATGTAGTAAAATGCGGAAGTTTTCCATACAAGCCCTTGATTCCGATCGTTCAGTTTGTATGGCAGCTATATGATATAATGGTCCGATATCGGCAGTTCCAAAAAATGAGTAGCTTCTTGAAGAAAAAATAACATCTGCAAAATTTCAAAACGATATCTTAAAAACTGAAGGACTAATTCGTATATATACAGACAGACGGACGGACGGACAGACAGACGGTCATGGCTAAATCGACTCAGTTCAACATACTGATCATTTATATATATACTTTATAGGGCCTACGCTTCCTTCTGGGTATTACAAACTTCGTGACAAACTTAATATACCCTGTTCAGGGTATAAATATAAAAGGAACGGAGTAAAGTTGGCTTTTGGGGATTCGAGATCCATGAAATGCCGCTATGTGTCATTATGTCTGCTTCCAAAATTTTTTAAAAAGTTCTTTAACACGTCGATGTGGCATATTATAATGAAAAATATTATAATCAAACTAATCAGTTTCTGCAACAATAATTCTTGACACATCTGTGTTCAAAAAGAGTGACATTAACTCCATAGTAAAGTCCCTTGACTAATTTTTATGACAAAATACTCCTAATTAATGAAAATACAATTTGTCAGGTACTGTAGTTTAATCTCCTATATATACTCCTCACAGTCGCTATTTTTAGAGCCTGAATTTAAGGACATATTTTCTTAATCCAATACTAATCCACTCTTCTAAACATATTATTTAATACTCTACTAATTTTCCATTAAATTCAAAACACTTTCTGGTGACTTTATTAATTTATTCATTCGCTTTAAGTGCTTCTAGTAACCAAATAAAATTTGGCATTCTCTCACACATTTGTCGCACTTCACTTTAGATTGACAATATGGTTATCCACTAAGCGCCTAATTAAATTTATAATGCGAAGCTATTCACACATGAATGTACTTGAGTATGTAATAAGTGCATTTGCATAAGTACATTCCTACTAAAAGTGTCAGTTATTTTATAATTAAAAATCTAATGAATAAAATTTGGCACTGAAACTATTGGCAGACTTACGTTGGCATTCCATTTGTAGTCAGGAATATATTTAGCAATTAAATAAAGGATTATTTGATTATTGAGATTAATTTATCTCAGCTTGAACCATATACATTAAAGCTTGTTTACTTATTACAACAGGTCAACGTTTAACCAGTTAGTCAGTTAGTTTGAGTTCAACGTCGCCATGGACAGGAACAGGTGGTAATCACTTGGCGCTATGTCTGGGCTATATGGTGGATGCGGTAAAACCTCCCATTCGAGCCCCTTTAGCTTCTGACGAGCCATCAACGAAGTGTGTCGTCTGGCGTTGTCCTGGTGGAACACTACACCCTTCCTGTTGGCCAATTCTGGACGCTTCTGGTCGATCGCATGCTTCAAGCGGTCCAGTTGTTCGCAGTAGATGGTAGAATTAAGCGTCTGGCCATATGGGAGCAGCTCATAGTGGATGATTCCCTTCCAATCCTACTAAACACACAGCAAAACCTTCCTGGCCGTCAGTCCCGGTTTGGTCACTGGTTGGGACCACTCACCGGCCTTCGATCACGACCGTTTTCGCTTGATATTGCCATATGTGATCCATTTTTCGTCGCCAGTCATCCATCCACGTCCATCCACTTCAAGAATGGGTCGAAATCGATCCGTTTCAGCAGCATATTGCAGGCGTTGAGACGGCCTAGAAGCTTTTTTTCGTCAAAGCATGCGGCACCCAAACATCAAGCTTTTTGGTGTATCCAGCCTTCTGTAGATGGTTTAAAATGGTTTGGTGACTAACTTCCATCTTCTGGCCGATGTCACGAGATGCCACATGCCGGTCTAACTCGATGTTTTCCATGATTTCATCGGTATTCGTCGTCACAGGTCTTCCGCCGGCTGGCTTATCCATGGTAGTTTTCACCCCTGAATCGTCGAAACCATTCCTCCGCAGTTCGAAGTGATAGAGTACCATCCCCCAAAACACCACTAATCTCGCGGAACGTTTCTATAGCGGAGTTGCCTTGAACGAAGGAAACTTGAAAATAGCGCGAATTTCGGCGTTAGTGAACTCCATGTTCACACGTCTATAACTGTTGAACGCAATATTCAAACTAATCATGGATAGCGTCGTTTTGTAGGTTATGTCAAGACCTTACAAAGACGCATAGTATTGCCAGATACGAGCTCTGTAGCGCTTTATACATAACGGCGAAATTCGACAAAAAGGAGGAAGTGATATTTTTGCCAACCTATTATGTATAATATTTTCTGTTCAACAAAGCCCAATATAGAGTATTTAGAAATAAAAAAAATCACGTACTCTGTCCACTATTCTTTAGTGGTTGTAATATGAGCCAATTAGTCTTTCTCTTTTTTCTCAATGCTGTCATGGCGCGTCACATATCAAATACCTTTCTCTTGAGATGGTATCTTCTCCTCTATTCTATTAAAGTATTTAAAAATTTAAATGGAATTGATTTCCAAATTTGCGTCCTAATATTTATTAAGAGATCATATCTCATTTGGGTCCAAACTAAGCAGTCTTTCCAGTAATCTCAATGGATATCTTACTTAACTTTTTTCAGGATGCGTAGCTTTCAATGAGATAACACTTTTCTCAAAGTTAGGCTTTTTCAGAGCTGTTACTTGATTTATACTCAGTTTGCCATTTAATAATGAAGACACGTACTCTAGAACAACGTTTATTGCTGACATACGACCTCAATTGCTGCAAAAAATTGTTGAAAATTGGGCTTATTGGTATGAATTTATTCGAAGCAGTCATTTGGCCGATATCATTTAAAATAAATAAATGCAAACCCTTGTCTTTATAAAAAAGCTAAATTCTTGGATTAATGTTATAAAATATATGCGTTTAGTTTCTTTAAAAAAACTAAATGTCTAAAAACCCCCCTTTATATTTGAAATACTTACTCTTTACTCTGTTTTTATTTTTTCGATAGGAGGCAACTCCTTTGAAATTTAGTGTAAATTTAGAATGGTTAATTCGACCGGAAATTCAAACTTTAGTTGATTGAAAATAATATCTTCTGCTCTATATACATATATATGTATCTAGAACTAATAGTGGCACCACAACAAAAATACTCTTCTCTGTGTGCTAGTTACTGTGCCGCAATTTGAAAGTTATCTACCAAAAAGTATTACTGTCTTTAAATTTCTTTCTTATATATTTTGAAGACTTTCTCAATGTATCAACTTAAAACTTTCGCTCTCTAAATACATTTAGAATCAACATTTTCTTCTATTTTAATTTTAACTTCACATAACCTCAACCAAATTTGACTCAAAAGTATGGAATTTCAAAAAATTCACTCTAATCTCGCACTCGTCCATCAACGAGCCAACTGACAGCCAAGTGACGTCAGCCAACCAGGCAGCTAACCACAAGGCCAGCTGGACGGCGGACGGACGTTAAGCGCTAATGTAAGTGACATCAGTCGCGCTAATATTGGATTAGAAAATGCGTCCAGACGAAAATTTCCATGCGAAATTATCCAAGTGGCAGGCAACATTTGGTGTTTTTGTGGCAACGAATGAGTGCGTACAACAACAACAACACTTTCCGACGAAAGCAAACTACTGTGCATATGTACATATAAGCGCGAAACTACTTGAAAAGGCGTTTAACTTGAAAGAACGCCAAGTGGCGGCTAGAAGAGCGTGTGTATGCGGTTGAGAGGCGCATTGTTAACCGACGCTGGCAAGTGTGTGTGTGTGTGTTAGTTGGTTGAAATGAGTTGGCTGTATGATGCCGGCAGCTATTTATAGTTGCATGTATATGTGTGTATGGATGTGTGTTGCATGCCACACAACTTGCGCTTAATTGCAAGCGCACAGACACACCCGGTCTAAGCGCGCAACACCATGCTTGAACGCCGAAAAGTGTGCTATGAACTCGCGTTCACGCGCAAATACTTGGCATTTACAGGCACACAAATGCCGTTAGTTGCGAGTATGTGTGTGTGTGTGTGTGTTTGGAAACTAATGTTTGCATATGCTTAAGTACACTCGTGGCAAAAATATTGTGGTATTAGTGCCGCTTGCCGGCAGCCGTCGCACACGCTGAGCAAGCAACTGCTGAAATTAACAAATGACAGTGCTGCGGGGCATAACGGGTGCAGTTCGGAGGTGTGTGTGAGTGAGACGTGATGAAAAAAATTGAAAATTTATATGTGTGTGTGTGTTTGTTGTTGTTAAGCGCGAGTCTCTCATGTGTTTGTAGTCATGTGTGTTTGAGTCTTCTCATTACAGTAGATTTTGAACTGTTACAGTTAGCGGTATTTAGTCAGTTTTTTGCGCAACGCTAAGCATTTCCGTTATGTTTTTTCTGTTCTTTTTGTAATGATAATTCTTCGCTGGCACAGCCCATTTCATGTTACCTTCTACACTGTTTGTTTTTACAGTTTCCTTTAACACCTCTTTCTCACATTTTTCTCACACATTTAGTGTTTCCTAATCTTCCCGACCGTCCTTTAGCTTAGCCAACCGCAAAGCAGCCGAAATTTCAGCATTTAAACTGTTAATGAGTCTTTCAGGTTTAAGTAATTTGCATATGAGGCTGCGCGTTGCGCCATGCCGTTATCCGGCTGTTTGGCTCATTTCCGTTTTCCTGCGTTGCCTTGCATTGTTTTGTGTGTGCGCTTTCACCCCATTTTTCCGCATTTAAATTTTGCGGTTTTTGTGCATTTCTCTCACCTAATTTCGTGTATATTTTTTTCACTCCCTTTTTGTTTTTTTTTTTGCGCTGACGTCAGCAGTTTTTAAACGCTTTCATTGCGACTCATCGTTTTGAGGTCGCTTTTGTGGTTTCTGTCTTTATTTATAAGTGTGTGTGTGTGTGCTTTACTTAACTGTCCCCATATTAGTTGCAGAAATTAATTTCTTTTTCATAGTGTATTTTGTGGTTTAGTTCTTTGTGCCGTCTTAGTTATGTGTGTGTATACGAGTTGTATGTGATTATCACCACATATTAGTGTGACCTCATCAGCGCATTAGCGACGAATTTAACACTTGCGATTTCAAAGCGAAATAGCAAAGGGGATTGAGGCTTTTGAATGAGTTCAGTACTCTTTGAAAGTACGGAATAAAAGAAGGGTTCAAAAGAAAGAGAGAGAGCAGTTTCATTGCATTAAAAAATGAAAAATAACTATATGAAGGCAAAATAACATGTGATTCAAATTTGCAATATTTATAGAATAATAATAGCAGTATATGTACATAAAAAATCGCATTGTATAACACATTTTTGTGTCATGATATAAATAAAAAAAATGTCATGCGATAAATTTATATATCGCCAAAATTGTGATATTTTTACGTATTTTACTTAAATATTATATTTTCCGGCCAAAGATTCAAATTTCGGAAATCTTTTGTACAATTACACCAACAATAACTGGACATTCCTATTTGTAAAATTAGTGAAGGAATTTATGGTATTAAAGGCGCACATAACGGATTATAAGTCCTATTTAGACCTATCAATATATGTGTATGTGTTTAATGTACCTCTTATTAATGAAGCATTCCTTTAGACTGCCGAGAGTTATCTGTATTAAAATATTTTCTTACTGCAATTTTAAGTTTTTTTGTGGCTGATTTTTTAAACCACGCTGGGGGTCTCGACGTCACATAATTACGAGTCCTTATTTACTTCTTGATTAAAATGCTGCTGAACTAGTAGCACTTAGGAAATTGCAAAGTCATCTTGACCCAAGAGGTCTAATAAACTTCAAACCATAGCAGAAATTTTAATTTTGTGAAAAAAAAAATCATTCGTGTACAATAATCCTGTCGTTCTTTAATCTCTATTCGATATTATTCTTAAGTCAACGCTTCTTCTAATCGTTGCAGCGCTTCTCAAACTCAATTTTTGTGATAGTTTTGGCTCTTTTAGCAATTTCTCGTATGCTTGTAAGACAACGTCCCTTAAAAGGTTCTCTTTATTTTTGGAAATAAGAAAAAGTCGGTGTTGTCACGTAGTAATTTCTGGCGAATATGGAGGCGGATTCTCCACACCAAAAAAAATTAAAATTTTGCAATTCTCGTTATTTTTTTACCACACCACGTGTAATGTGACTTTAAGATCGCTGAAGAGCTCTTAGCTCTAGTTTTAAATCTCCTCCGAAGTGTTAACTTATATTTTTATAAGAGGTCTCAAAATTATTCTTGGAGGGGAGACATCAATTACCGAGTTATCGCAATTAGAAATGTCTTTATCTATCTTTTATTTTTAAATTTTGTCCCGACTGAATTCCTCCAGGCTTCATCATAGTGTTGAACCTAATGTAACACGATTTGGCTACTTTTTTGTTACCAACAAATTCAATTAGTTATTCATATATTGAACTTAAGGTATTCTCAAATTGCGGTCTTCTGTCCGAAATAGATGTTTCCAATGAGACATTTTACAGATTTACTCAGAGTATTCACCAATTCAGAAGAAGATTCTCAAGACTATAGCGATTTCAAAGCCGAAAGATTATTCCAGTGAAAGATTAGGGATGAAAGAGATAGAGAGAGAGGAAAAAAGAGAGTGAAATTAAATCGTGATGTTTTGAATATGAGTTCTAACAAAGATTCTAGTTTCACACAGGAGGTCTTAAGTTGTTCAAGTGTTATCCCAACCTTAAGGATTAGATATAGAACTAGTATAACATAATTCTAATTTTTGTACTCTTATTTAGTCTATATTAATATAGAGAGGTCTGGAATGAGGAAATTATTGGATAAAATAACTTTAGTTTAATAACTGAAAAGAGTACAACGACTCTCCTGATTAAAATCAGCGACATATAACCCTTCTCTGGTATATCTTTGTATACATATGCTTTATTGTACTTATATAGCCTCAGATTCTGAGCAGATTTATTTTTTGTAAAAGCTTACGAATCACTTTCGAAATATCTAGCGACTCTTTTTCCTCTCAAATCCCATCTATAATGATATGTGTGTATTATAGAAATGGGCGTAACAGATCAAGGCCGTAGTCTAGGAGGATATGAAATTGTTTACTCTAGTTTAAATCACTTCATAGTGTGTATGTTCTTCGACTGCCTCTTTTTGAATAGTGGAGGTAGATTAGCACTTATACCCATAAGTTTGAAAGGTCTTTCAATGAGTAGACAGTTGAGAGTTGTTGTTTTAGGCAAAAGGCACTTTCGAATAATTTTGAGAAATATTGTTAAGTTAACCGAACTGTTCGGATATATAAATTCGGAGTTGTATCGTTCGAATTGCAATCTTTCCCAATCTTTTTTAAAGAAAAATTCAGCGGCATCCCATAAGTTCGTACTTTTATGTTAGAATTTATTTCACAAGTTAATAAAACCTTACTTATCTTAGTAATATATTACTAAATACTAATTTTGTCTATTTTACATAATTTAAATCAAAATTCCACCGTCAACAATAACTCTTAATGCAATCCAAAATCTTCCATTTCGCTGCTGACAAATAATCTCAATTATTTCAACTATTTACAATCACAAAAAGGCAGCAGTTGAGCACCACCAATAAGACTTAAGTTATGCAAAAATTTGCGCATCAAAGCGAGACCGCTGAGAATTTTCAATTATTTGGCGTATTTACCGAAATCTATTTACTTGCAAGAGACTAATTTGCCATTAACTGACGCTAATTAGTGCTACTTAAGCATATTTCAGCAAAATTCTAATTCAAAGTCAAGAGTAAAATATCAAACAAACAACAACAACAACAAGCGCCATTAGAAAGTCTTATAAATATTTATTATTATTTATCAAAGCCGCTATAGAAAATGGTGAGTGGTAGTGGCTTAAAAGCCAAGCAATTGGCGGTGGGAGACAAGCAAAAATGCTAATTAGAAGCAAATTTAATGCGGGAATGCAAAGATGGCAAACACAAAGTGGAAACTGGACAGCAAAAACTGAGGCTTTCAATTATTTATTTGCTGTTCTATGGCAGCAGACACTGTACCTATGGTGAATGGTGACTTTGTTTGCTTGGACGCTGTTGATATGGAAATGTTGCGTATACGCCGTGTTGCCATTTACACTCGACTTGAAGTTTTTGCCACATAGCAACAACAACAACACTTGGTAATAGCAATACTAAATGCAAATTAAAGCAAAACTTAACCGAATGTTGTCTGTCCACTGATAGTTTGTTGGTCCAAAGCGATTTATTTGCCTGCTGGTCGACAATTCATTTGCTTGTTTTACTTGCAATTCGTGAATGAATATAAAAGTCGGCAATTTGTCAACGAATATGGTAAATTGTAAGAAGTTTAGAATAACAACAACAAAACAAAAATATATATTTTGTTGCAAAAAGTTACATGTTATTGTTGTTGTATTTTTGTGAAAATTTTTTTTCTTGTTGTAGTTTTTTTGTAGTGAAAGCAATAAGCGGCAGCGCTCAACATTAAGTGGTTGCCACTGCTAATTGAAAATTTTAATGAAACAACAACAACAAATGAGAAAAAACTCGCAGAACATCGCAGCACAAGCCAGCAAGTGGCACAAAAACTAAAAAATAAAAACAAAAAGAATTACCAACAACAACTTACAATATGGCAACTGTGTAAATAAAAAGTCTCCATGAAATTGCAAAGTGTGGCAACTATGAGCATTATAAATCAAAGATGCAACAGCCATTGAAGTTGTAGTTTTTGTTATTGTTGCTTTGTGTTGTTTTTCTCCCAGCTCGAAATTGCTAAGCTTGTTGTGCGCTTGCGGTATTGTCGTTAGTGGTTCGGGTTCGAGTTGTTCGGTTCGTTCATTGGGGTTGTTGTAACTGCGGGTGCCCGCCTTTAACGACCACTAGTTGTCAGTTGTTTTTTTTTTGAATGGACTCGGGTTTTTCTTATTCTTATAATGCGCTTCTGAGTCAAAAATTGATAAAATCTTGCCAATACCTCTTTTAATCCCCATATACCTAATTATAGGTTGTTCAAATATCCGATGGACTTTATACCTTATATTAGGTTGTCAAATATCTCCCTTCCGGATCGCATTTAGTTCAAATATGCGCCGTTTCGTTCGATAATCTCTTTCCATCTAGACGGGCAACTTCATAATACACCCCTCGTAGAAGCCCCCCTCCTTATTTGCGAAGAACTCGGACAGCCACTTTTCACAAGCCTCTTTTGAGTTCAACTTTACACTACCAAGGGCGTTGGACATGGACAGGAACAGGTGGTAATCACTTGGCGCTATGTCCGGGCTATATGGTGAATGCGATAAAGCCTACCATCCGAGCTCCCGTAGCTTCTGGCGAGTCATCAACGAAGTGTGTGGTCTGGCGTTGTCGTGGTGGAACACTACACCTTTCTTGTTGGCCAATTCTGGACTCTTCTGGGCGATCGCCTGTTTCAAGCTGTCCACTTGTTCGCAGTTCGTCTGGCCATATTCGAGCAGCTCATAGTGGATGATTCCCTTCCAATCCCACAAAACACACAGAACCTTCCTGGGCTGCAATCCCGGCTTGACCACTGTTATGGACGATTCACCGACCTTCGACCACGACCGTTTTCGCTTGATATTGTCGTATGTAATCTATTTTTCGTCGCCAGTCACCATCCGCTTCAAAAATGGATCGATTTCGTTAAGTTTCAGCAACATATCGCAGGCGTTGATTCGGTCCAGAAGGTGTTTTTTGCGTCAAATCATGCGGCACCCAAACATGTGTTGTGTATCCAGCCTTCTGCAGATGATTTAAAATGGTTTGGTGACTAACTCCCATCTCCTGGGCGATGTCACGAGATGACAATTGCCGGTCTAACTCGATGTTTTCCATAATTTGATCGGTATTCGTCGTCACAGGTCTTCCGCCGGCTGGTTTATCCATGGTGTCGTTTTCACCCGCTTTGGATCGTCGAAACCATTCCTCCGCAGTTCGAAGTTAAAGAGTATCATCCCCCAAAACACCATTAATATGAGTGAAATCGGTTCAGGAATTAAGTGGACTTTATGCCGAATATATGGGTTAAATTGTGTCTTATTTTAATAACATTAAATAAATAAATTGCGAGAGTATAAAATGTTCGGTTACACCCGAACTTAACTCTCTCTTACTTCTTTATTATATTTTAAAATATTTTTTTTTTATTCTTACATTTTCTGAATTAAAATTGTCAGCTTTACACAACTTTTCTTTCCTTCCATCAAATTGAAATCTCTGCACACAATACTGTCAATTATCAAACTAATTTTTTTGCGCTCCATGCAAACCTCTGTAGAATTTTTCAGCAGAAAAGAAACACTTGGCTTTCGCTTAAGATTTGTCATTGTGCTATTTCTCTAGCATTGTTCTGCTTTCTAACTCTCTCTCTCTCTCTGACTCTTTCAAAACCGCTGCTCGACTTTGTGGCTGCAATTATTTGCATTGAAAGTATTGAAAGTCAACACTGAAGCATTAAAATAATTGCCATTGCCGCATGACTTCTGCGTATATATATTTGCCTGTGTGTGTGTGTGGTTTTGCGACCGCTGATTCTCATTATCTCAAGTAAGCTTGCGGTTGCACTGATTTTTTCATCTGCTCTGCGGTGAAGAATTTTCTTAATTTATTTACACACAAATGCTGCTGCTGGCCATAATGACCGAAGAAGCATAAGAAAAGCTGCATAAAATACATATTTACATATATACAAGGACATCGCTTCTTAATAGAAAAATCTCCATTGTTTGTTGAGCATTGTGCATATCCTTGCTCCAATGAAATTTTTATTAAGTCTCTCACTTGTGCAATGCACGACTTCTTCAATGGCTCAATGGTTTTCGATTTTGTGCTCTATTTACTTTTTCCTTTCTATGAATGTCTTAACGAACTTCCTTGAACTTTTTCAATTCCCATTGATTCAACTGACTTGGACGTCGTAATAATTGGTAGTCAATTAATTGAATATTTGCAAATTGACTACTTGATCCTTTTTGGCATAAGCCACAGCAAGTGTTTTCATTGCTGATTGGATTAAAGTTGAATTGGAAATGTGGCAATGGGTGGGTCAGTGGCACGCCTAAAGATATGAATATGTAATAGGCTTTGTTTTAAGCTACTTAGCAGCAAGAAGTGTAAAAGATATTTAATTAAAATAAAATAAAATATGATTTTTTCACTTGCTTCTACTATAGACTACAGCTTTGGGCATTTTCAATGGAAAATAATAAAAATTTTAAATATTTTGACTTAATCTCACAACGTTTGTGCAAGTTTTCATAAGTTTAGTATTCAATTGAGAGAAATATAGTTTAAAAAATTTTAGTTTAAAATCAGTAAGCAGCTTTTGAAACTATTTTGATTGTGTAGCTTGAATTTATTTTTGTAAAGTTAAGGTGAAAACATGAAATATTTGGATTTTATTGCCTCTTTATGCTTGAAGTAGCCAATTAAAATGAATTTCAAGAAATTTGAAAAAAAATTTCATAATAATTTTTCCAAATTTTGTTTTCTTAGGCACTTTCTATTAGGTATTTTTTCGATTTAATAGATCTCAAATGCATATTTTCGATTAACGGGTATCTATAGTCTAAATAATGAGTTCGTATAGTTGTAAGAAAATATTTTCGTGTTTATTTCATTGTAGAAAATTAAAATCTAAAACCATTTTTACGATTAAAATTTTTTTCTTTCTTTTTTCCAGGTAAGCTAATCACTTTTTAATGCTAAACTGATACTTTTCTGACTATCCTGTGAGTATTCAAAACAGATTAAAATTAAATAATTATAATATATAATTCTGACAAATAAGTACCCGGAAATTTGAAATAAAACACAAAGACTTATCAATTATCTAAATTTATTATATCCCCTTCAAAATAGGGCCCTTCTGAAGCAATACACTTCTTCCAACGAACAATGCAATCATCGAAACACTTTTTAAAGCTATCTATATACCGGGATTGCCTTCAGTTCTCGTCGCGAATTAGTTTTGATGCCTTCAATGCTCTTAAAATGTGTTTCACGAAGTGCTAATTTGAGTTTTGGAAACAGGTAAAAGTCACACGGGGCCATATCTGGAGAGTACGGTGGTTGTTCGATGCTATTTGTTGAATTTTTGTTCAAAAACTCCTTCAGAACGATCGCCTTGTGCGATTCACTTTTTGAAGAAAATTCAGATCTTTTTTTCACCAACCGCGCTGCTACTTTCCGCATACCCAAAACGTCAACCGAAATATGACGAACGGAAAACAAATTGAAATATTCTCTGCGAGAAAATTTAAAATGAGAATTTCCGGGTACTTATTTGACAGAATGTAAAATGACTATTAAGTTGGAAGTGACTACTGAAAATCCTGAAAAAGGTTTGGTGGGTTTCAAGGGCTGAAAATAAGGGTATTTAAAAAAAATTTAATATACAGTGGAACTTCCATAACTTGAACTTCTATAAGTCGAAAATCTCCATAACTCGAACTCTTAAATTGACAATGTAACTAAAATTTCATACAAATTTCCTTCCATAATTTGAACTTTTCGACCAGGGCATAATACAAAATTTAAAATGTTTCTATCAAGGAACAGTGTTAAAGGAGTCCTTATATTCGTATGGAAGCGAACAAAAAAATACGATATTAAACTTATAGATTTCATAAATCGTGTAACAAAGGCATAAGATAAGACGTCAAGAGCCAACGAATGGAAAAGTGTAGAACAAACAAAGTAAAGAATATATTTAAATAAAACTTTTAGCGCAGTATATAAATAAAACTGTGGGTAAATCTATATTTTACAGCTTTTTGAAAAATGTATATTTCTATAACACG
The DNA here is from genome assembly GCA_031772095.1 of Zeugodacus tau. Taxonomy (NCBI): domain Eukaryota; kingdom Metazoa; phylum Arthropoda; class Insecta; order Diptera; family Tephritidae; genus Zeugodacus; species Zeugodacus tau. The sequence continues at coordinate 59,881,296 of CM062650.1, read as the reverse complement.
AAGACTCTCTAACTCAAAGTGTTTTTGTGGAATATAGTGATTCGAGTTAGAGAAGTTCCACTGTATATCATTTAAACAATTCAGCACATCAAAGATACATGTTTACATAGCATTTTGTGAAATTTTTAGTTACAAATTCCGTAAACTCAGCCGTTGGTACCTCATCTCCCATGAAATGTAAAAAAAATGCTCTTGCCGTGGGTATCATAACTCATTATTGATTCATCTAAACTCAATAAACCAAAAATATTTCGATACTTCATGGATAAATCTAGTTAATAAACGAAGGAAATTTTGAAATTTGAATTTTTGACAAAATTTAAAAAAAAAACTCACCATTTTGGTAAAATTTTCACCATATATTGGCTCGAAAAGTATAGTTGTAATAAAAATATAAAAAAAATCCTTTGTTCATTAACTAGATAATGTTATCCCAAATATGTGTGCACAATTTGAACAAAATCGCTTCATAACTTTTTGAGATATCGTGTCCACCGACTTAAAAAAATGAGTTTTGAGATAAACGCATTTAAAGTTTTACATTCGTACTGACGTGGCCTGTGGACGCAACTTCCAAAGGATATATGTCTTAGAATATTACTCGGATTGATTTGATATTTTTTCAAAATATTTTAAACATAATGTAATATTTTGTAAGAAAAAAATTCAAATTTCAAAATTTTGAAACCCACCTAACCCCTTAAGCTGGCTGCCTACCATAAAATTTTTAAAAGAAAATCTGAAATCATGAACAAGCGAAAATAATATTGCTTATTCCAAAAGCTAAGTAATATATAAACAAGTAAGGAAGGGCTAAGTTCGGTTGTAACCGAACATTTTAGACTCTCGCAATTTATTTATTTAACTTTATTTATATTATATAATACACAATTTGACCCACATATTCGTCATATATATTGTATAGAGTCCATTGAAAGTTAGAAACCCTAATATTAGGTTAGAAGTACCGAGGTCCTCATGTTCGCTATATGGGGCCTTGACAACCTACGGTCCGATTTCGGTGATTTTTAGAATGGGGCTGCCACACTATAAATGTAGTATTTGTGCAAAGTTCTGCATCGATATCTTCACTAGTGCTTACTTTATACATTGTAAAGTTAACGATTCAGATCGTCTTCAAAGTTCTGGTATATAGGAAGTAGGCGTGGTTGTGCAGCGATTTGGCCTATTTTCACAACATATCATTGGGATGTAAGGAAACTATTACAAACCAAGTTTCATTGAAATCGGTCGAGTAGTTCCTGAGATATGGTTTTTGACCCATAAGTGGGCGACGCCACGCCCATTTTCCATTTTGTAAAAAAATCTGAGTGTAGCTTCTGTCATTTCTTATGTGAAATTTAATGTTTCTGACGTTTTTGGTTAGTGAGCTAACCCACTTTTAGTAATTTTCAGCTTAACCTTTGTATGGGAGGGGGGGCGCGTTATTATCCGATTTCTGTCATTTTTGGACTGTATAAGGAAATGGCTAAAAAACGACTGCAGAAAGTTTGGTTTATATAGCTCTATTGGTTTGCGAGATATATACAAAAAAACCTATTTGGGGGCGGGGCCACGCCCACGTCCCCAAAAAAATTACATCCAAATATGCCTATTCATAGTGCGATCCTTCATACCAAATTTTATTTCCATAGCTTTATTTATGGCTTAGTTATGGCACTTTATGTGTTTTCGGTTTTCGCCATTGTGTGGGCGTGGCAGTGGTCCGATTTTGCTGATTTTCGAACTTAACCTTCTTATGGTGCCAAGGAACATGTGTTCCAAGTTTCATTAAGATATCTCAATTTTTACTCAAGTTACAGCTTGCACGGACGGACGGACAGACAGACATCTGGATTTGAACTTTTCTCGTCACCCTGATCATTTTGATATATATAACCCTATATCTAACTCGTTTAGTTTTAGGACTTACAACCAACCGTTATGTGGACAAAACTATAATACTCTCGTAGCAACTTTGTTGCGAGAGTATAATAAAATAAATGTATTTTTTTTTAATTATTCACATTCTGAGCCACCCTGTATACATTCATAGAGAGCAGTTTGATTGAAGATCTCGAAATCTTATGAATGCTATTTGTTAAGGTGTACACAAAAACATGACAATTTTCATCACCTTTTAATATGTTACTCATACGCCATCGCTGTCCCAAATAACCAAAAATCACTCATACGTCCTGGTATATTCATACAAAAGTCTCAAAATTTATGCTTTGTAAGTGAAAAGATAGCAATTAACGGCAGAAAGCTTTGCAAAATTGTAAACACACTCAAAAGCTCACCTTAATTTGAATGTAAGACCTCCAAACATCATACCTTCATCAGTCTCCTTCAATAAGAGCAACGAGAATCTCGAAGCTGCTCTACCTCAATTTACGGCACTCAAATCCGTTGCTAATTACAAGTTATGAGCGTGCAAAATTTAATATCAAACGTTCTCAATGCGCGCTGAGTTAATGAAAACGACCGGTGCAGCTGCACAGTGACAACAACAACTGACTTCTACTGACAACAGTTAATTTCCGTTGCGTGAATGGCAGCCGCAGTCTTCTCACCCACTCGCTTCTGTTCGTTTTGCATCTTCAGTGACAGGCGACGCGGCATCACTCAGCACAATGGTAGCATAACGGAAAGCGGTTGACTTCTGCGACTATGGTATATTGTGCCGGTGTAATAACTATAGATAGTTGTTGTTGCTTTTTGTTATTACACCACAAAAGCGCTGCGTGCGCACATATAGCCTTCAAGTGCAACTTGGAAATTACAACAATAATCGCGATTGCATTGACACTTTCCTCAGTGCGTCTCCTCTCCTACGCCTTGCAGCTGCCCCCACCACTCTTGTGGCATTTGCATTTGCCGCCATATTTCTTATATTGTTTTTTGCATATCAACTGACACCGGCGTTTCGGTTTTTTTTGCGTTTTGTGAAATTGTTGCAACAATTGACATACGCCGACACAGTTGCCACCGCGTGTTGCAAGTGTGACATCGATGATTTTTTACACTTATCATGGCTTCTTTTTTGCTTGCCACAACTGCTGTGCTGTCCATTGCCACATGCAACAAAACGCTGTCGCGCTACTTGCTGCTATTGCACAAACGCTTAGCATTGTGTTGTGCGGCGCTTTTTGTGGCGCGCTGTGTCACTTGCCATTGTAATCGTTAAATGCTACGGTTTGCAGAAATAAAGAAAATTGCCGTTGTAAGTGGTCGCGTCGTCGTCGGCGTAGTGTCAGTGTATTGGAGGCTGTATTGTGTTGTGTGTGGCAAGCTTTTGTTGCAAGCTGTTAGTGTTTCTAGTTGCGCCCACACTTGAATTCACAATGAAGGCATCTGGGTGTGTGTGTGTGTTGTGCTGTGAAGGTGCTTGTGTGTTCGCGTATGCAAAAGGACACTCGACATTCTGCGCTCCGTTTTCTGCAATAAAAAAATGGCTGACGCTTGCAATGGGAACAATTCCGTGACGTGGCAAGTGTTATCGGCCGTATGTGCGGGGACTCGAGCACAGTGGGCTTAGCAGAAACAGCATGTGAATAAGGGTGTAGACATTTTTAACCTCTCCGTTTTTCAGTTTTGTTCTGAAGTACTCAACTTTTGCCAAAACGTACCTTAAGCCCACTCGAGTTTATGACTTTGATGTTTAAGAAACTCTGAGTTTAATTTGAGACTTTTTGAAAGCGGTGCCAAACCATAAAAATGAAATAGTTGAAGTTAAATTTTGAATTTATATTAACTTCCAATTGCACCATAAACTCGAGTTTATGATTTTAGTGTTTGAGAAACTCTGAGTTTAATTTGAAAATTTTTTTTAAAGCGTTGTCGAAGTGTTTAGACACTAAAGAGATTAAAAAAATTCAACATTTAACATTTCGTTGCATCATAAACTCGAGTTTATATTTTTGTGTTTAAGAAACTCTGAGTTTAATTTGAGACTTTTCGAAACCAAGCCGTAAAAATAAAATAGTTGAAGTTAAATTTTGAATTTATATTAACTTCCTATTGCACCACAAAGTCGAGTTTATGATTTAAGTGTTTGAGAAACTCTGAGTTTAATTTGAAATTTTTTTGAAAGCATTGTTAAAGTATTTAGACACTAACCCTTTGATAAGGGATTTAAAAAAAAATCGACATTTAACATTTCGTTGCATCATAAACTCGAATTTATATTTTTCTGTTCAAAATTTTCGGAATTTAATTTGTTTTTATTATTTTATACAATAAATTTTTGGTAAGAGTTTTAAAAGGATTATATCTGGGTTGCTGTTGCCCATAAACTCGAGTTTATGAGTTTAGTGTTTAAAAAAACGGAGTTTAATTACATACCTTGATTTTATTTGATGTGAAACTGTAAGAACTAAACTTGTTTATTGGGGGATTATATTAAGTTTTTTTGGTATCATAAACTCGGGTTTATAAATTTGGTGTTTAAGAAACACGGAGTTTAATATTATTTTTACAAATTTTAGAAAGAGATTAAAAAATATTAGATTCAGCTTATGTCGCATAAACTCGAGTTTACGAGTTTTAGAGTTTAATAAACTCCTAGTTTAATTTTAAAATTTTTTATACAAAAATAAAATTTTCAATTCAACCTTACTATATCTAAACCTTACAATTCTTTAATTAAAAATATTTTTTTTTTATTTTTTTGAAACTCTCGATTTGCCCCACTGTCAGCCACCGTCAATTGAAATAGAACGCTCATCTTTATGCAACGACGTTGTAGCTGGGCGCACAAAAGACGTTAAAAATGTGTGAACAAGCAGCTGTTGCACCAAAGTGATCTACAAATAGAACACATTTGCAACAACACACATGTGCATATACTCGTACATAATTTAGTAAAGTGCGGGAGCTTGAAGCATTGTACTCGCGCTGCCAGCATGCCATTATGCTCTTTCTCTTTGCGGTGTGTGTGTGTGATTCGTTTGTATGTGTGCATATGCTCTACAAATCACGCTTTGATTAGATCGAAAAGTGCTACTTTTCAATTTTCTTGTTTGAGCGCGAAAAATGAACAACGAGGCAGTGGAGAAATTGTAAAGAATGGTGGGAAAAAGGGGAGGTATGTTAAAAGGAAGATTGCTAGGAGTTAGTGGAGCATATATAGGGTGAAATAAACAATGATCATATGGTTTATTATACATAGATGCATATGATCTTAGGTTCATAAGAGTAGAACAACTGTGGAGATTTGGAGGCTCTTCACGACCTGCGGTACATTATTTTGCCTCTCAAGGTACAATATTTGAAAACGTTAAATTAATTATTTAAGCGACCTGCCTCAAACCAGGTTTTTAAGCGCTTGAAAGTATATATGTAAGCATATGTGTTCTAGCGCCTATTTGTATGCTATGTTATCTCCTTGTTACATGAGTAAATTGCATTGCTCTCATGCATATCCTGCTTATGACTGTATGACTGCTTGTGAATGCGTGTTAGGTGGTCCATTAAATTTAGTCTATAGCACTATGTACTATGTCGTGTGGCAGGCGCCAAGCTGTAGCGGTCATTCAGAAATTGTTTGTTCGGCACTCACACATGTATAATGCGAATGCACTCGCGGTTCCATGGGCTCGCTGAGGGGGCAATCGGACTTGTTGCTTAATTTTTTTTATAAATTTATTAAAATTTTTAACTATTTTAATGGACTCAAAATAAATTTTTATTTTCAAATAATATATCTACTGATTTCAGAGGTGTTCTGAGGGATTCTATAGTTTTTTTTCGAAGAAAATCTAAATAAATTATTGAAGATTATAATAATCAAGTTTACTGTATGACAAAATCACTTATTTTCGCAAATAAAAATCAAAATAAAAATTTTTTAGTAGAACTATATACATATGTAAATGCGCCTGAATGTAGGCCATATTTATTGCAAAATATTTTGTATTGCATACTTTTAGGAGAATTTTATGTAAAAGCGACGATCAGCTTATCCTCGAGGATATCGAGGATATTTCTCTTCAATAATTATTTTAGAATATAAAAAAGATATAGAACCAGAATTATATTGCTCCAAATATTTGGAATCGCAAAAAGGTGTTTGGTACGATAAGCGGTTCATCGACTAGCGAATCTTAATGATCTTTGAAGAAGTTGGATATAAAATAATAAAAATTTATTGTCTAATATTTTCAACATAAAGCTTCGTGAGCCCCTTTTTCGAACCACCTAGCCGTTCCACCTTTGTCCACCAATATGCGCCAGTGTGCTTGTGTGCGTAGTCATTTCGAAAGTGTCATGTTGCATGGCTGTCACACGCTTCAAGTGTCACACATAGTGGACTAGGCGCCACATACACTCGCGTGTATTAACAAAAGTATGCACGGACAATAATTTGTAGACACCAGACGAGCTTGCATTTACTTCGCCTATGCATATACTTCAATATTTCGCATTTTGCATACTCGTATCTCCGTTTGTTTATTGCTGCTGCTGCTGCGCTCACTCATCTATGTCCAGCCGTTTCGTTATTTGAGTGTAGCTGGAGTGACAGCTGAGCACGCAATTTTTCATTTTCAAGCAATTTTCTATTTTTCCATTAACCGGCGTTATTGTCCGAAAAACCAAATAACGGTCGACTTTTTTTAACAAATTTTTCATTCGAATTTATTTTAATTTTTTTTGTAATTTTTTTCCAAACTCATTTAATACAATTTTGCTAAGTTTTTTGTTGTTTTTGTTTGTGGCGCAAGTCTTTGTTATTTGATAACTTCAAATAAAGCGACATTTAAATTAAAAATCTGTTAGGCAGACATGTTTTTTGTTATTTTGCAATTATTTATTGTCAGAGTTTATCTTTATCAGGTGTCACGTGATGGTCGATGGTCGGAGGGTAAATATTGTTGTAAGTGGTAAAGTTGTTGTTGTTGGTGTAAATGTTTGTTGTATTAAAATTCGAGTTTCTGATGTATTTTGGAAATATTTTTTTAATATTTCACTTACTTATAATTACTGTCTATATATATTTATTTCCATATTTTAGTTATTTATTACAATATATGGACTAATATATATATATATTATATCATATTATTATATACATATGTATATATACTATATACGCACCTCATTACAACCCTTATATACATACATATATGTATGTATATGTGCATGTGCATGTGCATGTTCGCCTTACAACCACGATGTGCCTCGTACGTGCCCATCAGAAAGCTGTCAATATTATTGATATAAATCAACAAAGCAGTGAATATTGACTATCTCGACAGCGGTAAAGTCAACAATTGTCACATCAAATAGGATATAAAATCAAAGATGAGTGCCTTTTATGAAGTACATGTGTATGCAGCAAATTAAATTGACAGCAATTGGTTGAAAGGATTTATTCAGATGTGCGAGAGTGCTTTATATTAGATGCTTTGTATGAATGTATATGTAAATACATATAGTGGCTACTAATATAATACTCTCTTCCTCTAAAAGCAGTGTAGGAAAATAAAATTTCTGTAAATGTTGACTATTTTCGGGATCCCAAAGTTGTGATTAATAAATCCTGAAGAGTGGGAACGTGTTAATTAAATGTATCTATCAGTTATTTATGAATACCGAAAAAATGGGAACATCTAGAATATATTGTAGATTTTTTCAAGTTATTGAAAGAAAATAATTCTACTTTTAAAATTTTTTATGAATTCCGAAAATTTTCGAGATCCAAACCAAGTGTTTTACATATACCGAATAGTTGGAATGATCAGAATTTCGAAGAATTTCCAGGTTGTTGAAAGAAATTAACTACTCGTTCAATAATTTTTACAAATCTCGAAAATATTCGGGATCCCGAATTTATGATTTCCAAATTTCGAAAAGCTTAAATTTGTAAAATATTTTTTTTTATCTTGTAGATTATTTTCATTGATTTCCATAGCGAATCACCATAGTTTTGAACAGTCCATTTCTTGGGATTATTTTGACTTGAACTACAATAAAAAATTCTACGTTTTTGAAAGCATTCAAAGTATCGAAAACTCATTTTCACATATATTATCCAAACATAATTTGAAATGTACTCATGTGTTTCTATGTGAACATTTCATACCCAAACTCCACTCACCAACTCTGCTTCTCACTTATGTACGCCTTGTTAACTGTCAATAATGACAGTTGTGTCGCATTTGCGTTCGCACTTCAAGCAGCTGTTGTCGTGTTCACATTTTCATTGCATACTTTTGTGCGCGCCAAATATTACTTCATACATAGTTCCAGCGAAATTTGCAAATCTTTTCGGTTGCCAGCGAAAAATGTCAGCTATTTATTTATTTACTGTCAATAAGTAGGTGTATGGGTGTATGAGTGTAGCTTAAGCGGATGTGTGAGAAATATGCGTATTATTTGGCGCCTAGTTGCTAGGCAATCATTTTGTTGTATGCCTTTGTCACGCTCCCAGCAGGTGACACATTATTAATACTTAACTATAACCCTTGTCTAGTAGAATTCAATAAGAAATTCTTGAGTGGCTTTTTTGTTATTGCTCAATGGGTTGTTCATTGTTGAAATATATGGAGTGTATATTGAAGGGAAATTTCGCTGCAGGAATTACTTAGAGGATAGTGTTAGGCGTATACTCAGCCTGCTAAGAATGGACACAGATGTTTTTGGTTTTTAGATTAACACAGAATTAGGCGCTTTCTCTTCATACGTCTCAAGATTTATATTGATACTGGTACTAGTACTGGTATTGATATTGGTATTGGTATTGGTATTGGTATTTATATTGGTATTGGTATTGGTATTGATATTGGTACTGGTATTGGCATTGGTGTTGCTACTGATATACATTGGTGTTGGTACTGATACTGGTACTGGTTGATGTCGATATTGGTATTGGTATTAGTATTGATATTGGTATTGGTATTGGCATTGGTGTTGCTACTGATACTGGTACTGGTACTGGTTGATGTTGATATTGGTATTGGTATTTGTGTTGGTATTAGTATTGATATTTGTATTGGTATTGATATTGGTATTGGTAATGGTAATGGTAATGGTAATGGTAATGGTATTTATATTCAGATCCTTGTCTAAATGCCAAAACCTTTCGAACTAATTTAGAGCAACCGTCAGCTATATCTTATTAAGTCATCCAAAAGTCACTTATCTAACCCCTATCAAAGATAAATAGCACCAGCAACCTCTTACCCTCTCTTCATCATTCAAATTTCCAAATAAATTGGTATATGTACATATGTAGGTATATCAGAGCAAAAACAACTATAAATATTCGCCAACTCTCTCTCACTCTCTACCTTGCTCATACATAGCAAATGCCTACAAATATTTGCTGGAAAATATGTTAATGATGCTTGAAATTGTTTGCACGCGACTAACAGCGCCGATTTCGCGGCACAAGTACCTACAACAACAAAGAACAGCAACAACAACACTAGAGGCTTTCATACTTAATAGCGAACATCATGAAAATGCAAACAATTGCAAATATTTTCGCATAACAACAACAGCGCCCGAGCTAGTATAAAATATAAACAGCAAAGCATTTGTGCACTTTACACACCCACACGCGCACCCACTTGAATTGTATATGTAGAATGAGTATGTGTTGCTGTGTAATTCTGCATAAATGGCATGCCCTCAATGTTGTTGAAAATATATGAATTTTCATTGAATTTTCTTGTTGTTGACGAAATTACTTAACACAAATTGATTGCTGAGATTTTCAAGTGTGGAAATTGGAAAAGAGTGTTTGCTTAACATTTTAATGAGTTATGGGATGAAAAATAAAATATTTTAATATAAATTTTTTGGAGTTTTATCGAAAAAGTGAGCAGTTGTCAAAGATAACCTGAATACTTCTTTGATTTCGGGAACAACAAATCGAAGATTGAGTTGACCTTGATGATCCATATTACTATTTGATTATTTTCCTGCTCTTAACTACAATAAGACCCAAAATTCTAATTAAATTAGTAGGTTTAAGTCAGTTATTCAAACGCTTTCATTACCATGGAATGCATATTCTGTCAAATAAGTACCCGGAAATTCTCATTTTAAATGGATAAAAATATTGAACAAAGAGTGTGTGAGAAATTTTGTGTTCCAAACGAAATTTTTTGTGCCAAAACATTGAATATGTTGGAAAAAAAAACATTTGGTGATTTAACCATGTCGAAAACTCAAGTTTGCAATTATTATAAATCGTTCAAAGAGGGGCATATAAAAATCGCAACGCACACAAAAGGTTGACTTGTTCCTAATGACGCCGTAAACGAACTAAATGACACATAGCACTAAAAAATTTACAGAATACTGGCTGACAGTTGCGCCAACCTGGGAAAAAAATGGAAAAAAAAAAATTGTAAATCGGTACTTATTTGACAGAATGTATATTGCGGCGAACGTTTTCTGAAACTAAGTTATGCGGAACATTTTTGAACTAGGTGCTCTGAAAAAAAAAACTAGTAAAACCAAAGTATTCTGCATTTGCCACAAATACTTTTTGCATTAGAAACGTGCCCAAATACTTTGAGTATTTGTTTTAAAAGTGCGAGCACTGTTGAAGTAAATGCGTCAAGTATTTAAATTAACAGTGGAACACTTTTGATCGAAATACGGGGCACTGTTGTAGCAAATACTTATACATTTATGTTAACAGTAGAAGTATTTGAGATTAACAATAATTGCTCTTGATTCAAATGTAATCGTATTTGTTTTATTGTTGTGTTTAACACCCCCTCCCACCTCTCTCCGCCCACTTCCTATGCACAGTCAAAATTTAAATATTAATTTACTTTTTTCATAAAAAATATATTTTATTTGAGAATATACAGAGTAAAGTTTACAAAAGTGACAACTACTACTACTACTGCTTAAATACTTAAAAGTAATTGGAGTTCGATGTAAAATCTTAAGATGGTTAAAAAGATTTTCAAATAATATAAATTCATTTCCGCATATAGAGCAAGTATGTGTGGGTCTTTCTTCAAGTGCATTTTTATTGAACATTATTTAGCTTGTTTAAAATATTTTCAATTTTGGGAAATTTTTCCTTAGAGGAAATATCATGAATATATCGTTGAAGGAAAATCCACACATATTTGCTCTTTACGGAATATTCAATGTTGAATACAAAAGACATTTTTACAACTAAATCTATAGCCCTAATTAAGCTACCTACTTTATATTTAATGTTGTCAACACAGACATAGAATTCCTTCAAGTTTTGAGGACTCTCACCAACAACAAAAACTCTAGGTTGCAGAGTTAATCCCTCGTTGTGAGCGCTTTCATTTAGCTCGTCAAGTTTTTGCTGGAAGTTATTAATATTTATAAGATGCACCATCATATCCATTTGTGCATCTGTAATGGAGGGCTTTATGTTTTTATTTACTCTCGGCGGTGTTATTACTGCATGTAGTAAGTTTATAAGATAATAATGCCTGCAATCTAAATAAAAAACCTGAAATTAATAACAAAAATCACACAATAGAAGAAATCGACATTACTTGCATCAAGTGCTCCAAGCATAGCGTCGTAATACGTCAGGTTCAGTTTATCCACAATAATGCGAACTATTGCAGATTGGTCACTTTCTTGGAGGCAACCACAGTTTTCGTACTTCTTTATTATGTCGTTACCTGCTACTGTTTCTTTTAAAACCTCTTCGACGTTGGGTTCGTTGTTTGGGGATGTTGAAGGTGTGCTTGCAGAGCTCAGCCAGCTTCGAATGGATGAAAGGTTTGTTATAGGTCTATCACCACTACAGCACGTGAGCATATCGAACTAGAAAGACATTAATATAAATAATTTATAAGCGTTTTGTCCGCAATTAGTTCTCTGGCATTAAAAATTTCGTCAATGTCGTGGGAATGGATCATCTGCAAAATTGCTACACTCTTTAAACCACATCTGTTGAACTGTATCAATGCATTTGACGACAAATCCCACGAACACAATAAATTAATTAACTGTTCATCACTATCCAAAATTACTACGAACTCATTGTCGACATTTTCCGTTGTAGGGACTCATCTCCCAACGGACATTGCTCGGCAAATAACGACAGCTCAGTTGATGGTTGTTCATAGTGTAAACTAAAATGCACAAAAATTGTTTTTAAACACATATTTTTGTTGAAATAAATGTGTATATAAACCATAACATACCTGCAGAGTAGACTTTTCGCAAATGTCGTCTTTTATATAAAAAAAATCTGTGGAAGTCCCTTTTAAACAGCCTACGTAAGCAGCGGGCGATGCGGCAGGCACACTAATGCAAATGCAAACTATGTAAGCTCCTTTTGCGCAGCTTCACTAAACGCGAAATGTCTTGAAGTAATCACTTTCACTTAAATTAATACTTTCAGCACATATATTTACCTACAAAACCCAAATTAAAGTATTTGCGCACGCAACACGTGTTTCTGTTAGAATGATCGATGGAAAAATGTAAGCGTCAACTTCTCTGTCATCGTATGGAGAAACAGTAAAATTAAATGCGAAATGGTTGTGACAAATACTTTTACATTTAAAAAACTGTAATCAATGAAAATTAAATACGAAACCTTTAAAACAACTATTTTTATATTAGATTTTAATAAGATGATTTTTAAAAGCACAGCCGCTTTTGATTCAAAAGTGCCGCATTTAAAAAAAGTATTTGAATCAAGAGCAAAGTATTTCCGTTAAGAGTTTTGCTGTTGAAACAAATACTTTTGTTTTACTGTACTTTAACTGCAAAAAGTATTTGATTTAACTGCGGGGTTTTTTTTCAGTGTGGTCGTAGGATCGACTATGTTCCAGATTCCTAACAAATTTTTGAGGAAAACGGGAGTCAGAATGTTTTCCAGCATTACTTAGAGGTCATTGCTTGTCATACATCAATTTCAACTTCTATATAAGCTCAACTAGTGTTGGATTCGCCACTTCTCCGCTTGATTTATTTCTGCTGTATTTTCGTATTAAGAAATATATATCTGAATACATTTAATCAAAGTTTTCTATTCGATTTGAATACAAGCGAGTGACGGAAACCTTATCAAGGTGGCATAACCGCTTGTCATTCTATATAAATTTTTATACCAGCTTGTGTGAGTTATACCAGTTGTTTGTTCGATTCGCTTTTTTCCAAGTTAGATTATATGGTCACTAGAAAAACATCATAATTTTATTGGACCGACTTTAAATCGCTCTTATAGCCTTTATTGTTCATCAAATTGGTCATTAGAGCCTGTTCTGATCTGTGTTACTCATATTTTTGGACAAGTTACACCACATACTCTGGGCGTTCATCTATCAAAGTGCTTCAAACCTTCAATTAGAAAACAAAGAGCGTTTCGGTCTGTGATTTGATCTTTAGAATTTCACCAGTGCGAAAGCAAATATCGTTCGGTTGGTTTACAAAGAAATTCGTTGTATTGCATTACTGCTGGGGACCGAACTTAAGCCATCTATAGCTCAGCTCGGTTAACCTTTAGTTCACAGTGCTCACATTCCGATACACTTTAGTTACGAGTTGGTTGTAAATTTGTTGTTACCTCTTAGTTTTTTAGTTACTTCAGATTTCAAATTTCCAATTATTATTAAAAGTAACTAAAATACAAAATATTTTTTTGACAAAATTTCCTAGAGTGTTCACTGCCTTTGGTTGGTGGCATTTAACAAAACAATTTAAAGCAATCATTCGACAGTCATGCACAGCACTTAGTGTTAAATACTACGAAAATAAAAAATAAATAAAATTTGATAAATAAAGGTTACAGTAAAGAGAGAAGATTGCATGCAATAAAACAACAGCAACAACAACTTCATAAATATCATACTTCCCAGAGCAAACTGAAACCAAATCAAATCCATAGTTATTAACTTAGTGCAGATAACCGATTCCAACTGATAGGTAAACGTAACAATTTGCTTTGGGGAAATTTCTATAGAAAATTACAAGCTTTCAATCAAATGTAAACATTTCCGAAGTTCGAAGTGAAAACGTTGTGAGACATGCAATTGCAATATTCTATATTGATTTATTGCTTTGGAATGGAATTTATGGTGTGAATGAGTATACTCGAATATGTGTGAGTATACTTGAATATGTGTGAGTATATTTGTTTGAGTGTAAGTGTTTGTAGGAAATTGTTGATGGATTCTATAGCGACCATACGAGTAAGTGCGAGTAGCCAAACGAATGAAAATAATGCCACAGGCGAAAATGATATCGGAGCTGGCGGAGAGGAGAGAAAAGCAAACAATTATAGTGAACACTTGAAGTGGCATACTGAGGCGCAAGTTGGTCAGTTAGCAATTGGACATGTGATCGGTGCACTTTGCCTCAGTTACTGAGTAATAAAGGGTGACGAATGACAGTAATAAGAGAAAAAATGTAATAAAATAGAAAAGAAAATATATAATAAAAGTCTAAGTGAGAAAAGTGTTGAAAAAATACAAAGTTCAAATAGTTAGCTGTACCAGACTAATGCCACGGTGTTGCAAGTACAACTACCGCTACTCACCACTCTACTTTACAAAGCCGTCTGGTTCGAAAGCGTTAAGTCAATTCTTAAGCTTTGGCATTGGCAGTGAGACACTAATGCAGTTATTGGTTAGCGATACAGACACACACACACATTTACGCTTAAAAAAATATAAGAACATTAGAGAATGAGAGAATTAAGTGCCTTTCAATATCCGGACTGTAAACTCATACTCGATGCTTGTTATGCCTCCACTGCCACTGCTTTTCCAGCTATTTCTTTCGTCGCTCAAATGTGCGAATTGGCTTTGTGTGAGCTCCCCTCCATCTCTGCCTCCACTCGCCTGCCATGGCTAGTGGTCACAAACGGATTTCTTATGTTGGCGCAGACGTGTGCAAACTGAGCATTAAGTACGCTTTCGCCTTACAGCTAGTAAACTTCCGTTGCGCACAAAAGTCGCTTGCACAAATTTAATGCCCACCATTTTCCCACTCTCCTCCTCTCGCTTTACCTCTCTTGGCGTTTATTTTGCTTTATTTGCTCGAGCGCATAAAATTCAAAAGAAATCTGGTGTTAAAAAAAAGTAATACAACAACAACAAGCGCTTTTTTAGCTGCGTAAAATTGTCATAGCAGCAGCGTCGGCGGTGGTGGTGGCTGCGGCGGTGGCAGCAGCAATAAAGTAGTAAAGTTAATCTGCAGCAGCTCATACAACACGAATGTTGCATTAAAAATTATGTGACGCTGTGGGCGAAAAAGAAAACAAAAACAAAAAAAAAATAAATAAATGTATGAATTGAAAGCAATATTAAAGTATGCGAAAACAGCCTGGGAGATTCTCGCTTTGGTGCATTAAAATTGTACCCAATGAGCCGAACAAAAAATTAATTTTCTAATATTTCTTAAAAAATTCTCTCTTTAGTGTTTGTTCTCACAGCATAAGTACATAAGATTATATCTGTTCTTTGCTTCGTAGCTTGACCCTTACTTTTTCTTGGTTCCACCAGAGGAACTATGAAGTAACCATAGTAAATTACGAAGCTATTGGTATTATTGGAGTTATTTCGGCTATAATCACCTTGACTACGCCTATTACATATGTACATACATTGGAATTATTGGAGAATCTAAATGTCTATACCTTCTCCTCTCCTCTGAGCAATATAAAGTCCAAAACCCACTGTCCAAAGTATATATCATACCCGTGATCTATTAAATATATTTCCACTATTCTCCCAAATAAAATAATATTTTTGATCGTAAGTTGGTCTCTTGGACCACAATAACTATTTTCTCAGCCTGACTAAAATACACAAAAACTGTAATTCTCTCAGGAACTAATCTATAAAATCTAATATGTATGTTACCGCAAGTATATTTTTACTGTACTATTGCAAGTGACCTGATAGAGTCAAAGACAACCTCTCTCACATAACTTCCCAAATTTAGGAACTTAGAAAGGAATGAACGAATCGAGAAAAACGGGGATCTCTTAACAGGTCTATTGCAGAGATACCCGGTAATCCACTAAGACAAATCAAAAGCGGTTTCGCCACTAGTTGGGTTTAAAGCATTCTACACTTGTTGTATCCCTCTGAAAGTTTCTTGTGATGTTATTGTGTGCAAACAAAAGTTGGCTGGTTCTATTTGAGAACCCCAGCTATAAACATTTCGCACTCTACTACGGAAATTAGTGCAGATCTTCGCTAATCGGTTATAGATTTCATTCCGATGTTTTCATTGCAGACACCGTTATATAATATTTTAAAACGACACTTCAAACAACAACATACTCAAGTTCCTGTTAATTAGTGATGGATACAAGGTAGCCTAATCTGCTTCATATATACTCTGGGTATCATAATAACAGAACAAAAAAGAAAAATATTTTTGGAACGTGGTTTAATCAGTTCATAAGTAGCTGTCAAGTTAGACCGGAGAGGTCTAGATAGCTAAAAAACCACCTTTCCGAGGAGTGTGACCTTGCTGCTCGAATCCGATTGAGATCGTGTTGTCTTAATCGGTTTAAGTCCGTACCAAGATCTCTAATCAGTTAATATGTGATGTCGGGCTGCTTAAGAACGTTCATTGTAATTTTGACTTTTTCGGGAGCGGATTTCGAACATATTAGGTAGACTAAGGAGGTTTAGCCTTGTATATTCTAAAAACTCCGAACTAACCTAAATATAACTTCGATCTTATTTTGATTAATAAATAAATGTTATGCATGTTGTGATCACTTTGCATAAGTTCGGCGTTTAGTTTCCGGATTTCTTGAAATATAATATATTTGAACCAGCCTTTCTTATGGAGAGAAGAAATAAATTAAAGTGAATTCAAAATATATTAGATCTCTCATCAACTCAAGAACTATTATTTTACTATATTATTTCTAATTTTTTCCAAGTGGCAACCTTGTACTGGGTTACCATATAGTCTACGTCTGCTGCATACAATCCCCATATATTCACATACTCTGAGTCTTATCCTTGAATAAGATGTCTGTTTTTCTGATTTTGTCGCGAACAATAATATTTTATATTTTTTCACGCACATCCCCAAGCACAAAACAAAAAATAAAATACAATAAAAACAACAAAAATTGTAAGCCTGTAAGTGACTGCTTATAAGGAAAACTGTGTGTTTGTGAGTGTGAGTGTGACGCAGCTGTAACAGGAAGCATTTGGTGTCATAAAAAAGCACATTGTGGGCGTAAAGTGGAGTTCTTGTTAAACACATTTACAACACAACAACAATTACAAACACACACATATTTAAGATACATACATACATATTATATATGTGTGCTGGTGTGTATGAGTATTATAGAGAAATGTGTGAAAAAGCAAATTAGAGATACGACGACAGCAATGCAGCAAAGGTGCATTAAAGCCACCAGCGTAATCCTCTTGGCTATAGCAATAACAATAACAACCACAGCAGCTACATACGAGTATATTCAACATGTGGTAACGGTATATTGTGTCATGTATGCATGTGCATAATCGTAAATATTTTAATAGCACTGTTGTATGCTCCGTTTTTTATGGTTGTTGCTGTATTTATGTCTGTAAGATTAAATATTGTGCATGATATGGTTTGGTTTGGTTCGGCGAATTGTAAGTGTGTGTTTATATGTGGTTATTGGTATGTAAATATAATGTCATTTGTTTCTAAAAATGGATCTTATGTCATGTGTAAGTGGGTGGGTATTATCTTTCAGGAAAATAGCTGCTTCATTGTGTTTGAAATCTTTCACAGCAAATATTGAACTCTGCTCGAAATTATTGAAGTTTTTAAGATTAGTTGGATCGCCATAGCCGGCCCCGAGCCCGTGTTGTAAGAGGAGGAGAGCATGACGGAGCATCCCGAATGGCTTCTAGTAAGCGTCTAGGGAAGTTGGGGGATGAAGTGAACAACCCTCGTCCACCTTTCACATAAGGTAAAATGCAAGCTAAAACAAGTAAGGAAGAGCTAAGTTCGGGTGTAACCGAACATTTTATACTCTCGCAATTTATTTATTTAATTTTATTAATATAATATACAATTTGAACCACATATTCGTCATTTATATGGTATAAAGTCCATTGAAAGTTGGAAACCATAATTGTTCAAATATCATTGAACATGCATTCTTTTATGCCTTAGCAAATCCGTGGAACTACATATAAAACATAAATTTGTATACATAAATAAACACATAAACATATATGCATTAATATGCAACAAACATACATTACATGTTGCACGCATACATGCAACACACATACATTTATATGAGGCACGCATGCATCATGCGTGTTGCATGCATGCACTCAACTATTAATAAACAAACATATTTATATGTATGCACAAGATAACCTATTGGTTATAAAAATACATTGGGGCAATTGCTTGTGTGCATTTGAAATAACCCCTTATCGTGCAACATATAAAATATACATATAGACATAAACACATACACATATAATTAGTTCTTAAGATAATTCTAAAATTTGTATATAAGTAAGTAAAAAACCAAAATAAAACTAGATTGAAATCATTTCTCAAAGGCTAGACTATCACTTATTTTCCCCCACCAGCGGTAAGAAATATTTGAAATAGCTAGTTTTAACATTTGAGAATGAATTAAATTCTCACTCAATGCAAGTCTAACATTGCCCCCACCAGTGGTAAGGTTTGTTAGAAACTACATTGTTTTACAAAATTGGTAGGCCGGATGTTTCTTACAATAATATTAGACTAGAAGCACCGAGGTCCTCGTGTTCGATATATGGGGCCTTAAAAACCTATGGTCCGATTTCGGCGATTTTTAGAATGGGGCTGCCACACTATAAACATAGTATTTGTGCAAAGTTCTGCACCGATATCTTCACTAGTGCTTACTTTATATATTGTAATGTAAACGATTCAGATCCACTTCAAAGTTCTGGTATATAGGAAGTAGGCGTGGTTGTGAACCGATTTGGCCTATTTTCACAACATATCATTGAGATGTAAGGAAACTATTACAAACCAAGTTTCATTGAAATCGGTCGAGTAGTTCCTGAGATATGGTTTTTGACCCATAAGTGGGCGACGCCACGCCCCTTTTCCATTTTGTAACAAACTCTGAGTGCAGCTTCCATCTGCCATTTCTTATGTGAAATTTAGTGTTTCTGCCGTTTTTCGTTAGTGAGTTAACCCACTTTTAGTAATTTTCAACCTAACCTTTGTATGGGAGGTGGGCGTGGTTATTATCCGATTTCTTTCATTTTTGGACTGTACTAAGAAGTGGCTAAACAAAACGACTGCAGAAAGTTTGGTTTATATAGCTCTATTGGTTTCCGAGATATGTACAAAAAACCAATTTGAGGGCGGGACCACGCCCACCTCCCAAAAAAAATTACATCCAAATGTGCCCCTCCCTAATGGGATCCTATGTTCCAAATTTCATTTTCATAACTTTATTTATGGCTTAGTTATGACACTGTATAGGTTTTCGGTTTCCGCCATTTTGTGGGCGTGGCAGTGGACCGATTTTGCCCATTTTCGAAAGCAACCTCCTCAGGGTGTCAGGGAACATGTGTTCCAAGTTTCATTAAGATATCTTAATTTTTACTCAAGTTATCGCTTGCACGGACAGACGGACAGACGGACAGACGGACGGACGGACAGACGGACGGACAGACATCCGGATTTCAAATCCACTCGTCATCCTGATCATTTATGTAAATATAACCCCATATCTAACTCTTATATTTCTTGGTGACACAAACAACCGTTAGGTGAACAAAACTATTATACTCTGTGCAACAGGTTGCGAGAGTATAAAGATAAGCGAAGGTAATAACAAGAGAATCATCACTCCAGGTGGAACGAAATTCCTTCGGAATCAGGGAAAAGATTCCAAACACCTGAGGAACCAAAAAGCTCGAAAAGAGCTAAACATCAAGCTCCTTGCAAAGGACCATCAGAGCGGAACAGCAAGGGACCCTCAGGTTCGGGGACCAACAAGAAGAGCAACGCCAGTGCAGAAAAGTACAAGTGGTCTTATGCAGAGGTGGCCCATCCTTTCAACTACGCGGTCATAGACACGGGTAAACCCGGGGGGGCATGTCGACGGAGCAGCAGACCTTGTTTGAGGCGGCTTTCGGTGATTGTCTAATGGAGCTAATCCTATCGTCGACTTCCAACAGGTCTGTCTTTAAAATCGACATGGCTCGCTGCGAGGAGGGCGTCTTCCATCTGGCCATCAACTCCGTGAAGGACACTTCAGCCATCCGTTCCATGGTGGAGAGTCTGCCGGAGCTATGGCACAACTGCAAGGTGCGCGACGAACCTTCAAAAAAGTATAAGTTTCTAAACTCTTTGTGTTATTTATTTCATCACATTAGATTCAAAAGCTGTCATTAATGGATCTCTTTTCAGCAGAATTTTGATAAAAATAATATTAATTTTAATAAAATCTTTAAGTATTGTTAATCCAAAGTTTTCTCAGGTGGCAACCCTTTTATATCAAAAATAATTTTAAATTAAACAACTGACCAGATTAAATTCAAAAGTCGCCATTAAAAGGTCTCTTTGTAGATAAACAGTGTATAATATATGTCAATTAAATTGAAATATTTCTTCTTCTTCTTCTTGACCGGCGTAGAAGAATTTAATTTAATTTCAAATTCAGACATTTTTATATTCTTTATATTATTTGATTAGGGTTTAATAAATATTATTAATATTAATAAACATTTTTACGTTTTGAATTCTATTTTATGATAGCAGCCTTGCCACTTATTAATTTTTTTTTAAATTTTTCATAAAATTTACAAAACTAATTTTTACCAAAATATAGAGGTTTATAAAGCCATCTAATAATATTACTGTGTGGCAACTCTTGTCTTCTTCATTTATTTATACTATGCTTGTGAGAACAGATGCAAAGAATTTTTTAGCTGAATTTTGCTAAAAAAATAAATTTTATTGAAAATTATTTTATTTATTTATTTTTAATCCAGTATTTAGTCAGATTTATCCCTCATCAAAAATAGTTGAAAATTTAACAATTTCTTTAATCTATTTATGATTTAAATAGAAAAAAATGTTTTTGTTTGTGTGTTAAAATTTTATTTTACTTTTCTTAACTTTAAAATGCCAGCCTTGCCACTTATACATAATTTTATATATTTACAAAAATCTGTATATAACTTTTTAAAGCAGTTGCTTTGATTTACTATTAATCTCAAGTAGAATGATTTTTTATTATTATTTTTTTTTTAAATACTAATTTATTGTTATTATTTTTTAATTTCATTAAATTTAGAAAAAATAATTCAATTTATTTTTTTTTAATAATTTTACTAAAAATAATTTACCTAAAAATATTTTATTTACTTATTTATCGCAATGCACCAAAATACCTACAAACTAGAACTGATTGCATTCACCAAAGCCTTCAAAACTGCAACAATTTGCCTGCTTTCTTGGCGAAAAAACAATAAAAATAAATTATGCCAAACGTTAGGCATTTGCTGCCACTGTACTTACATGTTCCCCACACACAAACATACACACCTAATAGCCAATATGTTCTTGTTTGCCATTCTGCCGAAAAACTTCCGTCTTGAGTGGGCCCCAGTGCATTATTTCCGTGAGCTTACGTTTTCTCAGGGAAAAATGCTTTCCTCCGGTGGAAAAGTGAAAAATCCAAAAATCAAAACAAGTTGTGTAAGCAAACGGCAGAAGAATAAACATACGAGTAGCGAGTTTTTATACACCTAAGTGTGTGTGCTGTGTATCTGCCGTTGTTCGAGTGCCGGATTTGCCAGCGGATATGCGATAATCTGTTGCTGGCATTGCAATTCTTCTGTGATTTTTATTAGCTAAGCAAACAGCGGAGTTTCAATGGTGTTTTATGTTTGTATGTAACTGTATTAGGGTGGTTCATAATTATTTGGAATTTTTATTATTTTCAAATTGGAAGAATTTCAAAATATTGAAAGAAATATTGAAATTTAGTTGAAAAGAGGTCTTTAATGTTTTCAAAAAAAATTTATAATTTTTCTAACAACTCGCTAAATAATTAGCACCATTTTATAGCAAATACTAGTGTTTGAAAAAAATTTAGAATTTAAAAAAAATATTTTTTGAAAAATGCATACAAAATTTTATCAAAATATTAAAGATCATATTGGAAATCATCCTCTGACCAACCAAAAATCCAAAGAAAAAACAAATATTTCTTTAAATCCCTAATGCACATTCACACCCAAGCATCGTCTTCGTATTATCCCGTTATACTCCTAATATTTGCACTATATGTATGTGTGTGTGTTTTCGGCTGGGAAATATGAATTCATTTTTGCGCAATTTTTCCCCAGCTCATCTCCCATATTTTTGTTGATTATACCTCTGTTGCTGATTTAGCAAATGGAAAGGTAATTGGATTTTGTGTTAAAGTTAAAATGAAAATTTCTCAAATGAAATTCGTACCAAAGAATGCAAGTGTAAAGTATGTTGGGAATGTAAACTTCTATTATTATATGGTCATATTTCGTTTTTTTTAGGTGTGCTTTATTGATTTCTAGGGGTTTAATCAAATGTGGAACTATTTTTTTTGGTAATTTAGGATTTAGCAAATGCATTATCTTCTAAAAGTAATCTGTTTGCTCGTTGATAATGAGCATACACGTTAGGAAACCGGATCGCCTGAAGGCTGCAGTGCTAAACTACATTTGATACATGAAATCCCACATAAGTCGTATAGGTCGCGGTGTTCTATAAATATATACCTCTGTCTTTATCAGTCAAAGAAACGCGGTCAACATATCCGTCAACTCTCTGCACGCGAATGAGGTCCTGGAAATCAAAACAACAACGATTATTGACGAATGCCTCGAACTGCCTCACGAAACTAGAGAAACTCTCGAACGATCCGATTCTTACTGAACTACTACTATTCTAAACAATACTCAGAGCTAAAAAATATGTGTCCCGGATGGAAAGGGTCCCCACTTTAGACTTTCGAACTGCCTCACGAATCTAGAGGAACTCTCGGACAATTGTGTTCTTTTCAAAAATTTTTTCACCATTGGAAAGCTACATTCATTCATCCCGAGTAACATAGGCTATATTTATTGCTAGAATCTCAACTTTCTGGAAATAGTTCCCTGGCGAGGGTATTAAAAAGACTCCGTGATGGATAATCTTAATCTGAAACTGAAAATCTTCTTGCAAGTCATTCTCTTCGCATCGGAATAATATGTCTGTAGGAATGTCCCTATAAGATATCAAAATAGACTGAAAAACACCTGATTTATACCGATTAAAACATAATAAAAAGTAAAATAGAATCAGTATATTTGACTACACGATTCTTATCAGAGTTAGCAGATTAGATTTAACCAAAAACAACAACAACAACAATAACAACAGTTCATAAATTTAGAGCTTCCCCGGTGAGCCACAAATTCATTTCCGCAACACCAACAATTTTGCGAAATATTTTTTTCGCCCTTCCCCAGCGTTTTCTATTTTTATCTAAATTCTATCCATTAATTACAGATTTTTTGTCACCGTTATATTTCGGTTGATTGCTCATTTCATTTACTCAAAGCAAATAACAGCGAAAATCTGCATATTTTAGATTAAAATTTCACATAAAGCGATTTAATAGGAAACGCAAATATTTCTAAACAAATGCCAGTTTGTTGTTTGTTTACACACAAAAAAGTAACAATATATCTTTTAATGCATTCGAACAACAAAAACGTATTTGCCCAAAATGCGCGCGGTAAACACAGATGTGTGGCGGCTATTTATTTTCGGAAAGCACTCAATTTATCTAACTGTAAATTTTTGCATATTCCACCGCCATTGCATTATTTACTTGCATATGCCATATTTAGTAGTTAGAACAACAAATAGTGTAGCGCATAAAAAATATGAACACAAATAGTAAATAAATAAATATTGCCATAAAAAATATTGTTGTGATAAAAAGTATTTATTTATTTAAATTTGTGCTCACAAGTGGGTGTGTGTGTGTTGGGAAGTGTCATATTTCGCTGGACAGCGGCTGTATATGTTTGTGTTTAATGAATTTGTGTCACAAATATATCAGTCACTGAAACATTAAATTTTTTATAGCATGATAGATATTTATTTGCATATTTTTATCGTATGCTATTTTTTAAGAATTAAAAATTTGCTTGAAATTTATTTGATTTATGAAATGAATTTTAGCATTTTTCAATTTTTTTGAAGATTTGTAAATTTCTACCATGATAGTTTTTTATCACAAAATATTTTTTTTCATGATATAATTTTTTTTTATAATATTTAAATATATTTTTTTACTTCCTAATAAATTAATAGTAAAAGAAATACTTGACGATTATTTAACTTAAAAAAAAAACACCCTTTTTATTATATCTATGAATGATTTATATTTATACCCAAATTTGTATGTGACCCTCGGGCACTTGTTTTGAAAAGTATGCAAAATAGCTGCCCAAAATATGTTACAGATTTTATTCAGTGCTGGTCATTCGAAACACTTAGGCAATTTATTAACCTATTTCATAGTTTTTTGTCGTGCGATAAATTTATTTATAGCCAACCGAAAAGTTGGGGGAAAAAAGTTAGTGTAATTGGACCTCTAATTTGCATAGCTGACAAAAAAGCAGCAATCTCGGAATCTGAAATAAGTTTTGATTGAAATTTATTATTTGATTAGATTTAAATGATGTTCAAATAAATTATGAATTTATGATGAAAAATTGAATGAATTGAAATTGAAATTCAAAAAAAAAAAAATAATAATCCAGAAATATTTTTTTTTTGAACTTCGTGAGATTTATTTGTGTTAGAAAATAGTGAAGCTCACATTGAATTAAATGCTTTAAGCTTTAATGAAGTAAAATATAGTCCAGTTCGTCTTTGAAAGCTATATTTTATTATGAATTATTTTTACTGATCTCAATTTCTCACGCTGCTTTCGGATTTTTAGCTCAGACACAATCATATCTACGAAAAGATACATATATTCTTAACAAAAGCTAATAGTTCGATTATATTGTGAAAGCAAAAGCAGAATAAATCAAAATAAAATGGTTTGTAAGCATTCATTGAATTATAAATGCTACACAGACGACCACAACAACAAAAACAATCACAAAAGGAGTCTACCAACAGACGTGTATGGCATCTCCAAGGAGATTGTATTGTTCGTCGGCAAGAAGCCCGGATTGTAAGCCAATGAAAATTGCACATTAATTGAAACTTAACTGCATTTGCTTGCCAATAAGGACACAGACACACACACACAAACAGGCGACATATATATGTTCAACATAATAAAGGAGGACGACATATCGGCTGCATCAGCATGACCAATGCTATTAATATGAATGCAAGCAGACAGAGGTTGGTGTGGAAAAGGAATTTGTGAAAGAGAAGAAAAAGTGAAACACACAGAAAGCAAAAAAGGTAAGGAAAGACATGTAGAAGAACAGCAGGTCAACAAGGAGAGCAGATGATAAGAGGAAACTTATGCAGGTCGTATGGAGCTTAATGTAAGAAAGGATATTCCAATACAAAAACAAAATATATCAGTTATACTGCTGCTGATTGCTGCTAAAGCCATAACAATAACAACAATAATAAGGCATTTAAAATATCGAGGACAACAATTAAGAAAAAATTAAAGGCATAAACCATATTATACATTTGTACAAGTAAAAATTGTGTCACAAGAAGATACCTTACAATGAAAAAAATACGAGCATGAAAAGTAAAGAAAACCCAACAACAACAATTCCCAGATACCAACAAAAAGTGAAAATCTCGGTAAAAAAAATATCTCCAGCAAGTAGGCATCACAGTGTGGCAGTGAAGGGTTGAGTAGTAGACCGACAGTCAAAAGCAGACCACCAACAGCAGAGCCGCAGCCGCCAGCGGACAGACGGCACAAGGCACAATATGTGCGCAAAGAAAATAAATGGCAAAGCATCGATCGAGCTGCTTTGGCGAGCCAATTGTTGGTGAATGTTGACAACGTGACCGACAAATCCCAACAGCGAGCGAGCGAACGGACATTGGTGTGTAAGTCACTTTTCAGCATCATTGCTTAAATTGGCTTAAAGTAAAAGTAACGGCAACAACTTAACGGCGAACGGCACTGAAGACAGTGGTGGTGACACGGAGAGTTGGGTGACTGGAGGGAAGTATGGATGTGAGAGATGGTTTTTTATAATTATATAATTTTTTGAAGTGTGGTAACAAGTGGAAAAGAAGTGAGTAGATAAAAGTGTAGAAAGTATACTTGTGGTTCTACTATTTTCATTTGATGGATTTTATGATGAATTTTATGGCAATTTTTTATCTGGAATATAAATCGTATATACAAAGTATATCAAATATCTGAATTTTCCTATTTTTAGTTAAATTTTTCATTACATGCCTAAATGTAGGCAATGAATAACTATTTTTTAATCAAATTCTAAAGAAATAATAGTAAAATGTTGCCAACATTTAGGCGGATTTTTTAAATATATTTTATTATTGATTAATATTTATTTTGGAACTTATTTTTTTTTTTTTAATAATATGATTTCTTAAAAAATGTTTTTGTATGATTTTTAATTTTCAAAAACTCTGGTTCTCTTATGGACATATTAGTAGATAGATAAATTTGCTTTTAAATCCATAACTATTTATTAGCATGTGTTCACTTCTGCAAAGAAAGGTAAAAAAAAGATGATTTAAGTCCCTTAGATACTTTTAGTAACAAATATATTCCAGTATAAGCAAACGAAATTAACATAAAATGAGCGAGTATGCGTGACAACAGCATAAAACCATTAATCACGTATACGCCATGGCTGCCCCGAGCATCATATATTCTTGCAAGAAAAAGTACACTAAAGCAATGGAATTATGCAACAAACAGCAGTGAAGTCTGATGATATGTTGAAAAGACTTGATATTAGAAACAAAGGCAAATTGTATGCGACTTGCACGTCACCCATCCTTCCGCTACTCTAGCCTTACACTCACTATAACTCTCCCTACTGCGCTCTTTGTGATTACAGCTTTCAACAACAACTCACCAAGCTTATCGCGCTGACTGCCTGCTGTGCAAAAGTAAAGCAGAAAAGAAGTAGAAAATTTCGCGCTCCTAGCTATAGTGGCAGGCACCCCTACTGAGGGAGCGGCTGTGTTGCATGTGTGCTTCCAGACCGCCAGCGGTGTTTTGGATGTATATGCATGTTGTTGTTGGCCACGCAGATACCGCTATCTGGTGTTGGATGATGGTTTGCTTTGATGAATACAGTTTTTTTGCATTTGTTGTTGTACTTTTTTTTTAGAATTTTACTATAGTTGTAATTTTTTGCTGTTTTGTAGTTGTTGTAGTCTTTTTGAGTTTTTTGCGTTTTTTTCACATTTCTTGGTGCGAATTTATGGCACACTCACGTGATATGGCAACCGTTATGTCATGTGCCAGTGAAACATGCAATTCACAGCCGTTTGTTGTCGCGTCTCTGCCATTGGTTGCGTGTTGCAAGGTCATAAGCTAAGCTTTCAACGCGACATTTTTAAAATATAAGGCAGAAGAATTGAAAGAATTTGTTCCTAAAATGCCAGAAATTAGTGTCAAAGTATTAGTTTTTGCTATCATTCCATCAAAAAGTCAGACGTTTCAAGCTAAAATAAAAATAAAATCCAAATTGGTTCATGATTTTCACCTTGAATACACCGTGAATGCCCGTACAATTAAATTCCCATTCGAAATCTCAATGAAATCAAGTGAAAATAAAATTTCGATTAAAAGTGAATCAAATTAAATACAATGCGTTTGCGTGCCTCCGTTACACACACTCCCACAAAAAAAGCAAAACAATCTCATATACAAGCGTTCAAGCACAGAACCCACACCCACCTGTTCGCACACAGTCAATCAGTTGCCTCATCTACCAGCAGTTGGTTGCCCTCAAAGTGTCAACTCGCATTTATATCAATAAAATTGGACACAATGTGTATATATGAGTGTGTGTGTGTGTCCCTGTGTTTTTGTGATGACATTTGTTGAAGTGACAGTTTTGGCCGCCGTTGCGTGTTAGTCGCCAACTTTGAGTGCTTGTATACATGTGTTTGTATATGTGTAAGGATGTACATATGTGTAAGTGTTTTGTTGTTGTGTGTGGCATTTCTCATTGCGGTTGATTTCATGTTGATATGTCTATTTCATTGTTTTTGTCAGCGGGAAATAAAATTTCTGCCCAACACTTCATCGTAAAGTGATTGCTTTCATTTGTTGGCTTGATTTTAATCACTTTGTTGTCTTTAATATTTAATATATTAATATCTGAGCTAAGAAATTGATGATTTAGTTTTGGTTTGTGGTAAAGTTTCTCAACTGAGTTTGTAAATGAGTATTTTATATATGGGGGAAGGACAATCTATTATTCTCGAAACATATTTATTAGGAATGTATCTAGAATATACCTGAGCTCTTGTGAGAAAATAAAAGTTCAATACTTTTGTTTTAAAGTAAATTTTTGAGACGGTTTCTTACTACTTAGTGGAGTGCTTAGATCTGTTAATATATAAATGATATGCATACGACATTGTTACAACAACAAGAGGCGATTTGAAAGTATTATCCATGCTACAGTACAGTTTGAATCTGCCAAAGATTATTGTGTTTAATTTGCGAGCCTCTGAAATAAACACCCACGATATTCGTTATCAGAAGAACATCTCTTCCAGTCCCGGGAAACCATAACAGTATGGGAGTAGCAGTGGTAGATAAGGTAGAATAGCAGAAGAAGTAGTGGGAGAACGAGTGGAGTCTTCAAATAATTTCAAATAAATACTGAAGCTGTAAAGTAAGAAAATTAAATTGAATGTACGCGATATATGTATACCTATGGTGTCGTCGCTTGAGCTTCTACAGTTGGTCTTACAGAAATGGGACTATAATGAAACAAACTGCAAAGAACAATATTCAACTGAAGGGGATTATGGAGTACATTCCATTATTTTAGTTTTAGTAGTCGAGGTCTTCGGCTTACATTTGGCGTAAGAACCGCTTACGCGATTATAGCGAATCCGAATCCACCAGAGTGCACCATTCTTCTCTCCGTTTTGCAATTTGGCGCCATCTAGAAATTCCAAGTCCTGCCAGGTCGCTTTCAACTTGGTCTTTCCATCGGAGTGAAGGTCTTCCTCTGCCGCGACTTCCACCAGCGGATACTACATTGAACACTTTCAGAACTGGAGTGTTTTCATCCATTCGAATAACATGACCTACCCAGCATGGCCGCTGTCTTTTTATTCGCTGAACTGTGTCTATGTCGTCGTATAACACGTACAGCATCGTCTGCGGTACTCGCCGGTACCAATGTTCAGAGGACCATAAATCTTGCGCAAAATCTTTCTCTCGAAAACCTCAAGAGTCGTCTCATCAGATGTTGTCACTGTCCACGCTTCAGCGCCATACATCAGGACGGGAATAATGAGCGACTTGTAGAGTTGGATTTTGGTTCGTCGAGAGAGGACTTTTCTTTTCAATTGCCAAACTAGCACCTGGTGGCAAGAGTGATTCACGAAGTTCATGTAAATGAGAAAAGTTTCGGACTGACATTCACTTGGGAGTTGCCAGGAACGACTCGTTTGTATATGACTCAACCAGCTCACGACTCTCGGTTTTAGACCAAGTATCCTCTGGGTAGAGGGACTCACCACATAAAAAAACTCCCCAATGAAAGAACAAACTTCGTCATTAGTAATTGTAAATTAATTATATTGTAACCATCACAACTTCAGGCAATATTATATTACGAGATCAAATCTTCAATAGTATTGTCGAAATGAGTAATGGAGGTCATTTCGTAAGAATCCCTGGGCAGTGAGGAAATGTACTACTTGACTCGAAATATGGCGTCTACTACTTATATTAACAGTTGGGTAAGAGGTTTAGACAGAATATATATAAATTACGCAAACTGTGTCATAACATGAAGAAAATGGGATTTTGTCGATAGATAACTGTTGGGCTCCGCGAATTTAATTTGGAAACATTAGAGTTTTGGTTTCTGGAATGATTTGGACCGGCAACAAGAAGGGACAATGTCATTGGAATCAATGAGAAAACACAGGATAACAGTTTTCGCTCGGATAATGTTTTCAAAACACTATTATTTGAAGTATCTTCTTTGCGAGATTATTGACATGTCAGTTCGCAATATGGTGGAGCCTTTAATTGTATGCTCATATGACAATTTTGCTAAACAGAATGCTAAAGCAAACTCATGAAGATGCACCACAGCAGTCTATTGACGGATTAACAAAACAAGAAAAAAAATTAGAAAACAAGCAGGCAAAAATATATAATAAATAAATAAAGTAATTGTGGAAATGTAGAAAAATGTTCGAAGGCTTTGCGAAATTTGTCAAATGGAACTGTCAAAACAAAGCAAAAAAAGACAGGACGAATAATTCGTCGCCAGAACAGACAAACCAGCATAAATATATAAAATATTACTCTCATACAAACACACAAGATATGGGTGAAAGTCTTCGGACAATTTCCTGTCAATGATGTAGTAGAAACACATTACACAACAACAAAAGCAAACAGTATATCTTGGGTGGTGTGTTTGTTGTATCATATAAAGATGAGTGTATGTATGTATGTATTCATTTACAAATGGCGCAGCAAAGCAAAAATAATGAGGTGCGGTGCAAATTAAGGCGAAACGCAGCAGCGCCTTTGTCAGACGCATAACAGTAATCACAGTGACAGTTAGCAAATGACAACCATATTCGTTGCGAATCTTAACATGCACAAAACACACAGACACGCAGACACAAACACTCATTTGAACTTCTTTGCGTTTATCATAAGCGTGTATTGATGCCGAAAGTACCGTTAGCCGCTTAAAATGTCACACAGCTCTCGGCTGAAATGTTGAAATGTCATTTGGCTTGCTGTCAGTGTGACCGACATTAAGAAAAATGTGTCTGCGTTAATTTTTAATTTGCTTTATGTTTGTTGTGTATGAACAAATAAAAGTGTCATTACATTTTTATTTACTTTATTTGGTTGGTTGGTGGTGGTGGTGGTGGAGATAATGGTGGTGTGATGATGCAGAAAGAATTAAGATGAAAATGAAATTGAATCAAATTTAGTGATTTTAGTGTTGATTGTGAGTGGGAGTGTGCGTAAAAAGTCAGCAAGTCGTATTATCTTCTCTATAAGCTTGATAGATGTGGACAGCTCTGATTGGTAGGGGAAGGGTTGGAGGTGCTTATTCTACTGGAAAATACTAAAATTTTGTTCTGAGTCTTGTGGGTTGCTTTAAAAGCTTCAAAAAATCGATTTTTCCGAAGACTTTTTGGGAAAGAGAGAAATATTCGATTGAAACGAAACTTCCAGGTTTTATTGATATATATTTCAACAGTTTTCTCAAATTTTGTTATTAAAATATATGTCATATTATGCCTGGTACAAGCATTTAGCCGAGGCACCTCGAGTGTGCATCTGTCGTGCGGCGGGAAAGATGAAGGTCGCAATTTCTATCTGAAACAAAAAACCCAAAAAATTGTCAATTTTTAATAGTATAGCTTCTAGTTAAACCAATAAATTCAAACAGAAAGTGGAAAATTCAAAAACTTCTCGCAATTTAAAAAAAAATGTATATATTATTTTTTCCTAAAATTCACTTCAGATTGTTTAAAAAGTGGGTTAATCATAACTTTTTTTAGAGTTTTTAGGTTCAAATAGAAGATAATTTAATCCTGAATATAATAAATTTTGTCTCGTTTAATCTTTTCCCTATCTTTCCCGCCAATTAGGAAGAATCGTAAAAACCCAGAAATCGCCCGTCAAAGTTTTCGTAGGAATAGTTTGAGTAGACATTTATGCAAAGGAAAAGAATTGATTTAAGTGACGATTTCATAAATAAATATTTTAAATTTGTTTATTTTGAGATAATACTTTTTAAATAGCATTATATATAAAATAAAATTTATTATAAATAAATATTATAAATTGTATATTCCTATATCCCCTTAGCTAACCAACTCGATTGAGTTTTCTAAACACCTCTTACGTCAAAAATTATTTATTAAGCTCTTTATCTCCATTGTCTCAGTAATTGAGTTATGATGTTTGAAACAAATGGGTGTGTGACTTTGATAAGGCACGCCTAAAGGTAGGCAACGTTTAAAATTAAAAAGTTGTTGCCTACATTCAGGCGCATTCTAGAAAAAAGTGAATTGAAAGTAGCTACAAAGCATGAAAACTGAAAAGGGTGTTTTTATACTAAAATAAATAATTTTTTCAAAAATAAAGATCATTCTTTTCCTGTTCAAGATAAAGGAGTATTCATTTCATGTAGTTGAAATTAATTACGTCCACGTTTTGCCATCAATATTCATGCAATTGTTGCCTAGAGGTGAAAAATGTATATCAAGATTCATGTTTAGGTTATTTATCTGACTGAAAGCTGCATAACTCAGTATTTATTATAATAGTTCAGAGCCTACGTGTGTTGAGTGCCGCGATGACATAACGGAAATGCGCCGACTGATCTTGATTGATGACAAGACGTGTCAAGCGGAATTGTTAACTTTTTTCTTTATTTTCTACTTTACTTTCTGCATTTTAACAACATTTTTGCATCTCATACTCGCTACAATGCCGCATTATACCTCATTGTCAGCGCTTTTATATACTCTATGCTTTCTATCAACTTTATCATGATTTGTTTCTTTTTCTTTTCGATCAAGTGCTTCAATGAAAGCATTTGTCCATTGATGACTTGTGAATTTCAAGAAAGTCTTTTTAAAAAAGTGCGTTTATCATACTTATACTGATAACTGTATTGTTGGTGACAGCGTCTAGAGGCAACTTGTCGAGAGCGTAGCGGGTGTAATTACACCCACACACACATAAATACGTTTGGTCACAACTTTAATTGAGCCTCAAGGTATAATATTTCATTTAACTTTTATGTGATCCACCTGTATACTCACACCCGGCAGCTGTAAGCTGTACAGTGACGCAGGCAATCAAGTTTGTGTGCATTACACATACATTCCAATATATTTTGAGGTTCCACAAACATCCAAAAGCTACCTTGCCTAATCACTGTTTGGTCAACAAAAGTTTTACGCCGCTGGATTTACTCGTATTTACTCTTATAAATCCATATGCCTACCCACACACGCACACACATACACATAAATGAGTTTACCTTTCGCCTGAGCTTTATACTCGTATGTATTATAGAGGCTCCCATTGACCGCTTGTGGCGACTGGCTGAACCTTCTTCTTCTTCTTGACTGGCGTAGACACCGCTTACGCGGTTATAGCCGAGTCCAAAACAGCGCGCCACGCATCCCTCCTTCTGGCAGTTTGGCGCCAATTGGTTATTCCAAGCGAAGCCAGGTCCCTCTCCACCTGGTCCTTCCATCGGAGTGGAGGTCTCCCTCTTCCTCTGCTTCCACCAGCGGGTACTGCATCGAATACTTTCAGAGCTGGAGCACTTTCATCCATTCGGACAACATGACCTAGCCAGCGTAGCCGCTGTTTTTTTATTCGCTGGACTATGTCTATGTCGTCGAATAACACATACAGCTCATCGTTCCATCGTCTGCGGTATTCGCCGTTGCCAATTCTTAAGGGACCATAAATCTTCCGCAAAACCTTTCTCTCGAAAACTCCTAGTGCCGTCTCATCGGATGTTGACATCGTCCACGCTTCTGCACCGTAAAGTAGGACGGGAATGATGAGAGACTTGTAGAGTTTGGTTTTGTTCGTCGAGAGAGGACTTTACTTTTCAATTGCCTACTTAGTCCATAGTAGCACCTGTTGGCAAGAGTGATTCTGCGTTGGATTTCCAGGCTGACATTGTTATTGGTGTTAATGCTGGTTCCCAGGTAGACGAAATTATCTACAACTTCAAAGTTATGACTGTCAACAGTGACGTGGGAGCCAAGACGCGAATGCGCTGACTGTTTGTTTGATGACAGGAGATATTTCGTCTTGTCCTCGTTCACCACCAGACCCATACGCTTCGCTTCCTTATCCAGTCTGGAGAAAGCAGAACTAACGGCGCGGGTGTTGTTTCCGATGATATCGATATCATCGGCGTACGCCAGTAACTGTACACTCTTATAAAAGATTGTACCTTCTCGATTTAGCTCTGCAGCTCGTATTATTTTCTCCAGCATCAGGTTAAAGAAATCACACGAGAGTGAGTCACCTTGTCTGAAACCTCGTCTGGTATCGAACGGCTCGGAGAGGTCCTTCCCGATCCTGACGGAGCTTTTGGTGTTACTCAACGTCAGCTTACACAGCCGTATTAGTTTTGCGGGGATACCAAATTCAGACATCGCGGCATAAAGGCAGCTCCTTTTCGTGCTGTCGAAAGCAGCTTTAAAGTCGACAAATAGATGGTGTGTGTCGATCCTATTTTCACGGGTCTTCTCCAAAATTTGGCGCATGGTGAATATCTGGTCTGTTGTTGATTTTCCAGGTCTAAAGCCACACTGATAAGGTCCAATCAGTTTGTTGACGGTGGGCTTTAGTCTTTCACACAATACGCTCGACAGAACCTTATACGCGATGTTGAGGAGGCTTATCCCACGGTAATTGGCGCAAATTGTGGGGTCTCCCTTTTTGTGTATTGGGCAGAGTACACTGAGATTCCAATCGTCAGGCATGCTTTCTTCCGACCATATTCTGCAAAGAAGCTGATGCAAGCACCTTATCAGCTCTTCGCCGCCGTATTTGAATAGCTCGGCCGGTAATCCATCGGCACCCGCCGCCTTATTGTTCTTCAAGCGGGTAATTGCTATTCGAATTTCTTCACAGTCGGGCAATGGAACATCTGCTCCATCGTCGTCGAGGAATTGGGTTCGCCATCTCCTGGTGTTGTACTTTCACTGCCATTCAGCAGGCTGGAGAAGTGTTCCCTCCACAAACTCAGTATACTCTGGTCATCAATAACTAGATCACCTCTGGGGGTCCTACAGGAGTGCGCTCCGGTCTTGAAACCTTCAGTTAGTCGCCGGGTCTTTTCGTAAAATTTTCGAGCATTACCCCTGTCGGCCAGCTTGTCAAGCTCTTCATACTCACGCATTTCGGCCTCTTTCTTTTTTTGTCTGCAAATGCGTCTCGCTTCCCTCTTCAGCTCTCGGTATCTTTCCCATCCCGCCCGTGTTGCGGTCGATCGCAACATTGCGAGGTAGGCAGTCTGTTTTCTCTCCACTGCGAGACGACACTCCTCGTCATACCAGCTGTTTTTTTGGCTTTTCCGAAAACCAATGGTTTCGGTTGCAGCTGTACGTAAGGAGTTTGATATGCCGTCCCACAGCTCCCTTATACCGAGATGCTGATGAGTGCTCGCAGAGAGCAGGAGTGCAAGTCGAGTAGAAAATCGTTCGGCTGTCGGTTGTGATTGCAGCTTCTCGATGTCGAACCTTCCTTGTGTTTGTTGACGTGTGCGCTTTTCTACACAGAGGCGGGTGCGTATCTTAGCTGCTACAAGATAGTGGTCCGAGTCGATGTTGGGACCACGAAGCGTACGCACATCAAGGACACTGGAGACATGTCGTCCATCTATCACAACATGATCGATCTGGTTGCGAGTGATTCGATCCGGGGACAGCCAAGTAGCTTGATGGATTTTCTTATGCTGGAATCTAGTACTACAGACGACCATATTTCGGGCCCCGGCGAAGTCGATCAGCCTCAGACCGTTTGGTGATGTTTCGTCATGGAGGCTGAATTTTCCGACTGTTGTGCCAAAGACACCTTCTTTACCCACCCTAGCGTTGAAATCGCCAAGCACGATTTTTACATCGTGGCGGGGGCAGCGCTCATAGGTACGTTCTAGGCGCTCATAGAAGGTATCTTTGATCACTTCGTCCTTCTCTTCCGTCGGGGCGTGGGCGCAAATCAGCGATATGTTGAAGAACCTCGCTTTGATGCGGATTGTGGCTAGACGTTCATCCACCGGAGTGAATGCCAGGACTCGACGACGGAGTCTCTCTCCCACCACGAATCCCACACCGAATTTGCGCTCCTTTATATGGCCGCTGTAGTAGATGTCACAAGGACCCACCTTCTTCCGTCCTTGTCCCGTCCATCGCATTTCTTGGATTGCGGTGATGTCAGCCTTTACTCTTACGAGGACATCAACCAGCTGGGCAGAGGCACCTTCCCAATTAAGGGTCCGGACATTCCAGGTGCATGCCCTTAAATCGTAGTCCTTTAAACGTTTGCAGTGGTCGTCATCAAAATTGGGGTCTCTCATCCGAGGCTGTTTCGTCGTTTTCATTGGGGGGTGTTTTTATGTGGTGGGTCCCAAACCCTACACACAACCGCATAAGCGGGTTTCGCCTGGCTGAACCATTTAAGCGTTAAGCGGAAATGAATTTACGCACTTCCGCTAAATTGCGCAAACTAATTTTTCGCATGCGTATGTGCGCGTGTCCATGTGTATGCGTTTGAGGTTTGGCAATGCGAGCATATGCTCGTAGGAGCATATATGTAGGTGATGAGTTGACCCTGCAGGAATGCGAAAATAAAAAAAATAGTTTATTTGTTGCGTTGATTGAAAGTAAATATTTTATGTTCCTACAACAATAACAACGACACTGTGGAGTAATCAATTAGGAAATACTTGAAGTAAAAGAGGCCAACATGTCGTATACGTAACTTTTTGAAAATCGTTGATGTTTAGTAACTTTCTTCCACATTCAAGGAGATTTTAACTAGAAAAAAATATTTAAAATAATTTGTTAATATTTCATAGCTTGTAATCATTTCTTTTAGTAAAACCCATTGTCTCAAAAATTTGACTATCGGGGTATATTTTAAGTATCTCGTAACCATCCATAAAATTATGTGTTTTGGATAATTTATGATGACAGTATTTTTTACTATTTTTATACTCTCGAAACAAAAGTTGCTAAGAGAGTATTATAGTTTTGTTCACATAACGGTTGTTTGTAAGTCATAAAACAAGACGAGTTAGATATAGGGTTATATATATCAAAATTATAAGGGTGTCGAGACGACTAAAAATCCGAAATTGACGAAACATGGCACACATGTTCCTTGGGACCGTGAGAGGGTTGCTTTTGAAAATGAGCAAAATCGGACCATTGAAACGCCCACAAAATGGAGAAAACCGAAAATCTATAAAGTGTCTTAATTAAGCCATAAATAAAGTTATAAAAGTGAAATTTGATACATAGGATCGTCCTAGTAAGGCCCATATTTGGATATATTTTTTGGGGAAGTAGGCGTGGCCTCGCCCTCAAAAATGTTTTTTGTATATATCTCGCAAACCAATAAAGCTATATAAACCAAACTTTCTGCAGTCGGTTCCCTTACGTACCCCACTACACACCATGAAAATAGTTGAAATCGGATAATAACCACGCCCACCTCCCATACAAAGGTCAGGCTGAAAATTACTTAAAGTGGGTTAACTCACTAACGAAAAACGTCAGAAACACTAAATTTCACATAAAAAATGGCAGATGAAAGCTGCACTCAGATTTTTTTACAAAATGGAAAATGGGTGTGGCATCGCCCACTTATGGGTCAAAAACCATATCTCAGGAAGTACTCGACTTATTTCAATGAAACTCGGTATATCATATTTTCGTGACACCCTGATGACAAGTGTGGAAAATGGGTGAAATCGGTTCACAAGCAAGCCAACTTCCCATATAACTCAATTCTGAATTCCATCTGATTCGTTCACTTTATAATATATACATAAGGAGCCGATGAAGATAGCGGAATACAACTTTGCACAAATGCTGTATATGATCTGTGGCATCACTTGTGAAAAATTGTCGAAATCGGACAATAACTTTTCAATGCACCGGATATCGAATATGAAGAACTCAGTGCCTTAGGGTAATTTTTTACCGAAAGTATCGGTAAATCTCTCAGATAATTTAATGAAATTCAGAGGAAATCTTTTTCTTGTAATAGTGTGTCTCTGTACCAGAAATGGTTAAAATCCCCTAGCTCTCATATAGCTAATTATAGGTTTTCAAAAATGCGATGGGCTTTATAGCTTATAAATCGGTTAATATGCATCATAGCCTAATTAAATCTTAGATATAATGTATGTTGGTGGTGAAAATTAGTGAAATCGGTTCAGGAATTAGTTCAGCCTATATACCGAATATATGGGTGAAATTGTATGTTTTCTTAATAAATACATAACAATAAATTGCGAGAGTATAACTTGTTCGGTTGCACCCGAACTTAGTCTTTCCTTACTTGTTTTCTCTAGAATTTTAAAAATGAAGAAAATATTATTAATTTTTTTATTGAAAATTTTTACATTATGTTTTAATTTCCTACTGGGCATGTTAGAAAGCCTACTTTTTAACCAAAATTACTTCAACTGCTTACTGCCTCAACCTATCTTTACCTTATAGTTAGTAACTTCCATTGCACCCCTTCGCTTTTTCTCCAACATTCCTCTAATTTATTTACTTGCCGATTTATGTCGCCTCCTTTAAGTCCCATTGCTTTGATTTCTTTGCACACCAGGACACTCGCTGAGCTTCACTAAAGTTTTATTGCACACAGCTAAACAAAACTAAAAAGAAAAAAAAAACAACAAATATTATATAAATCACATGTATCACCCATGTGGCGCTGGATAATCATGATTATGACCACGTCTAGATCACAACACTATAAAAACATAAAACACCAGCAGTTAGTTGTTTGGCACATAAGCCAATCTTAAGCTAATAAAAGTTTATCAAAAGCCACCTATGACAACGCTTTACTTTTATTGCACCCACAACGGCGAACACTTACATACACATACACAAATACATACACATATGATCACTTAATACAGACACAGAGACACACACACATGACGACCAATGATTTTTTTCGCCGCTTTATTTAGTGGTCCTGCAGCGCCGTAAATATTTAAAGAACTCTGGTGATAAAACTTTTATTGCTGACGTTTAAGTTTTACTTCACTAAAGCGCCAACAAAAACAGCAACAACAACTACCGTTACTACTGCTTTACTACCTTCGCTCAATGTCATTTCACTGACCGTCCATTCCATTCCATTCAACTAGCCGGCAGCCGTAAAGAGAGTGACCAGCTCGTTTACGGTTTGGCGGTTTGCGTGTGGCACGAAGGTCCACACACTCCTACTCATATATGTTTATATGATTATGTAATACATATGTGTATGATATCCCATGCCTTATGTTGTTGTGCCTTTGTCCACTTTGTTTCATTAATTCAGCCTCGTTGTCTCTAATATATTACAGGTGAGGCAAAGGTAATTACTTTAATGTGGAAATTGTTAGTCCAACAAAGGAGGCGTGTGAAAATTTATGTTCTACAGTGTAATTTAACATTTTATGATTAAAACCGACACGTGTGTTAATAACAGCGACACATACAGCGACACATATTAGCGAGTTTTCCGTTTTTTATTTAGTCTATGAGAGAGGTTAGACTATTGTGTGGTTAAATTGTGTTGGAAAAGAGCAAAAGTTTTTATGATTTGACTCTTATAAAAAATATATGCTCGTATTTAGAAAAGAAAAAAATAATTTTAGATTACAAATAAAGGGTCAATAAGTCATTAGGTCGTAAAATAAAAAAAATGAATAATTAGTAGCTAGTTATAGTAATAAATTTTTATATTAGAGTGTATCCTTTGGTTGGTTATAAACCAATTTGGCAGCATGGGTTGACTGAGATAATTTTGAATGTAAAATGAAAAAAAAAATTGTTCCAATAATGCACCAGATAGCTGGCGGGGTCGCATATTTATACCTTCAAGTTTGTGTAGTATTTGGATTACATTTAAATTTTACTGTATAAAAATTACGGACCATTAACCGATAAATAAACATATTTCCTAGTCACTAGGACCCCTGTAAGTCATTTCAGTGAATACTTGTAAATAGATATAGATTTCAATTTGCTCAAAATATGGCCCTACAGAAATATTTCCGAAATTTTATCTACATTCATGTGAATTATGAAAATTTATTTCAAATTTATATATACAGTATACTCTCGAAAAGTAAATCGATTGGTATTTTGGGTAATTTACTTTTTCGAATAATTTACTTTTCCAAATATATACATAAATTATCTGTTTTTATAATATTAAATGCATTTTTAAACTTAAAAAATTCATTCATTTATTTGCTTTAATAAAACATATGGATTTACATGAAAAACATATTTACATTTACATACATACATACATATGTATTTACTATGAAGAGAAAAAATCTTGAATATTCTTTTGTTTTTTTTTTCTTTTGCAATATATTTTCTGACCATTTTTGTACGACAATTCAAAAAGTTTGACACCTGATTTGCATCGTTTTCATTTTTAAACCTACTCCTACTTGAGAGTTTATTTACTAAAAAGACGCGATAAACAAGAGAGTAAGTGTTTTCGCAACATCGTAAAAAACGCTGCTTGCTTCGTTTCGAATTTTTTATCACACTCTCTGAAAAGTAAAATAAAAAATTTACATTTTCGAGGTGCATGTGTAATCTTAAAGGTGATTAACTTTTTCGAGATTATTTACTTTCTGAGAATTTACTTTTCGAGAGTATACTGTATTAGACTAATTTTCAGTACTCATTATGTCAATTTTAATGACAATAGTTTGACAATAATATAATTTGATGATCTATTTTTCAACAGAGAAGGTTTTAATGATAGAAATTTATATTGTCATTTCATACCAATTTGGTTGTCAGTTCGGCTCAAAAAGTGTAGTCATGAATTGCCATAAAAATAATATGACAATACTTTTTATTAGTATCACTTCACTAGCCATTGAATTTGACATAATGAGAACTCGACATTATAAAGAAACTACACTAATTGACAAATATCTTTAGAGCACTTTGGTATTTATGGTAATGACTATTGAACTCAAGATATGGAAATATTCCTTATAAGCTTAAACTGTACAGTAACGGCAGCGGTTTGTCTGCTAAACTGCTAAAAGATTTGTCAGTAATATTGACATAATTTTGACACGATTCTGGTAATAAATCAAATACATACAAGACTAAAAAGGGATAGTCGTGCACTAGCTTACGATAGTCGAAATTTTTCAACATTACTATCGAAAAAGACGAAAGAATTTCTTCCAAAAATATTGTCACCTTTTTCGAAAATATTTACCATATTTCATTGACATTTAAGGGGCTCTACCAGTGTAACCTGTGAAAAATTAGGTAATTTTCTTGAATTTTTTTAAAAGAAAGTACTCGATCGAATGTTTCGAAGTTTTTTGGACATACTAAGGTATATTTATAGCTATATTTTAAGATTTTTTTCTTCCGGACGAATGAGTAGCTGAAACACAAAATTTTAAAAGAGTTATTAAAATTGAAGATATTTCATATACAATGTCCTACGATTTTTGAAAAATATCAAAAATTAACAAAATGGCGTAGCTCTGAGAACAAAATTCGTTTTTTTAGGTAAAAAATGGTCGTTTTTTAATGCCAAATTGACAATTTTCAACAAATCAAAAAGATCGTAAGTCATTGTATAGCAAATATATTCAAGAATACTCTGTTTCAATTTGAGGTCAATTTCTTGTTAAGTTATGATGTCAGCAATTTTGAAAAATGTCGTTTCGAGAAAAGCCCGTTTGAATTTTCGACTATACCAGCTTATACCAGCGAGCTGTCGCTCTTTAGAACGCTGCCATTCAAAAACTGTTCAAAATACGAACTTTCACTTTCAGCTTTCACAGGATATTTTTGAAAGTATAAACTATCCAATCAGCAAGAAATAAAAAAAAACGATTTTTGAAAATGTCACACTGGTATAGCCCCTTAAGTTTGAAAGACTTTCACAGAAAGGAATTTCATCTCTATTGTATCATTAGGAGTATTCGAGATTCAAAATAAAATTTTTGAAAATTTAGTTTTTGAGTAAATTGGAAAAAATTTCTAATACAAAAGGAAAATTCTTAAAAAAGTTCTTTAGAATAATTGAATATGGACCTTTATTTTCAATATATAGTAACAAATCATGGATTATTATTAATAACCTAGAACTTTATTTGAAGTAAAAGTAAATAGTTTTTCTTAGCTTTGAACAAAAAAGGCATGATTTTGATTGAAAGCATTAAAATTACTTTGCTCATAATTTTCTACTGGAAATGTGGCAACGTTGTAATTAAGTGGTGTAGTAATTAGTATATATGTATATGCTTTACAGGTTCTTAATATATTTTGTATTGGAGATTAATTAAAATGTAAATAATTCAGAGATATTTTTTATTTTCGAATTACCTTTTGTATGTACATATCGAACAAAAGTCTTCCGTAAAACAGCAAATATTGCAGCTAAAATATTCGTGAAATTTCTGACCCAATTAGCTAACACCGCTACCTTGAGTCAACAATAGATTTCCATGTAGTCGTTTACGGCGGAATACAAAAGCAACAAATTTTGTGAAATTTTCGTCAAACCAACCAAAAAAAGCGAAAACACGAAAAATTTACACAAATATGCAAGCAGAATATTGACTGAGACCACGAAACTAAACAAGCGCCTGAGGTGCTTACAAACATACCCCACGAACGGTGAATATTTCACAATATGTTCATACACATATGTGAAAAAATCGGTGGCAACCTACTGTACACCATACAATGTAACCGAAAATTTGGATGCACACAATATTTGCACAATAACAACAACAATATTCTCTTTTTTTCTCTTTCACTCTCTCTTTATACACACGTGTAACAGTAACAATTATCTTAACATCTCTCTTCTTCTTCTTTTTTCTCTGTGTTTTTGCAGCGAACGGCGTGACTGGGCAACAGCTGAAGGGCAACCAAGAGGATCCGTGCAAGGTGAAAGGACGTGTAGTTGGCGATGAAGTCTATTGTGACCGTTATTGGGAGTGTGTTAGCAATCAGCCGGAGCTCTACGATTGTCCCAATGGGCTGGTCTTTGCTGGGAAGCATCGTGGCGTTACGGAAGGCTGTGATTATCCGTGGCGCGCCAACTATTGCGAGGGCAAGCAATTAGCAAGTGAGTATATGAGGGGTGATTGGGTGGGGTAAATTGAATTTAAGTTGCATGTAGCTTTATGCCGCCCCCCAAAATGTGGCATGCACGTGTGTTGTCGTTGAAATTTTATGTTTACTGTTGACGCTGTTGCGGTTGCCACACACAAACACACACCGGTGTAGTTGAGTTCGGAAAAAGTCGTGCAACATATGGAGCCATTGCATTCACTTGCAACACGCGTCATTTGAGTGCCATTGTGTGGCATGCTGTTTGCCTGTTGTGCCACACACGCGCATACACGGGTGTAGTACCGTTGCACCGGCGTCTATGCTGCTTATTAAAAGTTTTTGCTGCATTGCCGGTCGTTGCACGTTATGCGTTGTTGTGCTGTGTTGCAACATGCAACTTACCACAATTGGCTAAATGTGACAAGGCAATGCAATCGATGCGTGCCAATATCGATGGAGACATACACCAACAAACACACACAGCTGTATATTTGTTAAGCAAACAAGAGCGCACGCACCTGTGTGTGT
Organism: Zeugodacus tau; assembly: GCA_031772095.1. Taxonomy (NCBI): domain Eukaryota; kingdom Metazoa; phylum Arthropoda; class Insecta; order Diptera; family Tephritidae; genus Zeugodacus; species Zeugodacus tau. The sequence continues at coordinate 59,837,718 of CM062650.1, read as the reverse complement.
GTGTGTGTGTGTGGCAGCCATCGCTTGCGGTCGCTGTGTGCGGCTGTGTGCGTTTTTCCGGTGTGGATTCCACTTTAATGGTTTCACTGTTGCTGTTGCATGCACCTTTGCATATTTGTATGCATGTGTGTGCGTGCGCCATTTAGTGGCGACTTACGGTGAGTGACGCTGTGGGACCCTGCGCATGCATTCGTTCGTGCACCGTTGTGGCACGCTTTGTGGCGTTGCGCGCGCACTCACATTGCCACAATGTATGCGCTCGTATGTTGCATGCGAAGTTTTACTCGCCAAACCGCAGCGACAATTTCGTTTGGTTTTAGTTTGCATATTAGAATTTTATTGTGGTGTAGTTGGACTAATTGCGGCGGCGGCGACGACAAAGCTACGGCAAACACGCTAGTAAAGCTCCATTTCTACTGCTATAGAGCCATCGGCTGGACTTTGTTTCATCTTTTTTGCTTGTTTGCCTATGCTAACTGTACATTTATGCAAACACGCACACGCAGTTATTACGGTTATTATTTGTACGCTCGAACACTGGTAATGCACACGGCGGCTTTGGGTAATTGAAATGTGACAGGAAATGGTGTTGGTGTTTCGAGTTTAGTTTGTTGATAGTTTTTGGTGAGAATTTTGAGAAGATTTGAGGTTAGGTTATGGTTGTTATATGTAGTTTTTGGGTGTGGGTGGGATGAATTGAAGTTGGAGCAACCACTATATTTCAGACCCAATTTCTTTTTTTTAATTAGGACTTAATGTATGACAAAACTGGAAGAAATGTATAAAACGCTCAGCTTACTACTTGCCTTAGATTTTTTTTTTTTTTTTGATAATAACCATTGAAGATTATACTCTGAACTTATATATCCTCGAAGAATTCTCCAATATTTATGGAATATATTCCAGTATTTAATAGGGGTATTTCCAGAAAGATATGACAAATAGTTGGGATGCCCCTAATTATTGTCTCGGTCGTTAATTATAAATTCTTTGCAAACGGAGAAAATTTAAAATGAATTTGTTTTGTAAAAGACTAGCAGACCGCTCCGATTTCGATTTTACACACTTATACACACTCTCCCATACACATGTATGTACTTTCCCGTTTCTAGCGTGGGTCCATATAAAAAAGTAAAATGAGGAAAATTCGAAAATGAAATTATATTTTATTTGCAATGAGCTAAAACTTGATTATGTTTTTGGTGTCCGTTGACTTTCTCTCTGATTATGAAGGCGTTGGAAACGCTCAGAGTTTGACCTCCTAGTGTCTGGTGTCTTTGCTGCAAGGTCCTAGAGCTGACAATATTCGCTTTTTGAACCTTATTAGGTTGTATCCTTCTAAAACAAGCAAGACCATAGATTTGTAGGGAGTAACATTCGGTTGATTTTCCTATGTGGGACATTTGGCCAGAATGCTTTAGCATAGGAGCAGCCAGACATTTCACGGATGTATCGAAGCCTGGGTGTAGGTTGGAGGTGGAGTCTGCTAGAGCTTTCCGTCAAGCTTAGTTTCAGTTTACCCGACTACCATTCCAATAGTAGAGCGGCAATTATGATCCTGATGTGTGCTTCAAGCTAGTTATGAAGGGTTTAAGCTCATTATCAATAGCATCAAGCTATTTCACTATACGATTTGTTTAAGCGCCGAGTCACCACGGAATCGCTGGGAGCTGATGGGCTTGCAAGAAATAGCACCCATATCGCTATTTCACCAGGCTAGAAACGAGCCCGGCTCCGAGTCCTCTTGAGTTCTAGCCCTGGATCAATGGACCACTCTCGAATTCGCTAAGTGTTGATTAATAACCAAACCCTGTTGGATTGCGAGTTCCTTTGGCTCAGAGTGGAAAGCAGAAGGTAGGCCGAACTACTTGCTCTTAAGAAAGTTCAGTTTGTCGCAATAGGGGAGTCCTCACTAGACACTGTGGATGATGTTAAGAATATTTTGGAACGCAAACGGTGGCAAAATCTTTGGCGAACTGACTGCACATTAGCCGTCTCATGAAATTTGTGCTAGGTTCAAAGCGCGATATATAAGTGTCTCTTTGCGATTCATACTTAGCCCAACCCACTTTAGTCTAAAAAAACCGACTTATCTTAACTTCAAAACAATAAAACACAAATTACAGTGCGAAATCGCCGTACCACCTAAAAACAATCAGCTTACCACACCGATTTGCGTACTCAACTTTCAATTTGCTTACCCAATTCAAAGGTACTTTTGTTCCAAGATCTGCATAAAGGCATGCAAATACTCCAGAACTTTTCGGCTTAACTCAAACAATCACACAGAAACACTGGCGGGGAGATTTTTACTCCTAGCAACACGAAGCGTGTGTGCCACAAAGCGAGTGGCAAAGCGTATGTGAACAACAACAACAACAAGCGTAAACATGCCGAAAATACTGAAAATACCGAGTATAACAACAGAAGCCAATTTATGACTGTCGAACACCTCACCAAGACACCGTGTATTAAATCTAACATTGCTATGTGAAAAGCTTTGAGAGCGGGAGGCAAGAGGGAAGCGGGTATGGGTGTAGCAAGCAACAATTTAAATGGATTGCATGGCTGCGCCGGCACAGCGGTTCAGAGTCTCGCATTACCTATAGCCAATTCATTAACGAGAGCCGGGAACAAGCTTAGTCGGTGACATGCTGGCAATCCGGCAAGCAGCTGAGCTGGCAGAGTGTTGCCGTAACATTCAATATACAGTACGTCTTGTTTGGCTTTATGCTCGGCTTGTGTGCGGCGGTTTCATAAACGTCACGATTTACTCGCACTTTATTGCTTACAAGCAAACACGAACACACTTTCATATCTTCAATTCTATTTTTTTCTAATTCAACTTGCTTTGCTTTGTACTTTCAGATGGTCCCCTATCAACCGATCATTGCGACTGGTTGTATGGCATCTTCGGCCATGAGACATCCTGCACACGCTATTGGACCTGCTGGAATGGCACCGCAACGGAGCAGCTTTGCATTGGCGGTCTGTTGTACAATGAGAATGCCCACAGCTGCGATTGGCCGGAAAATGTCGATGGTTGTCAGAAGCATCGTAAGTGTGACTCTATATCTAACTATGTATATATATGGATATGTGTCTGTATTGAAGTCCGGTGTAAGTTCTAGTTGTAGCATGGCAGTAGACTAGCACTTACATATGTTTGTTAAGGTGAGATTTGCTGGCGTTCCAGTGCGCTTTGACGCTTGTGCGCTCAAAAGCTTGTTAAGTTTCTGCAATTAGCTGTAGTTTGTTGTTGCTGTTGTAGTGATGCAATCGGTGCATTCAATTCTGTTGAAATGCATTTTCAACGCTTCTGGCGTATCTTGTTAAAGTTCCTTGGTAATAACAACAACAAGCAGTTAATTAAATGGTTCTTAGGGGAGTTATATTTGTTTCTGTTATTTCCTTTTGGTATCTTGATTCAGATTTTTGAAAGAAATTTCAATTGCGAAGGTGCCAAACGTGCCTTGTAGCATTATTTATGATAATTTGAAATTGTAACTGTAAGCCGTAAAGGTTTTTACTGATGTATGTATGTATAGTGTGTATATCAGTCCCCCTAGCCAATTACTGGAGTAATATTTAGAGATTGTACATCTTGAATATTCACTAAGACATTTTTTACGAATTTGGAGTAAGATTTGGTTTCAAAATATCTTAAAAGTTGACCTGATCGCTCTCTAAGAGACTTAAATATCAATGAGAGACAAAATATCAATCAATGGTTTTTCCTACTTAATAGCAAATGGTGGAAATGAGCAAAATTTTCTATTAACCAGATCCACTTTCTATATAACGGTATTTTTCTAAACTGGGTTCAATAACTGCTTGAGGAATGCGGTAAGAACCATAAATTTAGTTAGCAAGGTCTCAGTCTTATATATGGTCCAGTTACCAAATGGTATATCAAGGATGATATATCTGTCTTATATATGGCACAGTTCCCAAATGGAATATCAAGGATGATATATCTGTCTTATATATGGACCAGTTCCCAAATGGTATCGCTCACTTTTACTCCGACATTTTCATCCGACAAATTTAAGTCAAATTGTGTACATAATATTCTTGAAACAACCATTTAACATAATATACAAGTGGGCAACTACCCCGACTATCTCCAGAGCACAATTTTGAAATTTATAAGATCCTTTTACTTGCCAATAGAAACAAACCTTGGCAAAGGAATCGAAATAGAACTCAGCACAAAAGGTTCTCTTGATCTTGGACAGTTTATTTTCCAAAACATGGATGAAATCGTCCAACTGTTACTCTAAGACTCCATGTACCGGATTTGAAGATCCCATTCATATACTTAGTATAGTGTGAATTGGTACTAAAATGGGATAAAAAAAGGTCCCTTTCCCTTAGCGCTATCGATTTCTGTCGTTTCGGTTAGTTTACGTCGAATGTATCGTCCAGAACAAGATAATTATTGAGAAAATTAGTTTAGGATTTTAAACTTGATACACATATGAATTACCTTTATGCATAACTTCCTGGGGATCCCATATGCAGTATTTATTTTTCGTAGATCCCGTTGATGTAGTACGGTATATATTGGTCAGTATATGAGATCTTTGTAAAAGTAAAAAATACTGCTTTATTTCGGGCGAAATCTTTAATATTCCTTAGTTCCGAACATATCTTCCAACACAGGAGCCCTCTCATTATTTTCATTCCATATATGTAGGTCTTTAAATGACCTCTAATTTATTGATAGATCCATAATTCTTATTTATCACCATTTACATGTTCCACTATGTCTAATGTTTGCTTTTGTTTTTGTTTACCCATCTACCCCCACAGCTCTGTGTAATGATGATGCCAACGGCAATGTCCCATTGGGTAAATCGTGCAACCGTTATTGGCAATGTCAGGGCGGTTATCCACGCTTGCAACGTTGTCCCGCTATGTTGGTATTCGATCGGCATTCGTTGCGCTGCGTTGTACCCCCGACGGAGGAGTGTGATATACCAACAACGCCAACGCCACTCGACGGCGAGGGAGAGAACAACAATGTCGGCGGCGGTCAGCTGTCCAAGGACGAACAGGAGCGAAAGGTAGGCTTTTGCTGTGATTTATGTTTGCTTACATATTTACACACACACACATCTATTTAGGGAAATGTTTATGTTAGTTCACCGGTAATAGTTAGACCACAGCGCTTACCTCCATCAAGCGGTTGCCGCATATATGAAAGGGTAAACAGTGTTTGTTGTTATTGTAATTTTGTTTGTTTGCCGTTTAGTGAGTGTGTGTTGGTGGCTTGTTTACAGCAAATTTCATGTGAATGCATTAGCATATTTTGGTAGCAACCGATGATGATTAATTGCGCCAGCTGGTGGTTGACTTCGGCCAGTTCAGTGTTCAGTTTAGTGCTCTGACGTCATTGTCATCGCCAACTGACAATTCAATATTGGTCATGGCTTATTTGATAGCAAAATCAAGTGTTTACCTGTGAGTCTCTCTGTGTGCATTTGTGTGTGTGGATGTGTAAACATTTGCCGAGTTATGCTCGTTGTGGTTGCAAACGCGTGATTTTCGCTGATGGACAAATTAATGGCCTCGTTTGTCAATCTAGTCATGCAAATTTGTGGGGAACTGCAAATCTAATGGGGATATTTTAAGTGCTGGATGGAGTTGTGGTGTGTTATTGAAGCGATATTTTAAAATCACATTGGTGGAACTCTTCCTGAAAGTTGGCAATAATATTAGGTTGCCAAATATTTCCATTCCGCTTTTTTGCTCTTTATTCAACGCAGAAGACCCCTCCTTATTTGCGAAGAACGGGCGTTCGCCATGGACAGGAACAGGTGGTTTCCACCAAAGTGATAGAGTACCATCCCCCAAAACACCATTAATTTCACGGAATGTTTCATTGAGACCTTTGGTTGGACCTTGGAGTCTTATTTTTTCACTCTGCATTTTAAGATTATTTGAGAAATCGGGTATAGAAGTCCCACTAGTAGTCAAAATCTTTCTTGGAGCCAATACAAAAGTTCTTAAGACCGATATATAGTCATTATATTTCTAAGATTATTATCGTGCTTAATTCTCCTTATCATAATCTCTCATTTTCTTCATAGTACCGCTGGAAGTATTAAAGTAGCTTATTTATTTGTACAATCTGTAAAAGAGACCGTATTTTTCCAGATGTGAGATGTTGATAAACTCAATGATTTCATGAATAAATAGTTTAAGCGGGTCACTTCTTAATCCATCCTGAATGATAAGCAGTCTAGAGGTTAACAAAGCCTGCCCTCCTTTTTGCAAGTCTTACTCTCTCATCTTTTCTGAATAGAAAATAGGAAGATTAATAGTCAAAAAGATGGCTTGAAGGATAGCAATAAGACCTGAATCATATTGGTTTTCTTGTTACCTTAGCAAGCGTTACAAGTCTCAAAAATATAATCGCCTTTGGTCGCATGCCATCCCGCAATTACTACCATATTAGTTAAATAGTCGCAAAACAAACTTTAAATTTCTTTATCAACTCAAATAAATACCAGAACAAGCAATCAACCAACAACAAGTGGGTGGTCGTACACATACGATCTCACATAAAATCATGTTGCTCACCACCAAAACCAGTCAACCGCTTGCCAGTGCTGGCGCAGCAGGTTGTCAGCTCTTTGACGACAACAACAACAAAAGCAACATCAGCCGTTGCAGTCCAACGCTTCACTGGCTGCGACAGCGATTACTGCTAATATCGACATTGCAACATTTGTTATTGATGACAAGCGACTTAAGAATGACTGGGGGCATTCAGCGTGCAACATGCAATGTGCAATGTGAGTCATGCATGCATGCCGTCTGCATTGTGGCGCGCAACATATTTCCTGGCAGCGACGGCGGCGATAGCGGCAGGCGATGGCAAAAGTGAACGCTGAAAGGTTGAAATGCTTAGACGCTTTGGCTTACATGCTGTGCAACAATTGGTATTGCCTTGCCAGGGCGTTAATATGGCTAAGGTGCTCTGTGTGGGGGTGTGTGAGGGCTTTCATATGAGTAGATGTGTGTGGTATGCCCGTGCATTTGTGCCTACGCTTCCGTGCGCTGTCGTTTTAATCGACGTTTAATCATGTCAAATGCTGACGACAGCTTCAGAGGTGAGGAGGAGTTCAAGGAGTGAGGAAGAATAAATGCGATGAAGGAGTGAAAGGGAAATACATACCTTGTGCATTTATCCCTCTGAACAGCGTCTTATTTAGGTCTGCGTTCACAACCAGTAATTATTTGATGCCTACAGAACTGGTCCTAACACCTTTCAAGGCATACTTTTAGGCGAATTATTTTTTTGTTCATATTCCTCAAAGAAGCTATAATTCTCTTATTGTTTATGAAATATGTTTTTGAAATCGTTTACAGATTTTATGTAAAAGAGGATCATAACATCTCTCCGACGCTTTGACTTCTTTCATTAGAACAATTCATAGCTCGTCCTGTCTTCAAGTATTCAAGTTCTTGTTTCCTAGATATTTTCCTAATATTAATATTCAAGTATTACATAGTTCAGAACTGATTTCAAACGGAAAAAATTGTAGTCCAGTTTAAAGAAAGGGAATGAGAGAAAGTCTAAGAAAACAGAACAACTAACAACAGCAAGTTGGGGGAGAGCTATTTCAGTCCAAACCTTTTTGAACTCATTTTGACAACTAGTTCACTCTTGAGAAGTATGGTTAGAAGATCATTAACATATTTTAAACAATACTTCCGATACTTTTCGGATCTAACCTCATAATCTAGACCCTCAATTATATATATAGTAATCTGCTTTCTGAGTTTATGTTCAGCTTTCATGATTAGTCGTTTTCAACGAGTAAGTTGTCGGCTCAACGTCGCCAGAACCTGATTTTTCCTACAGTCCCGGATAGTCTGTTATTCTCTAGACTACGAGACGCCTGTTTATGATGATTGTAGTAATCTCCAAACCTCACTAAGTCACCTTTATACTCATCATTCCAGCTATATTGTTGCATAAATAATGGCTAAGCTGCATATTCCAGCACGCCTACAGCACAAAGCCGTTTAAGCGACGCAGCTTATAAATAAAGTTGTTCCACGCGTCAATGAAATTTTCCACTCTTTGCGCGTTGCACAGCACAGCACATTACATCATCCTTCGGCTTGCAACGCAACGGTTGCCACTGATGATTGCGGCGTCTCACATGATGACTTTAGTGCAGATAAAGAAGATGTTGCCGGCGACGATTGCGTTCAACATAACAACGAAGACATCACTGGCACTGGCTGCTGGGGCTGGCATGCAGTTGGCTTTTTATTGCCAGCTGCTGTCGCGTTCGCGTCGTTGCGGTTGCCTTCAGTCGCTGCGTTGAATATGAAGAGAAATTCAATTTAGTAGGAACGAGATGGCAGCGCGGTATTGAGATTTCGAAGAAACGCGTCGCGACGAAGCGCCTTAATGACGCGCGGCATGCTGAAGCTGAGGTGGCACACGGGTAATAGGATTTCAATTGTACAAATGGCAAGCGGAAGCATAGGTGCTGGATGGTTCAGAAGCCAGCAAATCTGAGAATGTATGAATGTAAGCTCATCTAGGTATGACTGCTTGATGTTGATGATGACTTTGTGGCAGCAGCAACTCCGCGATATTATCACAGCGGGCTAGAAAAGCAATAATTTCACAGTGAGACGCCTGCTTAATCTCCTATCGTACTAACTCTTACTTCCTTCAGCGCTACATCTTGATGGCAACACACTGTTCGCGGTGACTCTGGTGTTGTTGCGTTGCTCTGGCTGTAATTAATAGCCGCAAGGCAGCACCGTTGTCGTTTGAATTGGTTATTATGCCATTACTTGTCATGCACAACTGGAGTCCTTCGTAGCATTCATTTCAACCTTTGATGTTGTTAAGAAGAGGAGAAAAAAAGATTTCACAAATCTCATAATGCTCTATTTGCAACTGAAATTATTTGTAACTCCTTTCAGTGTTTCCTCTTTTATGAAAAGCAATCCTATTTTCTGTGTAAACATATTTCCTGCTTTCAGCATTCATCTCCCACATCGAAGCTTATCTCGACATGTGTTCATCATTAGTGATATTTTGAGTCGTTAGAAGCCTGCGTACACTCTTATGGCTTACGACCACGCATACACTTGTGTTTCAGAAGGGGTGTCTACATATGTTTAAACCGTTATCACATTCATATTTAAAGGGTGATTTTTTAAGAGCTTGATAACTTTTTTAAAAAAAAAAACGCATAAAATTTGCAAAATCTCATCGGTTCTTTATTTGAAACGTTAGATTGGTTCATGACATTTACTTTTTGAAGATAATTTCATTTAAATGTTGACCGCGGCTGCGTCTTAGGTGGTCCATTCGGAAAGTCCAATTTTGGGCAACTTTTTCGAGCATTTCGGCCGGAATAGCCCGAATTTCTTCGGAAATGTTGTCTTCCAAAGCTGGAATAGTTGCTGGCTTATTTCTGTAGACTTTAGACTTGACGTAGCCCCACAAAAAATAGTCTAAAGGCGTTAAATCGCATGATCTTGGTGGCCAACTTACGGGTCCATTTCTTGAGATGAATTGTTCTCCGAAGTTTTCCCTCAAAATGGCCATAGAATCGCGAGCTGTGTGGCATGTAGCGCCATCTTGTTGAAACCACATGTCAACCAAGTTCAGTTCTTCCATTTTTGGCAACAAAAAGTTTGTTAGCATCGAACGATAGCGATCGCCATTCACCGTAACGTTGCGTCCAACAGCATCTTTGAAAAAATACGGTCCAATGATTCCACCAGCGTACAAACCACACCAAACAGTGCATTTTTCGGGATGCATGGGCAGTTCTTGAACGGCTTCTGGTTGCTCTTCACCCCAAATGCGGCAATTTTGCTTATTTACGTAGCCATTCAACCAGAAATGAGCCTCATCGCTGAACAAAATTTGTCGATAAAAAAATTTCGAACCGAACACTGATTTTGGTAATAAAATTCAATGATTTGCAAGCGTTGCTCGTTAGTAAGTCTATTCATGATGAAATGTCAAAGCATACTGAGCATCTTTCTCTTTGACACCATGTCTGAAATCCCACGTGATCTGTCAAATACTAATGCATGAAAATCCTAACCTCAAAAAAATCACCCGTTATATCCGTTCGGCTTTACTGCTACGCAATGTCAAGTACTGTTGTTATTTGGCTCTTGTTTGATTTCTGCGCTTCCCCACTCATCTTCCTCTCTTCCTATTTTAATACTTCTATAGATGGTTGTCAAAACGAATAGTGAATTGGGATTTCTGGCAACTACAATAAGCTGTTCGTTGAAATATTGGCGAGTTGGTATCATATAGATATCAGCGTTTGTAGTTCAATAAAAATTTGTTGGTGAAAAATGTCGAGGACAGACCTTTCTTTGGAAAAAAGTAAATATATGCTCGTAAGACCAAAAAAGACTTCGTTGTCACCTTGCTTCTCGTACGTGGACCCTTAGACCTTTTTTCGACCTCACTAAGAGGATATATAAGACTATTGAGACCATACAAAATCGACGAAGAAATCTTTTGTTTTCCGTTTTGGCATTTAAGGAAAGGTTTGGCTTCGCATCTAATAAATTATTTAGAAACTGATAAGTTTTCATTGTTAAATCTCAATTTAATATGTTTTTAGTATTTTGTAGCTCAAGAGCTTTCATTGTGTAAGCTCTTGAACTTCTGCAACTCAAGAGCTTTCATTATTAGAGCTCCATTTTGTCTGTTTTCGAAAAATTTTCAGCACAAGAGCTTTCATTGTAAAAGCTTATGCTTTCAAATTTCTTGAAACTGAAGAGCTTTGGTTATGTTATTAAAGCTCCAGTTTATATATTTTCAAATATTTTTTGCCTCAAGAATTTTCTTTATTGAAGCTTCATACCTACAACTCTTTGAAAGCTGAAGAGCTTTCATTATAAGTGCTCCATTTAATATGCTTTCGAATATTAAGAAGCTTAAGTGCTTTCATTGTAAAAGCTTTTTGCTCTCGAACTTCAACTTCTTCAACTGAAGAGTTTTCATTATTATAACTCTAGTTAATATGTTTTGGAATATTTTTCAGCTCAAGAACTTTTATTACGAAAGCTTAATACTCCTAACTCCTTGAAATATGAAGAGCTTCCATTACAAAAGCTCTATTTAATATATATGTCATGCACTCGAACTCTTTCAAGTATTTATTGCATAAAAGAAAATCATTTCTGTGCGAAAGCTCGCAGTTAACCTTGAACTATCTTGCCCAATGCAATGGTAAAAAGTAATTAAAAGCAGAAAAATATACGAAACATAGCAAACAAGCAAAAAAATCATGTCAAGCAATCTACCTGGAGTTGCCAACATCGAACTCAAATCGCATATACTCAAAGTAATGAATTTTTCTACTGTCAGAGCAGACAAGCGTAAAAACTTGTAGCGATTACTTTTCAAAGAATTACTACGAAGCAAAAGCGACATTTCAAGCACACGCACACACCACCTACACGGTTCTAAATATGTTTATGGGGGGAAGCATGTACTTTATACATCTTTTATTTTGCTAAGTGGTTTGGGATATGCCAGCGGTACTTACTGAACTTACAACATAACGATCGAGATTTTTCTCGCCCATCTCCCTCCCCACGCTGCCCCCAATTGTAATGTCGGCAAAATATGTCAGCATGGAATTTCTGCACATTTGCCGCTGATTTGGCGCGTATTGAACGAATCAATGACGGCATGAATGCGATGAGCGCTTCAATACGCCGGAGAGCCGGAGATGTGGAATTTGTGAGAAAATATGGATAAAATAAAAATGTGTGAAGGTGTATGTGTGTGTGTGCACATAATTGTATCGTGCATTGCATTGCTGCATTGATTTCCAGAAATGCAATGATATTTACAAATATTTTATATTCAATAAATTGAATGCCTTTGGGTGCTGGCAGCAGCATCCGTTTTCACTTCAGCAGGGATGTTGTGTGTATGAGTGGTGGGTATAAAAAACGGTGTATGTGTTGGTGCATGCTGCCTGTCAGTTTGACAGCGGCAGGATGTGGCAATTCTTGCATTCGATGGTTGGGGCCAAAATGCTTACCGAAAGCTTTGTGTGCCAACTTTTTGCTAGTTTTTCAGTTAGACGAGTCTTTTGATGAAACTCTTGAACTCTTTTAGCCAATAGAGCTTCTGAAAAAATGAACAGTGTAAATATGGTAGTAGAAGGAGCACTTGTTGAGAAAAACTTTTTGCTTAGAGGCCAACAGGCATTGTCAAAGTTGTTAGTATATTTCTGAAAAGACAAAAAATTTATCAAAAATTTAAAAACCAAATAATGTATTTTTTTTAATTAAAAAGCTCTTTAAAAGCTTTGAGCTTTTGAATGATTTAATGCGCCACTAAAAAAACGTCAGATTGTATATTTGAAACGAAAAATATTTCTCACAATGCCGAAAACTTAAGAGCGTATTTATAAAATGAAAAAAAGTCTTAAAAAGCTTCGGGCTAATAAAAAAGCTTTTAGCTCTAAAAAAGCTTCGGAATATATTTCTGAAAATGTTTTCTCTACCAACGACGGTTCTTATTTCTGAAATGAGAAAAAAACTCACAAAAAGCTTTGAAAAAGCTTCCGAAAAGTTTCTACTCACTGTAAATGGCATTTGTCTATTTGAAGAAAAAATATGTAATTTTTTTTCGCAGTGTAGACACAGCCTTAGAGCTGTCAATAAAAAACTTACTCTTCTTGTTGTTATCGCATTTCACTGTCATCCCTGCGCACAGTTATTCGACACGATGATCTGCCAGCATTTGAATGTTGCAAAGAACTCCATAGAAATGCAATACAAATACATATAATAATAACAACAACTAAATAACTGGCATTCGCTTTGTTCGTTGACGGCGAGCGGCAAAAATTTCTCAAAAGAGAAAATTTTCAATTTCCGCCTCAAAGCAACGCTTATCACCGATTCTAGTTCAATTTTCCACTATGCAACAATGGAAATAATGGAAAGCAGCCGCTCGGCTGAGACGGAAGTGAGTGAAATGAATGTCGCAGGAGAAAAGCAAGTGCAAAATATTCATTTTAGTTACCGGATGCGTTGGAAAAAAATTAAGATGTTTTAGTGTTGTCAATGGGGATTTGGGACTGAGAAATAGTTGTGCGTAAAGAAATGCGCAAGTGTCAGTTTTGTGCTTTTGAAGATTTTTATATTTTCTTGGATTATACTATTAAATGTATTTCTTTATCAATGCGATCTTTTAAACAAAGAGGTGCTGAGCTCATTACAATGCATTTACAGGCTTCATTATAATGTTACTCTAAAGTATATGCACATATGTAGTAACGAAGAAGACGGCGGTGAAAAGAATTCTTGCCTACCTTCTTTTCTGCTTTAGCTTTACATCAGGAGACCGGAACATTTTTCCACATGTTCTTCATCGCTGAAGAAGATAATGCAAATCTCATGTCATTAGGATTTGGCATCTACAGAACTTAATCGAGAGAATAGATAGTATACTGGTTAGGTATGATGTTTGGGAAATGGAAAACCATTGATCGATAAGTGCTCTGAAAATTGTGTAGCTATTTTTGTATAGAAAATGATTGATGCAAACTCAGTTTGTGCCTGGAAGAATACTGCTATATATCTAAAAACTAAAAATATCTACGCGTCTTTCATTGAAGGACGATTCTGGTTAAAATTCTTTCAGAATGATAAAAAGTAAAAAATCAGTTTTATTTATCAGAATTAGTTGTGTTTATCTAAGAGTCGAATCTAATACTTAACTGGCCGACGCATCTCTCCTTTTGGCAGTTTGGCGCCAATTGGTAATACCAAGTGAAGACAGGTCCTTCTCCACCTGGTCCTTCCATCGGAGTGGAGGTCTCCCTCTTCGACATCTTCTGCGGTATTCGCCGTTGCCAATTCTTAAGGGACCATAAATCTTCCGCAAAACCTTTCTCTCGAAAACTCCTAGTGCCGTTGGATGTTGACACCGTCCACGCTTCTGCACCATAAAGTAGGACGGGAATGATGAGGGACTTGTAGAGTTTAGTTTTTGTTCGTCGAGAGAGGACTTTACTTTTCAATTGCCTACTCAGTCCATAGTAGCACCTGTTGGCAAGAGTGATTCTGCGTTGGATTTCAAGGCTGGCATTATTATCGGTGTTGATGCTGGTGCCCAGGTATACGAAATTATCTACAACTTCAAAGTTATAACTGTCAACAGTGACGTGGGAGCCAAGACGCGAATGCGCTTACTGTTTGTTTGATAGAGAGAGATATTTCGTCTTGTCTTCGTTCACCACCAGACCCATTCGCTTCGCTTCCTTATCCAGGCGGGGAAAAACAGAACTAACAGCGCGGGTGCAATGATATCGATATCATGGGCGTACGCCAGTAGCTGTACACTCTTATAAAAAATTGTACCTTCTCTGTTTAGCTCTGCGGCTCGAACTATTTTTTCCGGCATGAGGTTAAAGAAGTCACACGATAGCGAGTCACCTTGTCTGAAACCTCGTTTGGTATTGAACGGCTCGCAGAGGTCCTTCCCGATCCTGACGGAGCTTTTGGTGTTGCTCAACGTCAGTTTACATAGCCGTATTAGTTTTGCGGGGATACCAAATTCAGACATCGCGGCATAAAGGCAGCTCCTTTTCGTGCTGTCGAAAGCAGCTTTAAAATCGACAAAAAGGTGGTGTTTGTCGATCCTCTTTTCACGGGTCTTCTCCAAGATTTGGCGCATGGTGAATATCTGGTCAGTTGTTGATTTTCCAGGTCTAAAGCCACACTGATAAGGTCCAATCAGTTTGTTGACGGTGGGCTTTAGTCTTTCACACAGTACGCTCGATAGAACCTTATAAGCGATGTTAAGGAGGCTTATCCCACCTGTTATTAACTTTTATAAATATTTGACAATCAATTCCTTTCCTTGGTCAATTCAGCTTAACATTGGTGACGGAATAACTAGCTAGCTAGATGTCACTCTGATCGAGATATTTATAACTCCTCTACTAATGGTCCAATTGATTTAAATTTTGAAATGAAGACTTGATGATTTTACAGCTTTACGAAGTGCTTGTTAGAGGAGTAGTAAAAGGAACGTGATCCGATTGTAAAAGATCGAAAGCAATGAAAGGAACTTGATCCTTCAATGGAAGATCAATATCATGATATACATAAATTATAGTTTCAAATTTCATAAATGTTTTTGGCCCAGTTAAAGGGATGACTATTCGAAATATAGCAAAGGAGATATTTGCTAAAGCTTTTTCTTTAAGCATATGTACATTCCTCAATTGTTAAATTATTGTTCTCGTTTCAAACCTATAGAATTAACAAGTCATTTTGGGATAACCCCTGTTCTTAAAATTTAAAAATAATAAAAATATTTAGAAATATTTGTACTATTGAGTTTCTAAATAAACTACGACTTCATTGATGGAAATAGAAATTGAAATCCTGTGGAATTCTGTGAGTGAAATGCACTATGGCAGCCGGGGGATGGCGAAGTACTTAGATCGCACGTTGCATTCCAACTTGCTAGGTGAGAGAGTGGAGAGGGGAAGTAAAAATAAAATTTATTTATTGTTATTGCTAACGGAAATTAATATTTGAAAAAGCTTCGGAATTCCACAAATAAAACGTTATTGTATTGCACTCGTATTGTATTGAAAATCGGTTTGTGGTATTGACAAGCTGAAAGCATGAAAAATATATAAAAAAAATTTACTTTTATTTTTGAAAAAAATAATTTATTTTTGTTGACATTTTCTCCAGAGAGTGTAAGCTATATGCGTACATTTGTCACATGCGATTTTGGCAAAAGCAAATATTTGGATATAGAATAAAATATAAAATTCTACTTAGCACTTGCAGCACTCAATGTCAGTTGTTATCGAGTTATTTGCCTGCATTAAGTCACCTGTTACACTCAACAAAGGATCTCACACACACATATGGGCGCATAGTAAGTGCTCGCATGCATTTGTTTATTTATTTTATTCATCCACTACAGGTATCTAAGCACAACAACACCAGGGACACAGTATATCTCTCTACACAAAAAACCACCGACCTGTCATGCCGGCGCTGCTCGTACATTTCACTTTGCATTTCAACACTTTTGGTGTTATTCTTATGCGTGTGTTGTTGTTGTTGTTGGTATTTTATTGTAATTTACTTTGCATTGTACGCTGAATGCCATGCAACACATTTCCATTCCCGCATTCTGCCACATTCAATATTTGCCACGGCATTGCCGTGCAATTTGCTATCAGCTGTGCTATGTTGCTTCGTGGAACTTCGTTTAGCGTTGACTGTTGGCAGAATTTTGGCGCAAATGTTGAGTACTTGTCTAATATTTTATTGACATTTTGACATAATTCATGCTGTGTTGCAAATATTTCTTCAAATTCGTACTTTCTAACGAAATTTGATTGTGGACTAATGTTTGAGTCGGAACATCAATTTTCGACATATTATTTGTGTAACCAATGAGCTTTTGTGGTTTATGATTTGTAATCAGCTTTTGGGGTGGTATAATTTTTGAGCGTGGATTCTTGATTTTTTTGGTTGGCATTTGCTCTTTCATTTAGGAGGACCTTGGTACTAGTTTACATCAAAAGACATTTGTCTTTTTCCAACCAACTTCTACTACTGACATCCAGTGAAGGATGAGTTCATCATGAGCTACTCAGTGTTAAGAGCTCAATGAATGTCTACTGGCTTAACTTGGGCTTGGAGAAGAAGAAGTGATTGCATATCGGTCGTCGATCAATGCGTGCCAATATGACGTGAGACACAACCGTCTTGTAATATATTTCAAGAAGAACGCCGAGCTTCGAAGGGTTCTCAAGCCGGTGTTAGTACAATTGAAGATCCTGTCTTACCAAGTTTTAATCATGAAGGAACTCAGCGAGATCAAGGTTCGCATATCGCCATGATATTGGAATAGGCAATCCGTAAAGAGCTCTCATAAAAAGGGTCAGAGGTTCTTGCCTTTCAGAGGTACCTTTGTACTCAAATCTCCCACAAAGGTAGAAAAGGTCATCAGATCTAGGCCCGGTGATCCAAGTAATCCGTAATGAAAATGAGAGAACTCCGGAAAGTATAGGTATCATTCACCGTGCTTTTTTGAGTCCGGATATGTCTGAACCAAGTTACCAACTATAACAAAACATTGGCAGTTTTGGTGAACTGTTGAACGTTATGTTGTTTTGATTATAGATTCCAACTTCGACATGGCTGCAATCGAATTGCTTCGACGAATCTTAATATACTTATTTTTATTGGAATATATTATAGATAGCAGGATTCGGCCTCAGAAAAGAAAATCTATCTATCTTATTGAGAAAAAATATGTTTCAAAAGACGAGCTAGTCTTTGGTTAATAGTTCACGGACGACCTACAATAGCCAGCTCTATAAAATTAATGAAAATTGGAAGATACTAAAGTGAGCACCGCACCGCTTTCTGTACCTTTGAGATCTTTAGCATCAACTCACATCGGCTTATTAGATGACTTAGCTAAACAAACAGCTGCATCATAAAGAAAAAACATTTGGTTTATTTTATAAACCGGTTTAGCTAATTTTCGGAAATGATTACTATCCAAAAGGTTCACAATTAGCATTTTTAACAGCTGCCTTCATGTCTTTCCCTACACCATGAATACTAATTAACATACAAATTACATTAATTAACACCAATTAATTAACGAAAATAGCATAATATGCGAGTTACAACAAAATAACTGTAACAAAGCGCAGGACAGCAAACAATGTAAATGAAGAAAAACAAGCAAACAAGCAAAAGAAAATGGGTGAGGCGGGAAATGGAAAAAACCAGAGCGAACATGTTTTAATTAAACAATTAAAACGAATGATGGTCACCATTTTCGCCACTTTAAGACCGGAACAAAGGAAGCAGCGGTAGAGTATGAGCGGAAAAAATGAGTGAATGTGGCTTGATTTGACTGCAGCAGCGGTCGTGTTTATTAGATTCTGCTTTCAGTTTTTTGCTGCCTGGCTGACTACAAAGCATTCTTTTTCGTAAAGCTGTGGTGGTTTTTATGATACTTAGTAGCTTACACTGTGAGAAATGGTGGATTAATGGTGTGTTTTTTGGCGTTTTTTTCTTCGTGGTTCGTCGTGTATAATGTAAATGAGTTGTCGCTCCACTAGTTTTTCCTCGCTAGATTGTTAGTCTAACACCTGCTCAGGAATACTCAAATTGAAAGAATATGTATTTTTGAAGACTCGCTTGTCTTGAAAACAATTTGTCTGGATAATTTTCAAACTCAATTTGGTTTTCGCGTAGAAGAGAAGATTCGGATGGTTAGTCTCGTGAATTTTACTGGGTATAGTTTGTCGCTGGAGGCCTTAGATGTTATTATTGACCTTTTCTTCAAAATTTTAGTATCCCTTAGTGTTCTTTTATTGATGAAGTGAAGATAGGTCAGTCTTGGAACTGGCAATTCGATATTAAGATTTTCATAGATGACCAATTGTTTTTTATGCTGTGTTGGACTATATATATCTTGGACGTCGGTTTGTAAAATTTGTGTTACTTTTGGCCCATCCAACTTCATATAGATTATTCTCCAACTACCACCAGTTAGCACTCGATCTTTTGCCTTGAACCAGCTGATACCTGATGGATTTGTGTTGGATAGTGGAGAGAGTATTGAGTAGTTGTTTTCAGGCGCGATTTGTGGGAACCCTATCATTGACTCGATACTTTTCTACGAAGAATACTTATTCCCGATAAGAACAAAATATTTCTCTTTGCATTTTAATTGGGCTGGTACATCTAATATATTGTCTGGGACTTTGATTTAGATAATGTGATGAATAATATAGAGAAACCTTTTTCGCAGACAGTTCTTTACTTTATGACTGAAATTGAAATATTTATTACTGAAAAAATTATTTACCTTCAGTCCCCAGTGGATGGGAATTTTAGAACAAATTCTTTCAAGTTTTTTGTTTATTTTCCATTTACCGTTGTTGTTTAGTGTACCGTTGCCTGGTATTTCTCATTTTGTGTGCAGAATTTTTTTTTGACTCACCATTTTTTGTGGCATCTCCGCTAACATTGTTAAACCGTAATTGCTACAAACACTTTCTTGCCATTGTATCCTTATTACTTTGTGCCGCATTTGGTTTTGGTCTTTTTGCGTTCGGTCAGCTTGGCTTGGCTAACGAAATATTTTTTTAATTTGTATCCTTTTACCTGCATTCATTATAACATTGTTGTTGGCTGTTGGTCCGAGCAGAACGCCACCTTTATTATATTACATGCCTGTCTCAATTTATAACACTTTTTGCTCATTTGTGTTTTTCTTGTTTCGTTCTTTTTACATGTTTTCTTTCATTTGACGACGTTCGTTGGGACACTATCCGGCTTCCGCACGGACACTTGACGCCTGCAGCTGGCCAACGAAGGTGTGCCGCCATTGCCGTTACAAGGCAAGAACTTTCAACGTGCTAGAAATTAGAAATTCCAATCAAAATGCAGTGAGAGAAGAGGAGTAGAGGAGAGTGCCGCGCGGGAGCGAGGTGAGAAGGTGAGGTGTGAAGTGCGAATAAGCGGCAGTAATATGAGAAGTTAAGAGATCAGCGAGTTGCGTGGTGCTATGACAACGTGGTGTGGACGATAAGGAACAACATAACAGTGGTTTCAAATTAAAATGCAACGAAAGCAAATATGCAGCAAAGATGTTCGTGCAACAATAACAATAACAATGAAGAAGAAATAAATAATAAAAAAGGAAAATATCAAAACGCAAGAATCATAATGACAGCGATAGGGAGTGAGAGAAGGCGTGATGAAGCGAGTGAGGAAGGGAGGAAGAGTGAAGATGCAGCAAGCTAGATATCAACAGTAATGCGAGTGGTGTGAAGATACCGTCTAACAAAATTTTGTGACACAGTTCAGACATATTGGGTTAACGGCGTTGAGCGGCAGAGTCAAAATGGCGTGCTCAAGTGACGCTACAATTAGTTTTGAACACCTCAGCGCGCTTGAGACATATTCAGCAGAGCGTGTTATTTCGAGTGGCTACTAAAATAACAACAACAACCATAAAATAGAGAAAAAAGTCACCGGCAAGGATAAGCTTATAAACTAACGGTATTAGCGTCATATTTGTCAAAAAATACAACAACGTCCAAATTATCATATCCTCTGACAGCCTGCTCAGCACCCAGTGACAATTTAAATTCAGCTTATACTCTCTTCACCGCGTTTTTACCACTTAGACTGCGGTTAGTGTAACATCATTAGTAGACCAAGATTCGTGTAAATTTTTTGCTACAGTGAATATTAAAGACTTTATTGTCAAGTTAAAAATCAATCTAACGGTAATGTATTTATACTAATTGGTTTACGTCTTGCTATGTTTTGTCTCAATATCCATTTAAATATAAATTTATTTTTATAAAACTTCATCCATTTGCTGCTACTCTTCCTACTCTCTCGTTTACAGTTATGCAAGTCACAATATATGTTTTAAAAAATTATGTAATCATTTTTATATATTTAAATAATTTAATTAAAATTGGTTGGTTTCAAAAATTTAATCATATTTAAGAGAAAATGTATCATAAGTTTATGAAATTAATTTAAAAAATGTATGTTTTTGTAAATTAACGAGATGATAAAGCGTTTTCAATAAATATTTTATAAAAAAGTCCGTTCGTTTCACATTATTTTTGTATTAGAGCATTGTTTGTTTTTAAGAACCCCTGAACTGACAAATTTATTTATAATCATACTTAGAAAATATTACTACAAACTCGTTATATTAGGTTGGCAAATATCTCCCTTCCGCTTTTTTGCTCTTTATTCAATGCTTTATAAAAAGTGTTAAAGTGATCGGATTTAGTTCAAATATGCGCTGTTTCGTTCGATAATCTGTTTCCATCTAAACGGCAACTTCATAATACCCCCCTCGTAGATGCTCCCTCCTTATTTGCGCAGAACTCACACAACCACAGACAGGAACACGTGGTAATCACTTGGCGCTATGTCCAGGCTATATGGTGGATGCGATAAAACCTCCCATCCGTGCTCCCTTAGCTTCTGACGAGTCATCAACGAAGTGTGTGGTCTGCCGTTGTCCGGGTGGAACACTACATCATTCCTGTTGGCCAATTCTGATTCATCGGCCTTCCACCATGACTATTTTCGCTTGATATTGTCGTATGTGCTCCATTTTTCGTCGCCAGTCACATTCCGCTTCAAAAATGGGTCGAGTTCGTTTCGTTTCAGCAGCATATCGCCGGCGTTGATTCGGTCCGGAAGGTTTTTTGCGTCAAATTATGCGGCACCCAACCATCAAGCTTTTTTGTGTATCCATCTTCTGCAGATGGTTTAAAATGGTTTGGTGACTAACTCCCATCTTCTGAGCGATGTCATGAAATGCCACATGCCGGTCTAATTCGATGTTTTCCATGATTTGATCGGTCAGAGGTCTTTCGCCGGCTGGCTTATCCATCGTGTGGTTTTCACCCGCTCTGAATCGTCGAAAACATTCCTCCGTAGTTCGAAGTGATAGAGTACCATCCCCCAAAAAATCATTAATCTCACGGAACGTTTCTCTAGTGGAATTGCATTTAACGCAGGAAAACTTAAAATAGCGAGAATTTCGGCGTTAGTGAACTCCATGACCTTTCAAAGATGTATAGTATTACCAGTTACGAGCTATGTAGGTGGATGGGAGATATTTGCCAACCTAATATAAAGTAGGATGTCAACTAATTTAAAGTTTTCACACCAAGCCCCATTAGTCTTTAGAAAATATGATCGTCTGCCAGTTGCAGATGTTGCCTGGAAGACGACGCAGTACTCAACATTTTTTTTTTCTGGAGCGCCGTGCTTTTACGATAAAGACAAAATTCCTGGGAACTTAGCGCTTCGGAATAAGGTGCTTTTTCGAGTTTTAGTATATAATCAATAGAGTGATTGAGGCTTCACAAAGAACTGTCTCTGTAGGTTCTATATTGTTTATGTTCTATACTTGTACCTAGAAAGAACAGCCCTAGAACCAAACCTAACATCAGTAAGTCACCTTCCATAATTTCCGAGATACATACAATAAAGTTATTATGAGTTGCCACATGTAAGAGATAATGGCGCTTAACTTTTTTGGGGCGTCTCTATTAATATGGATATGTAAAGAAATAGTAAGTTCAACGAGAAATTGACCGATCGACTTCAAATTGAAACTGAGTATGCTTGAATAAATTTACTATACAATAACCTAGGTCAATTTGGCATTAAAAAAAACCATTTTTTTTATACCTAAAAACCGAAAAAATTTTCAGAACTACGCAATTTTGTTAATTTTTGATATTTTTCAAAAATCGTAGGACATTGTATAGAAAATATCTTGAACTTTAATAACTTTTTTAAAATTTTATGTTTCAGCTACTCATTCGTCCGGAATCATGTCAGCAGTTGGGGAACTTTTTTTTGGCACCTCCGACGACAATACATAACTCCGTTATTTTTCAATATCTCTGCAAAAAAAAAATATCAAAATATAGCTGAAAATATACTTTATTATTCCAAAAAAATTTTCGATACTACTTTCTCTAAAAAAATTCACGAAAATCTAATAATTTTCATGGGTTACAGTGGTATAGCCCCTTAAGTTTGTAATAATATTTATATTATATGATCTAAAACAACATTCGGATCCTTTTCAAGTATCAATTAAGCTTTAAAGAAAGAGTTTCTCAATCATTTAAAATTGTATAATCTCTAGTAGGCTCAAACAACTTCTTTTTAAGTAGCTCTGATTATGGATTAATTATTTAACTAGCTCCACTCAAGTAAAGTAGAGGCCTTATTCCAATTATCTGTACTTTGAAAAATTAATTATCGTTATCATTTAAGCTTTTGATTAAATATTGGTATTAACTTAACAAAAGATTATGAGTGTGGACATTACTTCTCTATTAACTACTCCATGTTGTATTATTAGTTATTAAAGTTATATTGATTTGAAAGCTTAATTTAATGACTTTAATCTTATATTGACGCAATATTAAGAACGAAGAAAGCATCAATATGCCAACGTGATTTCCTTAAAGCCAAGCTGAGCGCATACATTCAGCCAACCCCACATAAAGCAGCGCACTGAAAATATTCCGTAAAGAATGCGAGCACAAATTAAAATCCAGAAGGAAATGCGACTACTCAAATAACGTTGCATTCACAAATTAAATTAGTTTCCGACCCTTGACATACAGATATACAGCCAGAGCGTACTACCAAAGAATCAGCAGTTAGCTACAAACAGTTTATGTGTGTCAGGGACGGAAAGCAAGGGATCAACAAGCACAACAATAACATACAATACA
The DNA here is from genome assembly GCA_031772095.1 of Zeugodacus tau. Taxonomy (NCBI): domain Eukaryota; kingdom Metazoa; phylum Arthropoda; class Insecta; order Diptera; family Tephritidae; genus Zeugodacus; species Zeugodacus tau. The sequence goes on along the minus strand of CM062650.1, from coordinate 59,814,373 downwards.
AATAATTCTTACGAGGGTTGCTGATGATTTTGTGAAGAAATAATGGACAGTATATATTGATAAGCTAGTGAGATTCCCAAGGTCACTGGTAATCATTCCCACTGGTTGACAGCTCGTTCGAGACCTCAAAGTGGAGATAAGGGCAAGAGTTAATACGACAGGCGAAGATATCGAGAACTTGTGAAGCTTACATCAAGTAAGTCCCCAGAACTGGCGCTCATACGAAGTCCTCTTATGGGAACTGATTATTTTTTTTTAATCTTAAAGATTCGATTTTTCATTTGTTGAATTTGATAACCTACAAAGTTAAACAGCAACCCTCGTATTGGTTGCCTTAAACACAACCGCATAGAATAATTATCAAAGGTCAGTCAGACGAGACACGCTCCTTCCCATGTACATCCTTACAACAATACTATACAAATACAAATACTAAGCAAACACAGCCAAACACAGTCACAACCAAAACAAACTAAAGAATGGATAATAAAAAAAGCAACAACAACAACAAATCAGTGCGACTGCATGTTGTCCTGCAAGTCATTTAATTTCTATTTTTACGCTCGAACCGCTTTATATGCGCCCATTTCCTTTTGGTATTTCAATGCCGCGTACGCCACCTCACCAGCAGATGGATGCGACTGCTAACGGTTGTTGTTGTATACAAATATTTGTTATTATTGTATCTGGAAGCTGCTGTGGATTTTCCGCTTCTCTGCGTTTTGCGTGTTGGCGAGAAAATTAAATAAAAATAATTAAGAGAAATAACAGAATTCAAATAAACAAAGCGAAGTAATGCGCCGCAGAGTGGGGCAGGGGGTAGTAACGCAGCTTGCGAAGGGGAATGACAGCACGAATCGGCCGCAAATGTTGGTGGTCTGTTGCGAACTCGCCAGGATCTGCAAGTAAACATGAATGTTTATAAACTCGCATTTTTATGTCTGTGTATGTCACTACGAGTACGTGTGTTGTTTGCTGGGCATGAGTCGACAGTATTTTCTACCAGCACTCCCTATGCCCTTATCAGCACCCCATTGGCGCTTCTACTGGTATTTATTATGTGCTTAATGCGACTACTGATTTTGCTGGCTCTGCATTTTTTTGTTTTGCTCCGGCTCGCCCAGTGCGCTTTGGCATTTTTGTTGCACAATGAAGTGTAACAATGTTGCCACATCGTGATAATTTGTATTAATTGACAACTAATTGTTTTTTCCTTTTAACAATATTATTGTCAGCGCAGTTAAAGCTAGCACCAGAGTCATTGATTAGGACAGAAAACAGTATGCTTGTAGCAATCAAGCCGGCTTTAGTTGATAAACTCAGTGAATGTTAATGGAGTAGTAGGTTGAAGCGAGGAATTACAGTGTGGTGAGTATAGAAAGGCGGTGAATTATATTTGACCACAAAAGAAATAAGTAAGTAAGAAAGCCTAGTATAGAGACATGTCTGGTTACAATTTAAATCCCTAAGTAGCAGGAATTTTGTTTGTGAAGAGTTACGTTGTGTCGCCTAAATGTAGACAGTTTTTTTTTATTTTTAACCTCAAATTTAAAATAAAATGTTGCCTACATTTAGAGTTTAGGAGCATGAGCTCAATGAGAAATATGTAAAAGTAAACTTTGTTGTGAATGTTATTGGAGTATGAGAGTGGACCGGGGTCTTATAGTGTGGTAAGTATTTAGTGGAAAAGGTGAATATGAGTTTTCTTATGGCGCCTAAATGTAGGCAATTTTTAATGATTTAACCCAGTTTTAGCGCTTTTAAAATAAAATGTTGCCTACATTTAGGGTTTAGAAGCATGAGCTCAATGAGAAATATAGAAAAGTAAAATTTGTTGTGAAATAAGTAAATTAAAAATTCTTACTCTAGAGAGTCTGTTTGTTCTGAGTTTTCTTATGACGCCTAAATGTAGGCAATTCTTTTTATTATTCACACAATTTTTAGCCCTTTTAAAATAAAGCGTTGCCTACGTTTAGGGTTTGTACGCATATGATCGTTGAGAAATATAGAAAAGTAAACCTTTTATCTAAAAAAATAATATATTTTTAAAAAAGATAGGAACTAGTTTATAAATTACTTTAAAATAATGTAAAATATTAATTTATAAGGAAAGTTTTTCGAATTTCCGGTGAGTATACTTAAAGTGCGATATCTGTTTGTTGTTTATCACTAGACTATTCCTTTTGCTACACTGTTTGCTGAATAGAAATGGACAATCAGCCACGCAGATTCTTTTATTTTAGGAAAGGGAAATTCACTAAGTGCTATTGACCATTTCTTGGTGTGAAACTTTTAATTTTTTAATTAGCTTAGACCCAGATAAATATTGGTTAATTTTTAATAGAAACTGTTGCCTTAAAATTGGTGATTAGTTTTTATATTTCGTTGCATTTGTGAAAATTAAAATTTAATATACAAATTATGATTCGTTTTACTACTAACGTTGACAGTAGGCATCTGTTTCACTCTGTGTTTTTTATTGTCTATTAACCAATAATAGTAGAAATGAAGGTTACGACAGTTTAGGTCCATTACTTGTATGGAGTGTAATTAATAGATAAATATATTGGACCTCATGAACGAAAGTAGAGGACAGATTTCTCAACAGTGACTTACGCCGAAATTAGACAGTTCATCACAGTTTTATCTGTCATTCTGAATATTAATAATAAGTAGAAGTTATAAAGTCTATGGTTGAAGCAATCTAGTGTATATAGTTAAGTCACAGAGATCATATCGAAAGTAGGCAGTAGAAGAGGATATAATAGAATAATGATATTGAACAGAATCAACTAAAATAAAGAAAGAAGAACGTAGAAATATTTAAAAAATAATATCTGAAGTACTACTTTAAAAATTTCGGTCGCCATAACTTAATAAATTAAGTACGAGTATATATTATTTAAGAATTTACCTAATTCTCCGCTAACACATTATTTCTTCTATTTTCACTCATATTACTTATCGCACGACTAGTTCGCTGTACATGATAAGCGTCTCAGCAAAGTCAGGCGAGACGTAAGCAGTCCACTAGGGGTTATCACTCACAACCTACGCGCGATAATTGTCGGCTGCTTACGTACAATGAGAGTGGAAGAGCGCTGAGCGCGGAGATGAACTCAATTGCGGTACTTGTGTATTATGTAATAATTATATGTGAACAAATTTATTGTATGTAGCATATGTTTAATTAAGTGCTCTTGTACAAATATAGTAGATGTGGGGCTTTATTATACATATATAAATAGCACATATAAATGGCATTTACATATTATTAGTATTAACCCTTGTGTGATAGAGTATTTTAGATAATGAAACAGAGTAAGTAGAAATACTGAGACTGTTGATGGAGGTCTAGTTTTTTGGTCAAAGTAGAAAACCTTGGAAATATTATACGATTTTCGAGAAAATTGGAAATCCAGTAAGCGTATCTACAAAGCTGTTACTAAAGACATTCGAATCAACCCAAGAAAGTTGTCGAGTACCCTTTTACAGAAAAGAGGGAAAAAGAATAGAGGTCAATCTGCAGGTCACAATAAGGTGGTTCTAAAAGAGTATGTTCCATGGAAGGGTTAGAGTTCACTTATACAGTGCATTAATCAAAAGAGGAAACACTTTTATTTTTCTAATATGAAAATATCCAATTGACGCAAGGGCTTAATGCAGAGATCGTGTGCCAAGCTCGCTGATTGATTGACACATGAAAGATATAATACCATACAAAGTAGGTGGGAATTTACCAACAACAAACAGAAGCTCTGTTGTTGGTATTTTTTACTAAATACAAGTGTTCCGTAAGTACAATGAATTAGTGTTTCATTGTTGACGACTCTTATCAGTAATTGTTGGCGAAAATAAATGACATTCGCGTGTCATTCGAGAGCGCACAAAGGCATACATATGACATTTAGAGCGGAAAACTCACGCTCACCAAAATGAGTACAGTGTGAGTACAATGCATTGTACTGATGAATGAGAAAGTATTGCAATATGCGTGTATGTACTGTTATCAAAGTACAATGCATATTTATGATGAACAGGAGGAAGACAGTTGAAACAACGAAGCGGCTGAAAGCAAAATTAGCAATGACAGCTGAGCACAGTAGTGGGCCGCGGCTGCATGCTGAATGAGTGAGCGTAATGTGAGTGATGTGTAGTAAAAATAATGTGCAATCAGTTCATTGCACTGCCCGGCGCGTACCTGCTGCAGTGAACCTCCTTTTCCCCCCACTACTACCGCTCCAACACTTGCCTTCACTGAATTGACATTTCTCGCTGCTTTCACACTTCATTCGCTTTTGTGTTGTATATTCGCGCCCATTTAGTCGCTTATCGCCGTCAGCGCTGATAAACAGCTGAGGCAACAATTGTTTGTGTAAATATTAAATTAAATAAATAATAAATATAACAGGCAACAAGTGTTGTTCTACTAAAAAAACTACAGCAAAGTCAGGCGAGTGTAATCGAGTGAGGAGCGTGCTAAATGTGTGCGCAAAGCGAGCATGAAATTAAAGTAAAACGCTAAAGCGCAATGTGCAAGTGAATTGTATAAATAATATTGACCCGGCACTGGCACAGGAGCGGACACAATCAGTTGACGCCATTCGCTGCGTGAGTGAGGTACGAATCTGTTTTTTTTCTTGATTGGAGAACTGTGGTTTCGTGTGGTTTTTCGGTGAAATTTTCAGTTCATTCATTGGTGGCGTAATAAGTGTGCTTTGGCGAATAACAAAAAAAAAATTATTGTTGTATTTATGCACTTGGTAGAAGATAAGCAACTATTTTTGGGCAAAAAATGATAAACAAATTTGTTTTCATAAGAGTGCTACTAATAATTACAATGCCATTAGTATAAATAGATATACATATAAATATTTATTGTGCTTAGTTGCCGAGAATATATAATATCATTGCTTAGCGTCGCGAGTCAGCGAGCAGTCAAATATTCAGTGCCAATTGAGATAATAGGTTTGTGTTTGTTGGCTTTATTGTGTTGTAAATATTTTTGATGATAGTAATAATCAACATGTGAATGATGTTTACAACTTTCTGAAATGTGTGGAGAAGCTTTAGCTTTACCTATTTGCAATGCGTCTGTTCTCATCAAACGACCAATAAGTCGTCAACCAAAGTTGTATATCATCTGCAAATGTGCGATGGATTCTTGAATTCTATTGTGATAAAACAGATCATGATTATCGTGGGAAACTCTTTTCTACAAATACCGATTCAGGCAGTAGACTGCTTTAAAGCCGAAAAAAAGCTTATTTTTTAGCAATTTTTGAAAGGGAAGGAAATGATTGACGTAGACGGAATTTTAAGACGATAGTGTACTATATTTAAGGCTTAAAAAACAATATTTATTATTAAAAAATATTGAAATTTTTTCAAAGTTGTAAGTATTTTTCTGGAGCGCCTGGAGTCTGCACTTGTAAATCGGTGCCGGTGATGGAGGTCGTGCGATGCATCTGAAACAGTCGAACCAATTTTTTTTTAATTTTTATAAATTTCTTTTCTTTATGAACTAAATAAATACCGAAGAAGTTATAAAATTCCAAATTTTTTCGAAGTTTGAAAAAAAAAATCACTTTTTAAGAAAAAAAAATTGAATTTTTTAGTTCAAATAGAAGATAATTTAATACTGAAGCTAGATCACTTTGGTTTTTTTCGATCGGACATATATTATTTTTGCTATCGCCGGCACCGTTTTCTAACACTTGTGAAAATGAAAACTCGAGAAAACACGCTTTAAAGGTCTGCCTGAGCATTCGCACCTGCTCGACGCTCGGCCACTAAAACTGCTCTAGCTTCGAAAATATGTCGAATTGGCCTCTGGAATTTTAAAGACATATTCTTGGATAGTTTTGGAAGAGATTTAAAACAAAACAAAAAAATCGATTTTTTGAAGCCTGTAAAGCAGACTACTGCCTTCACTGGGATTCGAACACGCAAGGCACATGCTGTTAGTCTCGCACTCAACTCATTTAGCTGAGCACGAGAAGCTTATATTCACTTATGATACGGAGATTTTGGTCCGATTTGCTGAGATTTTTACTGACGCTCCCATTAATCGCACAAAGAGAGGTTTCTGACCACCTAGCAGACTAGAAACCCACTGAGAACATGATAAATAGTTTGAAAACAAAAAAAATATATAATTTTCTCTAAAATTAGTCGGGTTTACCGTAGAGGTTGTATGACTTCTTATCTTTGGATTTTAGTGATTGCCAATAGATCTAGGCTATGTACACTTAGTATATTAAAACGTAAGCCAATAAAATCTAAGCCGCCTAATCTAAACAGTCATAAAATATGGTTTTTGCTACCACAATTAGTATAAATGTCTAGCCGCACTTAATTATTGTATTTAAGCCAGTTCGTTGTTCTATTTGCCACCCAACTTCATAATTTGAAATTCTTTTCTTTCTTGTTTGTTTAGCTTGCTGGCTAGAAATCGATTATGGTTGATTAAATATTTAATACCTTTATATACTCGTGTTCAACAGTGTTTCGCAATCTAGTATAAATAATGCTTTCTAACTGATAACGTTTGACCTTTTTAGCAACCATGTGTTTAGGTTGATATTGAACTAGTGACCTTACTAGCACTTGCTTGAAAAACATAAACGAATGAAATGTTATCATTTTGAAATTTCTTGAAAATTTATATACGGAACTTCTCAAATATTATTATTATCTCAAGAGAGAATTTTGTTTAAAAATTGATAATGAACTGCGATAAGCATTCCGTTCGTATTAGGAAGACTCGAAGATGAAATAAATATTTCTGGATTCTCTCGTTCCTATTTCAGTCACTCTCACTCTATTTCTCTTTACAATATTAGTCCGGTAGTTTAGATAGTTTCGGTAGTTTTTTAGTTAGTCAGCTTTTCGGCAGCTCGTATGAAACCTATTAGAGTATCATCCAAATAATTTGAATTAAAATTAGAGTTTATAGGTGACTTAATTGAATGTGAAATTATATTACAGGTCTCTAAAAGTAATGTTTTTAAAAATTTCTAGTGAGAGGGAACACATAGATTCGATAGGAGCGGATGAAGAGAGGCATATCCAATATTTCATTGAATTTTTTTTATCCATTTCTATTGAAAAAAAACATGGAAAATTCAAATTTAATATGGAATGTTTATTATCATTCGAAAAAACATTATTTGGCGTTTATTTTATAAAGATAATCTCTTTAAAACTTTGGCAGCGGCCACGTCTCAGTTTGGCCATCCGTTGAGTGCAATTTTCGAATGACACGAGGCGAATGATACGAGTGATGTTTTGCTCCAAGGCCTGAATCGCAGCAGGGTTGTCCGCATAGACGTTAGACTTTACATATCCCCACAGGAAAAATTCTAACGGTGTAATATCCCACGATCTTGGTGTCCAATCGATCGCCCCAAAACGTGAAATTATCTGCTCATCGTGTTCTCTAAATAATTCCACTGATTGAGGCGATGTGTGGGAAATGATGCCGAGCTTCAATTTCAGACATAAAATCGGTCGTCATTCACGTTTACGTTCTCACCGAACCGTTGCTTTTTCTGCATGAAATGGTCTGTTCGGTCGAATATTATCCAATAATGAATGCTGGGACTCAAGATGGGGGATGGTGTTGCGAATAGTACGCTCACTTTGTTAACCCATTTTTGAATTTTCGTAATAAAGTGGAATAATTTGTAAACGATGTTCAGCGTAAGTCTTTCCATAATGGAATGCCAAACAATACTGAACAAAAATAACATGACAGCTTGACACAACTCACGCGTGATCTGCCAAAAAAAAGGCTATTGAAAAGAGTACCTCTTCTTGGATCACCATTTATATTGACTTTGAACCAATTAGAGGACTCTTGAGTAAAATTTTCATCGATATAAAGTTAAAGTAATGATTGAGATTTCTAGATGTATGTTATTAATGGCTTCAAAACAGATTTTAAGGGCATGTAGTGAAGAATATGGAAACTACACGTATCTTAAATATTGGAAAGGCATTCTAATAAATATGTGATAGATTGAAATAAGGTAGAAAACTATTACTTTTTTAAATTCATTTCAATATATCACTTATCCAAATGAAATAACCATATAAATGATTTTTACTACGAACATTAAAATCTTCCATTCATTCTTACTTTAGCGATTTCCTACACATTCACTTTCATAACATCCTTGCCACATTTACTTACAATAAATTTAATCATCGAAATAAAATCCGAACTACATACAGCACTTAGGGAACTCCGCTGCCGAAGGAAGCCTTGCGTAAAGTCGTAAAACTCCTTCATATGAGCGTAATTAAATTAAAATTTCCTTTGTCTTCGTGATTTTATCTTCATTGTTTTCGAACGAAACTCGTCTTTAGGCGCCGACACGTCCGCTTTGCACTAAGTAAGTTTAGTTACTTTTATTTTAATTTTTATGATGCTTTTAAAAACACTTTTGAGATTTTTATGCGTAAAGTTTCGGCGGCTGGTTGCTGGTCGGGCGGCTGGCTGGCCATGGCTCAGCGTGTGTTGATCTCTGCTCATGTGTAATGTGAAAGTGAAATCAAGTGTAGACGAAAAAAGGCGGCAAAGATTGCATTCGAAGGGTCTTACATCTTGGGCTTTGAAGACGGCGATTCCTGTGCATGTGTGTGTGTGGATTTATGACTACAAGCGCTTATGCACTGAGTTGCTTATTCACTCTTTTGTTGTGTTCGCTGGTGGGAGGAGTCGTAATTGTTTGCCGCGAGTGAAGTAATTCGTCTCCTCACAGTGTATTTTCCCCTCGGAATTGTATATGGCTGGGTATTCAATTTAGTATGCGGTAAAAAGTTAAAAACTACCATAAAAGAAGATTTATTTGCTTCCCCACATTTTTTTTCGAAAGTTTTTATTTTTTGCATTTTATTTGTTTGTTTTAAAAGCGATCCGTCATGGAATGTTAAATATATGTATATGAAACAGAGTTTTTGTAGTTTGTGATGTATGGTAATTAAAAAAAAATTTATATATGATGTTGTGTTCATTCACAATGACGATGATCTCATTCGAAAAATTAGAGAGCAGGGCATAAAACACGTTCAAAACCAATATATCTATAAACAATGTGAAATAAAACAAGTAAGGAAGGGCTAAGTTCGGGTGTAACCGAACATTTTATACTCTCGCAATTTATTCATTTGATTTTATTGACCCACATATTCGTCATATATATAGTATAAAGTCCATTGAAAGCTGGAAACTTTATATTAGGTATATGGGATTTAGGTGAAGTTATGATCCGATTTCACTCATTTTTGACATATTATTAGACATTACACATTCCCTCCAAGTTTCTTCAAAATATCTGATATATTTCGGTAAAAAAAATTAGAATCAGTGGGGTCCTCATATTCGATATATGGGGCCTTGAAAACTTCCGATTTCAACGATTTTTAAAACAGCGATGCCCCACTATAATGCAGTATTTATGCAAAGCTCTGTTCCGATATCTTCACCAGTGCTTACTTTATATATTGTAAAGTAAACGATTCAGATCGACTTCAAAGTTCTGGTATATAGGAAGTAGACATGGCTGTGAACCGATTTGGCCTATTTTCATAACAAATCATTGGGATGCATGAAAAATATCACAAACCAAATTTCATTGAAATTGGTCGAGTAGTTCGGAGATATTGTTTTTGCCCCATAAGTGGGCGGAGCTAAACCCATTTAAAATTTTGTATACCAATTTTTGTGCAGCTCTTCCGAACCTTCTTTATAATGGAATTTAAGGTTTCTGGTGTTTTTCCTTACTGAATTAAAGCATTTTTGTAGTTTCCAACATAGCCTTTGTATGGGAGGTGGGCGTGGTTATAATCCGATATCCTCCAATTTTGGACTATATAAGAAAATGTTTGAAAAAAACGACTCCTGAGAATTTCGTTGATATAGCTTTAGTAATTTACGGGATATCTACAGAAAACTTAATAGGGGGCGAGACCGCGTCCGCGTCCCCAAAAAAATTACACCCAAATATGCCCCTTCATAGTGCAATCCTTCATACCAAATTTTATTTCCATAGCTTTATTTATGGCTTAGTTATGGCACTTTATGTGATTTCGGTTTTCGCCATTTCGTGGGCGTGGTAGTGGACCGATTTTACCCATTTTCGAAAGCAATCTTCTATGGTGCCAAGAAACATGTGTACCAAGTTTCATCAAGATATCTTATGTAATTTGTACTCAAGTTACAGCTTGCACAGACGGACGGAAAAACAGACATCCGGATTTGAACTCCACTGATAACTTTGGTATATACATATAACCCTATATCTAACTCGTTTAGCTTTATGACTTACAAGCAACCGTTATGTGAGCAAACTATAATACTCTCTTAGCAACTTTTGTTGCGAGAGTATAAAAATAAGTAAATTTATATGCCATTAGGGGTTCTATTTGTAATTAATTGGATTTAAATTTGAAACAGGTGGCAACACCCTTTTTCCAAAAAAATATTTTGTAAATCTCCAGATATTACTTTAGCTTACCTAAAATATAGATTTAATTTTCATAATACAAAATGTTTGCTTCAACACGAGAAAACCACACAAACCGAATGAGGGACAAAATTCTTCGAAATGAAAATGAACAACAACCAAGTAAAGTTTAATTTAACAACTATCTCTCAATTATTTTTGCCACATTTTCGTTTCAGTCATTAGCAAATACAAGAATCACTGTTATTTCATAACATTTCCCGGAATATCAAGTCTCAACAGCAACAAAAACAAGAAAAAGAGAGAGAGAGAGAATACAAGCACGTGCCACTAATTACCCACAATCAGCAGCCGTCATTCGTTGCCAATTGACCCAAGCAGAGTACCTACCGCCAGCAAGCCAGCAAGTAAGCGACAGCAAGTGCTCGTGTAACTTGAGACAATATAAAAATGCCCGCAGTCACAAAGTTAGCCACGTACGAAGAGATTTTGGCATTGGCCAAATCGACGTATCATGATCTCTTTGGCGGCGATCCAGAAGTGGCCTGCTGTGCGCCGGGACGTGTTAATTTGATTGGCGAACATATTGACTACAATGATGGCTTCGTCCTGCCGATGGTGAGTTGACTTCGTCATACACAAATACACACACATCACCTGCTCGTTTATAATAGAAATTTTGAGGGCTTAATTAAGCCGCTTCGAGACATTGAGAAAACTGGGTCGCACTGACAAAGGCAAGCCACCTGTGTTTGTACTGGACAAGAAATGAGGAGGAAAGAGAGAGACAACTTTTTTAATCACCGTATTAAATCTTGCCTTTGTTTTTTCTTCATGCCATGCTACAGCCCAAATTCTTCTATTCTTTTGCAACCTATTCATTTTCGTACCTTAATTATCACAGGTTTTTTTCATGCGCTCTTATTTACATGCTTTCTAAGTTACTTACCCTCTTCATTCATACCTTCCTCTAGGCGCTGCCCATGGTGACACTGGTCGTTGGCGGCCGTCGCACGGACAACAAAGCCTCGGTCTTTACACACTGTGGTGGCTGTGATGATCCAAAGCAAGTGGAATTCTCATTATTGGAGCTGAAACCCGAATTGCCAAAGTAAGTAATTTTTTTAGTAAAAGCCATAGAGGAAAGCTTCTAATTTTAAACGGGTATAAGCTACTAATTTAAGAGCAGAGTAACAGTGTAATATAGAATTAAGTATTTTGTTTGTGTATTTGTGCATGTTCCCTTCCGTTGACAACAAACATTTCCTGAATTCCTTTATCTTTGGCACTGTCCGCTGTTGGTGCTTACTTCCTTGTTTGGTTGCTCTTCTCGCCTAAATTTCATTGTTCCCATACCCATATTCATGTGTGCGTGTTTGCATGTTTGTCAACAAGCCCCTCACTTTAGTCACGCATCGAGTTACTTTCCTTTCCAAAATTTTCCAAATTGCTCTTGGCGTCCATCACCTGTCGTCGGGGCTTGTGTGTGTCTTCATGCAGTAACAGCAAGTCAAACCTTGTGTGTTTGTGTGTCTCAAATGATAGCAGAAAACAATAAGAATACAATAAAAATGGAAAATGCATCACAGCCCCAACGTTAGCATGTGAGTATGTGTGTGCAAGAATTCCAACAAGGATATGGCGGCCTTCGCTCTTTGAGTTATTCTCTTCACTGTCGTGTGGGGATGTTATACTTTGGTGCATTTTGTACTTTAAAATTTGAGTGTCAGTTAGCTTTATACAATATCTCGCAGTTTGAGATCAAGCAAATAGGCATAGCAATACATTAAGAGAAGCTATGAGAAGTGTTAAAGCGCTCTCCCTCTGTCTCTCTGTAGATCAAATCTTATCTGATCAGCCTTATATAAATATTATAATAATCTAAAAGATAAGTGGAAATTACAAAACAATGTATGGACCTAATACGTAGTACTTTTAGCTAGTTTTCGATTAAGCTGAAGAAAATATTTCGTAAATCTTAAAGATTGCAACGTATGACTTTTTTATTCAAAAGTATTTGTCGAAATCAGTGCCTAAAGACTATTATAGAAAAATTTTGTGAATTTAGGAAAGAATCTGAACTGCAAAGAAAAAAAAGCGACCTGATATGGAATTTGGAGATCCCCTTGGTTAATTTTTAAGAATCTAGTCTGACATCATAACCAACCAACTTTTTATGAAAAGTATAACAGAATTATTATTTCGGTAGAAGAAAGCGTTCATACCATAACTTTTTTCAATCAATTGTTATTGCTGTTGTAACAGATTAGAATACGGTTTCTTTCCGATTACTTTGAATCGACAGTCGTGGGAAAAGATATCAACCTGTCACACTGCTATTTGAAAACATTCCAACTTGCTCTTCAGTGTGAGTCCGAAAGAAATCCGTACCATATAGTGATGAAGAAGGATACTACGTAATATCATTAATTTTAGCGGAAATTATTTGTCTCTCTCACAAACATGAGTTTAAAAAGTCCGAAATCATCTAGATCAAAATCTTAAACTAACAGAGTTGCGCAAAAATTAGGGCGACTCGTCATTGTGATTGCGAAAACATGCTCTCTTGCTTTCACTATGATACTATTGACACTTGACTCATATATACTTTTTAAACGGAGACGGAGAACGTAAAATAAGGTATACATTTAGGAGCATTTATTAAAAATCATCTACTTAGAACGAATTTCTATATAGCTTGTACAAGCCAATTTTCAAGATAATATAGAAAACCCATGAGTGTTAAGCGCGAAAGAATCAAGGCCCTAGAAGTCTTTATGCCATATAATATATCCCAAAAATGTATTTTTAATTAAAATCATAATTTTTGCTAATGATGAATTAAAAAAATTATATTCTAAAGCACATATTTTACTTGACTGGCTTCGATTGCCACATTCTCACATACGTATGTACGTTTTAGAAGCCCTTTTATGAACCCCACATTGCAATGAGATTACAACCAGTTACTTACAAAACAACTCTAAGTCACCCTTATGGTCACCCTAATGGTATTGCTGCAAATTCCGACTCTAGTATTTAACATAGTTTGGTTATGTTTACTTCAACTCACACACAACACACAAGAGGGCATTACAACAATTTGTACATCATAAGAAGTTGGTGAATGCTGCTTTCTGACCGACTGTCAACTCGTTAGACGGACGGTTGGTTAGCTGTCAGCTCATTCGGAGATGTGTGTGCTGTCAAGTGAGTGAAAGAAGTAGAGAACTTGCCGACCGAATAAACAAGTAAACAAGCCAACATAAAAGACAGAGAAATGTGGCGTTGGAAATTCATATGAATACACATACAAATACTCGTACATAGTGAAAAATGAGTATATGTGTGTGTGCGAATGCAAATACATGTGGTCAAATTGTAAAGTTCAACTACTCAACTGTAAAGCCACAAAGGAAATGCAAAATGCGAGCTGAAAGTGGTTTACGTGAAGCTATTTGAAAGCATGTGTTGGAGTATTTGTGTGTTTGTGCACTATTTGTGGCCCGTTTGTATATGTATATGTCTGTAAGCACAATCAATGTTGAGATTTCGCCAAGCCATACGAAAAACTGTAAATTCGTCAGTGGCAAAAAGCAAATTTCACCTCTAACATTTTAAATACGCTTTGACAAACTCGACCAGCCGTCCGTCTGTCCAACCATCCATCCATCCAACAGTGAAGTTTACCTTTAGCATGCACTTTTGAGTATTTCATGTTGTTCACAGAGAGTTACTCATTTGCAATTGTATTACCACTCTCTCCTCCCTTCTTGCAGATGGGCGAACTACGTGAAAGGTGTGATTCACAATTTTGCTGTTGAAACGAAGCTGGAAGGTCAGTTGCCGGGCTTCAATGCCGTGTTCGCCTCCAATGTGCCAGTGGGTGGCGGTTTGTCTTCCAGTGCAGCAGTCGAGGTGGCAACTTTGACTTTTATGGAGCAGTTGACTGGCAAACAACTTGAAAAGTGAGTAAATTAGCAATCAGAAATTATTTTTTTTTGTATTTTTATAAATTTTTTTGGATTTTGAATTGTTTTGCTTTTAATTTTAATTTTTATTTTTTTATATAAATTATAGCAACAAGAAACGTGCTTTAGTATGTCAAGCTGCTGAACATAAATTTGCTGGTATGCCTTGTGGTATAATGGATCAAATGATATCCGTTGCTGGCCAAAAGGATAATGCACTGCTACTGGATTGTCGGTGAGTTTCAATAGTTGGTATAAAGGCCACCGTATTTTTGAAAAACCTATAATTAAGAATATGGGAGCTAGTTGAAGTTATGTCCCGATTTTAAACATTTTTGGCGCAGAGGCATATTATTAGACAAATATCCCTTCTGAGAGATTTACCGATATTAAAATTAGCATACACTAAGGTCTTCATATCTGAGGCCTTGAAGAGTTATAGTAAATAGTTAAATTTCGCCAACTTTTGTATGAGCAATGCCACGCCTCCATTGCAGTATTTTTGCTAAATTATATGCAGATATCCGATCACCGATGCTTGATTGAGTGCCCGATATTCTAGTGATAACTTTTTGCCCATCATCTGTACTTTCTCGAACACCTCGCGCGGTATAGCGATGATTTCAGTACCAATACTTGCTTTCAGCTCGTCAATAATCTGAGGATTGCTCATATTGCTCTACTATTATTATAGTTATACATATGTATTAAAAAAAAACAGTTGATAATTTCCTGTTGTTCTCAAAGTTTGAGTGGCAAGCTGATGTTATCTCTTTCTGAGGATATCCAATAAAGTATTGATGATATTCCAATGACAATGGACGGTCGATCCGCAAACTTCTTTGCATGAATTGTATTTTATATGGAAATAAATCGCAATCATCCCGAGGTTAATAAAAACGGCCGATAGTGTTGTCAGACAATTATTGAGCGTTCACATTTCGAAATAACAGATGGCTGACTCTGTGTTTGAATATAGATCCAGCGAAGTATTACAATAATTTTTAGTGAAATTTTAAAAAATATTTATAAAGTTGGGACAACAACAAATTTCATGGATACTTTTATTTAATGACTTAAAAATTAAAAAAAAAAAAATGTTTCTTAAAAAAATACTACTTCACATATTTTTGTAAAACCAACACTGAAGCGAATTTGTGAAATATTCATTGGTTGGTTATCTGTGAGAACTGTATTCTGTTTCCAAAATCGAGACTTTGTTCACATTCTTTTAGAATGATTTTGAGACAAGTTCAACACTTTTTAGTCGTAATTTTCGGACTAGTTCGGAACTAGTTCCAGGTATTTTTCAGAAATTTGGATAATATGATGGAGTGATGGCATATATTTTTCCTCCAAAAATTAAAACAGACCTGCATGGAAGAGTTATTTTTAGATCATTTCGTGGCTGATTAAAACTTGATGAAAATCTTTAGAATTTACTCTCTCTTCAAATTTCATATGTAGTATTACTACTATTCGACTGTCAGTTCATCGCACCACACAGGACCTCTTGCAGTCATCTAAATTTTTATCATTTGCTCTAAATAATTTAATAACTTTTGAAATTCAGCACAGTCGAGTAGTCACACAAAGCGCAGCCGTAAAACCACAATGAACTCATCTACACAAACAAAACGAGAGTCATAATGTAGGCATCTATCTTAATAAAGATCCAAAATGCGCAGATAATATGCGATTTTTTAGCACACATGTATCAAAGCAAAATTAATAATATAAAAAATAAAATAAATAAATGCAAAATTATACAATATCAACTAATAAAATCATAAAAAATGCAACATACTGACTACTTTGGCGCTACAGCAATGGCTGCGGTGGCGCAACCATACAAAAAAGGAATAAAAAAAAATTAAAAAAAGTCTGCGCTTTGTATGGCGAATTATGATAATAAAAAAATATAATTGTAATAAAAGTAATATTTTTGCGACAGCCAGCAACAAATTTACGACGAACAGCGTCAGCTGGCTGGCAACCGCAGCGCTTCAACAAACACACACTCACACTTTGACACACAGACACACACATGCTGAGGTGCCTCAGCACATCACTAATGCCAAGCTGCTGCTGCGGCTGTGAAATTGAAAAAGTTCGCGCTTATGTGGTGTGGTGCGGTGCGGTTTGCGCGAAAAAATGTGTGTGTGTGTGAATGTGTGTTGTAATAATAATAATAATATCGCGCATACGCCATGGCGTCCGCCGCAGCGCATTGCACTTGTGCGCTTGTTTAGCTGTACGCCGCGTATTTGTTTTACTTTTGCATTTTATTTATGTAAATAAATTTGTATGCGGAGGACAATAAAAATGTGCAAACATTGTCTTGGCAGACAGAATGGCATAAAAAATGTTGCAGAGCTGCACAAAATTTTTACGCTGCCAAAAGCTGCATTTTTATGGCTACAATAATGTGAATATTTAGCTATTTGCGGTGTGGTTGGAGCGAGAGAGAGAGCTGTGTAGAATTTTGTTTTTTTTTGAATGAAGTAGTTTGTAGTGGATTTAAAGTGTTGCAACATTTGCTAATGGTAGATTAAAGGAAAAATTTTGTTTTTAGATGAAATGACGAAATGAGGTTGGTGAATATGAAACCTCATTAGTTATGGCAAACTAAACAAGTTTCATTTCGTTGAAATTTTAAATAATTTTTTACTGGCAATTTTTAGCAAAGAATTTCGGGAAACATCAGTTAAAGTTTCGAAAAGTATCTACATAATTTCTAGGAATGTAATGCTGGTAGAATTTCATTAAAGTTATACCAAATTATTTTTCGCAACTCTCTAGAAAAAATATATCGCCTTTATTCATATGCATTTTCAGCAAAAATTTTTGTGCTATTTTAATTCATATTTGCTTAACAAAAATCACTCGACTCCAAATATTCAACTAGAACACTTTTGCAATTCTCACTAAAATTTGCCAACAATGCAAATGCAATTGAATATGCATGAATTGTGAGTGCATTGTGAGCTGGACTAACTTATAACCTGCAATTAAAATCAAATAAGCTAAATTATAAATACAACTAGTCCGAGCATCATAATGTAACTAGTTCTTCCAAAAGTTTGTTCACAGAGAAACCCTTTTTTTATAAATAAATGTAAAAACTAAAAAACTCCGTATACAAATACGAACTGAACTAATATGGAGTTGGCATATTCTAATAAAAATCTTAGATTTACATATAAACAGTAGAGCTTCCATAACTATAACTCGAAGTTCTCCTTAATTCGAACTCTTGAATTGGCAATAGAAGTAAAATTTCACAAAAATTACCTTCCATAACTCGAAGTCTCGCTAACTCGTAGATTTTTGTGGATTATGGTGATTCGAATTAGGGAAGTTAAAATCTATGTATATTATTATCTTGCATTATGGCATTAGAGGGAGTCAGAGACACGAAAAAATTAGAATTTAAATTTGGTGACTATCATAAGTCCTTGGAGATTAATCTAAAATCAATCGGATAAGAAAAATTTGTTTTATAAATAGATAATCCTGGGCCTGATCGAATCTTTTTTTAATTCAAAATTAACAAAATGGCGGCTTCAGGAAATTTGTTGCTCACATTTTCATTTTTGTTATTTTCGGGAAAAAATCAACAGTCTTAAAAAATCGAAAATTTTTGAAAAAAAATCGTTCGATAAGGCCTGAGTTTATTATATATATATAAGGTGCTTAGATTTCATTAAAATTTATTGAGCGGTTTTCGAGTTTCATTGCGCTATTTTTTACTGATCGAATGACTTTCGAAAAATAATTATCGGATCAACTTAAAATTTTCAGGATATTACACTTAACCTACAAGCGGGCGCGCGTAACCGAAAAGACGTTTGGGATGAATAAAAGAAATAAAGCACTAATAATTCAGTAATTATTTATTTATTTGAACTTAGATATATTATCATTGTCCTTAAAGTATATTTTGTTTTTTTTTTGTTTTGCGTTCTATTAACGCAAATGCAAACAAAAAAAAAATGATTTATTGAAAATCCTGACTAACCCTAACCCATTCATCAACACGCAAAGATATATGTTAATTGTTGAAAAAAAGATACAGTCGGCTGACCAGTTGAGTTTAGGTTTCATACTACTTTCAGACTAATTTATAACCAGCTGATTTCGCTATATGGTACTTTGCTGTATTATATGTAGTTGTGTTGGCTACATGAGTGGGTGGTTGAGC
The DNA here is from genome assembly GCA_031772095.1 of Zeugodacus tau. NCBI lineage: Eukaryota > Metazoa > Arthropoda > Insecta > Diptera > Tephritidae > Zeugodacus > Zeugodacus tau. The sequence continues at coordinate 59,795,726 of CM062650.1, read as the reverse complement.
CTTGAAAATTTTCAACTATTATAAACCATTAGAATGATTAGAATACCTACTAATTATTGTACGGATTTTAAAGTGCAAATTATTGTTATTATTATTGTATTATTATAGAATTCCTCACGGAAAAAAAGTTCGATGGTATCCCTTACTGGCGAGTCTCATCTAAAAATTATGATAAAAATTCCATATACTGAGTATGAAGTTCTTAGTTCTGTATCTGATTTTATACCGATTAAATCATTTGGCGTATAGCCCTCGATATACCCAGTATAATGAGTTTAATATTTGAGCTCCGGCTACCTTCGTTCTTAAGCTTCTAGGAGCTTTTAATGATATTTTAATTAAATTTTAATTTATTTCATTTAATCAAGTTGTTGGGCATTTATGTACGTTACAACTGGAAAACCAAAAAGAGAACAAGAAAATTTATCAAAGAATTCCGGATTTTCTATTTTACTGAATTACAACCGATTAAGTTATTATCTTTCAATAGGATTTCATACTGTGATCATATTACCATAATCTAGTGGATAAACTATTTGGTATATGAACAAGAATGCATTATTAATATATAAATACTTCCTACTCGTATAACCAATTACTTCATACCAGTTTATTCTCAAACATTTACTTCTTAACTAAATAATACCACCAATATTCTATTAACGATCCAAAATATATACATTTCAGTACAAAAACCCTTTGCGTAACACACTTTTCCACTCAAAATGCTTTGCATTCTCAATAAAATATAACCAGCTTGTTGTAGCCGCAACAGCTGATGCTACACTCAGCACACCAAAGCATGTGAACTGCACAGGTGATTACAGCTTCTTCACAACTCATCTTCCCACACACCCGCTCATTTACGAGCGCACCTTAATTTCCACTCCTTCATTTCCATTCAAATCTCACCCAGCATATGCGCTTAACTAACTTCATTTACAGCTCTTTCAATGTAATTCATTCCTTTCGGCCAAGCTCTTGCAACACTTCCGCCACCTGCCGGCCCTTCGTGTTAGCCGTCTGCCATACTAAAGCACTACTTCCGCTATCTAATTTTTTGTCACCTATTTATTTCACATGCACATTGTTTTTGGTTTTTTGCTTCCTTTGCATTGCCATGCAACCAACTAACTACCTGAAGCTGACAGTGCCCCAAGTGGTTTTTGTGGTCGTCGTTTTTGTGCGCTTCAATACTTAAAATCCGGCAGACGGAAGCCACATTGCATGGACAATGGCCAAGTGGAGCTCGATGTGTGTGTGTAGATATACATAGATATATAACGTTGTGTGTATGTATAGCCATTGACATCTGGCTGAAAATAGAAAATAGAGATTTTGTTGTCGTAATTGAAAAGCATACGAACGTATGAAGACACCAGCAAACATGTATCTATACATGTGCAGACCCATATATTACCGGCTAGTTATAAGCATTCTGTTCTTCTATATTTTCCAACCATATGCATGGTCTAGAGAGCGTGTTGCTGTGCCTTAAGTGTGGGAATATGTCATTGCTTTGCTAAAACTATTTGTTAAATTGCAGGCAAAAGCAATCTGCATCACCTACCGAAGTTTTGTTGTTGCTTTTTTTTGGCATGAACCTAATTGCTTTTGCGTTTTTGTTGTCGTTTTTAGGTCTCGCATTTCTTTCTTCATCCGAACAAAAGTAGCCACAATGACTGGCTAATTTATGCAAAGGAGGTGGCCTCAAGCGACCACACTCGTACGAGTATATGTTGCTTCGTTAGGTTTTTAGTAGTATTAAATCCAAATATATAAAAGTGTATGTTAGTTAATTACCTATTGGATATGTGATTTAAAAACATTAAAGGCTTTCATCGGATATGAAGAGATATATTAGTATGTTAGTAACTTTTATTTGGGATGTTACAGACTTTCACAGTTAAGCCAACTAACCAAGTATTATTTCGAATCTCAAAAATTTAAACAACACTATGACTTTTTAATAATCCTTGGGCAGTTCAACATTGACAAAAAATATCGATAAAGCTGAAAAGGCAAAATAAAGTAAGCGTCAATTAAATTTAAATATAATATATTAAAAGCTTTATAATGGACTTTGGTTTGTCATTAAGTTTGACTAGATACATACATATAAGAGGTGTGCTCAAATAGGTTTGAAAAATACCTTTTAATATCTAATCAGACAGTTCCCACTCTCCTTATAAACTGCTCAAAGTGAAATCGAAGAACTGATCTTCCTTCACTTCTATTATGCCTTACTGCCACAATAACAAACTCTTTTGACAGCTGTCAAAGCTTTCCACGAAGAATCACTTTTAAAGGTGAGAATGTGATTTATATATCTTCTATTCATATGCTGTCTAAATACGAATATTATAATTCCTCATCAAATCGAATGTAGTAGTCCAGTCTGGTGTATGTAGGAAGCTTAAATATTCTAAAATATACAATCTACTATACGAGTAAAATAGAAGGAAGTACTAAAGAAATTATTCTTCTAATATTGCTGATCTCAACATAACCTTATTTTATAATGATAACCTCAAATTTCTGCCTAATGAGTGACTATTTCAAGTTTGGAAATAAGACGCAAGGAACCAAATCTAGAGAATACGGTAGATAGGTCAGCAGCCTAATGCGACCAATTTGTTCTTGGCGCAGGTGAAGGTGAAATTAAAACCCGGCGCCTTGTAATGGTGTCTAATCACATTTGGGTCTGCCTTCGTACTTAAAAATTAATATTTCTCTGAGATCAATTTGACTTTTATCAGACTTATTTCAAATATGTTTAGAAACTCAGTGAATCTCAACAAAATTAATGTTAATGTTTCTGAAGAAATTTGTTCGACTGCTGCCATCTAGAGCTAGTTCAGAAAATTTTTCAGTGATCTGTCCTCTTCCTGATATGTTCAGCTGTCCCTGATTCTAAAGGGTCACTGAGCCTTTACTGATTGAAAAATTAATACTTCAGCTGCCTACTCGACCCTACATGTTCCAAAGTGAAGTTGTTATTCTTATCAGTACTCTTATATTAATTAAATCTATCCAGGTTATAAAAATTACCTTAAATAAGCAGATCGTAAATTATTTTTCAAATTCATGCAAGCATATCTCTACTAACTGACAGTCCCACTATCTACCTAAATGTCTAAAAAATTATATATTTTTGGTACTGTGGAAGCAAAGGCAGATGCCAGCATCCATAATTTATAATTCAACGTATTATTTTTTTTACAACGTATTCATTATTTGACTAAATTGGAATGTAAAGACACTTTGTAAAAGGTGAATTTGCAGTACTCTCTTCTTTATAAATATGGCAAATCCAAAATTAAGAACTATCTTCTCCACTGCAATGACAGCCTAGAAAAGTTGAAATAAAACCCTCTGCATGGCTTCAGAGACAGTGGGTTTCCATACTCCAATAGTAAGTTGCTGCCAACTGAGTCTTCTTAGTAACTCAATCTACCAACATTTCATACAATTTCTTGTCTAAATATTTATTTTACTCACAGAAATTATAATATTTACTGCTCTCAGCTTACGCCGCTGTCTATTGGCATTAGTCACAATTTGCTTCAAAGAATATGCATGATTTTGGCACTAATTGTTGTCGTTGCTTTTATTGTGATTTCTCAACACTTTTCTCTTTTTTGTCTTTGCAGCTCACTGGAAACATTCCAAATACCATTTCTTGGCGGCGCACAGGATTTGGTGGTTTTAATTTGCAATTCAGGTGTACGCCACGAATTATCGCAGAGTGAATATCCGACAAGACGCAAACAATGCGGCCAGGCACTCGAGCTAATGGAGAAGGCGAGCTACAGAGATGCCAAAGTGGAGAATTTGTCAGGTAATTAATGCCATTTCGAATTGCACTTACTATTGGTATTTGTTGTTGGTAGTGGAATTAATGCGCACTCGAGGCGCATTGCGCTGCAGGTAATTGAAATAGGAAGCACTATGTTTTGATGTGTAGTATGCTTTTGGGGATAGTTGTCAAGGAATGTCAATTTAGTGAATTGTAGGGATTGGAAAACAGGATTTAATTTTTTTTTAATATTCATGGAGCCTATACTGAAGGCTATAAATTTGATATTTGTTTTAACCAATTTAAATATTAAAATTTGAATATTTTCAGCTTTTATTTGAAGTTTTCAGCTCTCCATATACCTTTTTGATTTATCACATAAATTCAAAAAATAATTTGTGAGCTTGCATCAGCTTGTTCTATTATACTTTTTTCTAAAGCTGACATGTTTTTAATAAATAGAAGCAGTAAATAAGACACCAAAATAAATTTCTCCCGTATATAATATTATTTTGTTTGCCCATATTTGCTTTGCCGCCAAAAGTATGCAACACTTGTTGTATGCATTTGTTTATTTCCCAAACCCCTGCAGACACGTCCAATTAAATTACTAACGCTGTTTGTGTTTAGATGTGTTATTAAATTTCTATACATTATAAATACCCACAAGAAAATTCTGAACACTACTAAGGAGATTCTAATGGGATTCCATAGAGTTGAAATATGTTGAGCTAAAATAGAATCTGAATAAGGACCTGAGCAAAAGTAGGCTTTAAAGCAACTCAAACTCATCTGAGTACACTGGTTGCTAGTCCTTGGGCCAGATAATTCGATATATGAACCATTAGATATATTATAGAAACTGCTCCCTTGACCTTTAGATGCACATTGTTGTATTTGCAGTCGTTTTAAAATAGTAAACGATGCTGAATTCATATTTCTAATTATTATAATGATTTTATTTCCTTTTAGTTTTCTTCACAGGCTCTCCAATTTTTATATATTTAAACTACCGTATACATATATATTCTCTATATGTATTACATACATATGTATGTTCAGTTTACTATGTGTTTGTTGCATATCCCGCAGCGTTTGTTTTAACACTTTGTCGCCATTTGCCATTTGCCATTTGTTGCATTCATTTGCAGCGTAATGCAACACGCAGCTGGCACGAGCTTAGCATAGCAATTGGTTTTGTGTTTGCGCCTTTATGTATGCTACAAATAATATAAATGCTGTGTGGCAGGTCAGTTGTGTGGCTCAATGCATTCGAATACTATACATATAGAGTGTGTGTGCGTACAAGTGTATGGCTGGCAGTTCATGCACAAGTGTGAAGTGTGTGAAAAATCAAATGCTTATAAAAAGGTATTTGTTATAGCAGTGTTGCCACACTGGTGGAATTTTTTTAAGGAAAATTAGTGTTTTTTTATATTTTCTCTGCTTATTATTTTTTTGTTAATTATTCTTTGGGAGTTATTAACAAACTTGGATTTTTCTGGGTGATAATCTCAAATATTCCACACGAAGTCTTTGGTGATTTCCGATTATTCAGGTCAATCTGGAAAAGTGATTGCTCTAGATAATATATAGATATAATATTGTAAAGAAGTTTGACTTTAGAATTAATTTAAATAAAAAATTTATATTTCTCATTCCCTCTCAATTTAAGCCTCTTATGTCTAGGTCCTTATGCATGCAGCTTGATTTCACTGCATAGTGTATTAATGGGTAATATAGTAATAAGATATAGTCTTGAAAAATAACTGTTTTACCTTTTTTTCTGCTTAGTAAATCCAGGCCCAAGTAGGATTAGTAAAACTATAAGTAACAATTCCTAGATTAAATTATATAAATATTTTGATTAAAGACATGCCGTTTTGGTATATCATTTATTTGTTCAATAGATCTGCCAACTTATATAAATAAATAATTTGAAATCTACAATCAAATCTCTAAATTGTCAGCTAATAACAGCATTCAAGAACAGTTTATTGCAAAAATCCATAAAATTCATTAACAGGGTACCTTCAATCTGACTCAGAGTGTATTAAAAAAAGAAAAAACTTTAACTTCGGCTGTACCGAAGCTAATATACCTTTCATAGGTGAATTTCTTTTAGCAACTATGTGTTTAAGCAAATCTAAAGACGTAAGAAAAAGTAAGTAAAAAAAAGAAAACATTTTACTAATTCTTTTTAGCCGTGTTGTTTGCTAGAAACATTAAGGTTATATAGTTAACTGATCTGAACAATTTATTCGTAGATTATATTATTACCTTAAGCAGTAATCCATGTCAAATTTCGTGAACATACCAGGTCAAATGCGAAAATTTTCCATACAAGCCATTGATTCCGATCGTTCAGTTTGTATGGCAGTTATATGCTATAGTCAACCGATCTGAACAATTTTTTCAGAGATTAAATTATTTCTATGAACAATGACTCACACCAATTTTCGTGAAGATATGTAGTAAAATGCGGAAGTTTTCCATACAAGCCCTTGATTCCGATCATTCAGTTTGTATGGCAGCTATATGATATAGAAGTCAGATAGCGGCAGTTCCGACAAATGAGCAGCTTCTTGAAGAGTAAATAATATCTGAAAAATTTCAAAACGATATCTTAACAAGTAAGGAAGGGCTAAGTTCGGGTGTAACCGAACATTTTATACTCTCGCAATTTATTGTTGTAATTTTATAAAGACCCATATATTTGGTATAAAGTTCAATAGAATAACGAAAATCATCATAAATAGTATATGGGGATTGAGGTAATTCCTAAACCGATTTCACTCGTTTTCACCACCAAGATACAATGTATCTATCTATCTATGACTATACGCTCACTTAGTTTAATATTACTTATAATTAGGTATATGGGATCTGGGGGAAGTTATGACCCGATTTTTACCATTTCAGGTACAGAGAGAAACTGTTATAAGAAAAAAATTCAGAGAGAATGAATTACATTCAAATATCTGAGGGATTTACCTATATTTTCGGTGAAAAAATAACCTTAGGCTCTGAGTTCTTCTTATCGATATCAGGGGCCTTGACAAGTCATGGTCCGATTTTGACAAATTTTTCACTAGTGATAGCTCAAATACAGTATTTGTGTAAAGTTTTATTCCGCTAGCTTCATTGGTTTCTTATGAATACATTATAAAGTGAACGAATCAGATGGAATTCAAAATTGAGTTATATGGGAAGTAGACGTAGTTGTGAACCGATTTCGCCCATATTCCACCCGTGTCATCAGGGTGTCAAGAAAATATTATATACCGAATTTCATTCGAATCGGTCGAGTAGTTCCTGAGATATGGTTTTTGATCCATAAGTGGGCGACGCCCATTTTCCATTTTGTAAAAAAATCTTAGTGCAGCTTCCTTCTGCCATTTCTTATGATGTTTCTGACGTTTTTCGTTAGGGAGTTAACCCACTTTTAGTAATTTTCAACCTAACCTTTGTATGGAAGGTGGGCGTGGTTATTATCAGATTTCTTTAATTTTTGGACAATATAAGGAAACGGCTAAAAGAAATGAGTGCAGACAGTTTGGCTTATATAGCTTTATTGGTTTGCGAGTTATATACAAAAAAATTACATCAATATGTACCCCTCCCTAATGGGATCCTATGTTCCAAATTTCATTTTCATAACTTTATTTATGGCTTAGTTATGACACTGTATAGGTTTTCGGTTTTGTGGGCGTGGCCATTTTGTGGGCGTGGCAGTGGACCGATTCCCATTTTCGAAAGCAACCTCCTCAGGGTGCCAAGGAATATGTGTTCCAAGTTTCATTAAGATATCTTAATTTTTACTCAAGTTATCGCTTACACGGACAGACGGACAGACGGACGACCAGACATCCGGATTTCAAATCTACTCGTCATCCTGATCATTTATGTATATATAACCCCATATCTAACTCTTATATTTCTTGGTGACACAAACAACCGTTATGTGAACAAAACTAGTTTACTCTGTGCAACAGGTTGCGAGATTATAAAAACTGAAGGACTAGTTCGTATATATATAGACAGACGGACATGGCTAAATCGATTCAGTTCAACATACTGTTCATTTATATATATACTTTATAGGGCCTCCGATGCTTCCTTCTTGATGTTACAAACTTCGTGACAAACTTAATATACCCTGTTCAGGGTATAAAAAATACTTTGACTCCCACATATTCTAAGGAAAGGTGGCATCCTTCTACTAATACAACATATAAGTTGACATATCATTATCCTTTTGCATTTTTTGTTTTGCATTCCGTTTGACTGCAGACTTTTTTATTCACTTCATTCGCATGTCGCTTCAGTCACCTCGGGCGAATGACCGCCACAGCAGGACAACGCTCAGCGGTTGGCAAATGAAACGAAACGAAATGAAAGGCGATGGATGATTATTTTTTATTGCTGTTGCTTCAACATCATTAAACTAGACACTACTATGTTTGGCGTTTAATTTAAATTAAAGTGTGACATTAAAATGCAAAGGTATGAGGCACAACTCATACATAAACATACATATGTGTGTGTATGTGTGCTCGCTTGTAATTCATAGAGATTTTTTTCTATGCACATTGCTGGCAGGCAGGCAGTCAGACGTTTGTTGCTTGATTTTATACAACAACCTTTTTTTTGCGTTTTATTTCGCTTCACCCCTCCTCTACCACAAACAGTGGCAGCTTGTTCATAATACATCAGAAATCCTTGCTTGCTTCGTTGGCTCGCTGTGGCAATTTCCATTCAATTCATTTGCATATTCAACAGCAATTCAATTGCAACATTCGCTTGAATTGCACTTAATGTAAAAATTACGCAAAATACTTGCTCAGAATTTACCCCCTCTGTCGTTGCTGTTGTTGTTGTTGACGTTAGTGCGCCTGAAAGCACACAATGCTTTGCACGCGCGCGCATTTGGCATTCTAGCGGCTCCTCTTAGCACCCCAACATACACCCACAGGCACTTAGTTGGTTAATATTGCCCGCCATTGACTGCTGGCTGCCGGCTGTCGGTTGGCGGGGTGTTGCGCGCTGCATTTGCTCGGTTTGAATTTGAAGTGGCCCATTGGTGGCATCTTCTCAGCCGCGCACGGCCCGGCCCACGATTTCGCTTCGCTCGTTCTGCGCATTTCTTTTAATTTGCAATTCCAACTGTGACAATGTGCGCCCCTCCTGCATCACCACCACCACCACCGTTGATGATGACGTTGATGATGCTGGTGTTGTTGTCGTTGTTCGCGCGTCTCATCCTGCGCGCTCCTAATGAAATTATTAGACATTTAAGTAATTTAAATATATCTGTGTATTAGTGTATTATTGCATGTAAATCTTCGCTTTTTCCGTTTTTTTCGCACTGCAACGTCGCTTTGCATGCCTCAATGCTTGGCATTTCAATGGTGGAGTACTTGACTTTTATTGCGGCGACAATACACACCGATAATTATGTAAATGCACGCAGTTGTCTGTGTCTCTGTGTGTGTGTGTGTGTGTATTTATCTGTGCGTATTATAGTGAATTTTACAAATCACTGTCGGTCTTGTTGATTTTCTTTTTTTAAATTCAGTGTCATTTACGTTGAAATCTTTGCATGGTGCATTAGTTGCGACTTATGCATGCAAGAGTGGATAGCGGTAATAAAAATATAAAAACGGCTTACAAGCGCTTACTCTTCGTCAGCACAGGCTCTTCATATTTTTCGCATGAAAAAATAATGCTTTAACGTTATAATGGTTTTTGGCATAGGCTTTTCCGCCATTTTGGTCTTCATCTTTGCTTAATACACTCAGATTTCTTCGAAAAAAAATAGTATTTTTATAATTTTTTACATATATCCTATATGTTATGTCCTAATCTACTACTATCTATAAGTGCCTTATAGCGTTTTTAGTTAGCCACATTAATTGAACAATCAAAATTTTTATTGATAAACCTTTTTTTGCCTTTTATACTGCCGGTTACTCGTTAACCGATCAGCTGTTAAACATTTTTGTTTTTGCTTTTCATAAGAAGTTGGTAAGTTTCATCAGCTGATTGATATTTTCAAGTAGCGACATCTACCGTAGCTTTTTTATATCGAAAAATTCAGGCAATCGCAGACAAAGAACGTATATCGTACGTCTTTGTCGCAGAGTTGCATTTCATTTTCAAGTCGATAAAAATTCAATTTATCTTATTAAGCATTTTAATCGAGCAGAGGTCGGTTAATTGATCAATTAGCTCCTGTGTAAAAAGGCTATTACTATTTGAACTAGTGTGGCTCAAATCTAACTGAACAACACAATATATTAACTTTAAAAATCTACAAAAATTGCTCTTCATTAAGATATACATATAAAGCTTTTACTGCGGTTTCCAAAAATGTGTATCTTGTTTGGAATCATGAATAAATTGTTTGGAATTGAAAAGCACTGGAACTTTAGTACTCAATGACGATCTTTAAAAAGGATCATCATATTTGTTCCCAGACAAATGGAACTTCATATTATCGTAGTAAATTGATGTATCAATGCTTTTTTGTTTGATATGACAAAATACCCTAATCTGGTCATTAAATAATGGTTGCTGCTTCTCAAGTGATGACTAAATCTTTCATAATTGGTTTAGAATCGACATTAGCTGCTCTTGTTTAGGTAAGGCCTCTATTCAAAATTCAATGAAGGCCCCTATTCAAAATTATTCCCGAGAATTATTCAAAATTCTGTTGGGAAGACCCTTATTGTTGAATGTCCGAAAGGTCCTTTAGGAGGCACAAACACTGGTCATTTGTTTCAGTAGCAGATTCTTACAATAAAAGCAAGACGATTATCGGTTTTCTAATGATATTGCGGAAAGGGTTTGAGCTGCTACCTTTTTCAATGATTTCTGTCAACTATTTTATTCCAAAATTTAATTATAAATGAGAGGTTATAATTCACCTACTTCGAATCTGAAGTGATAGTCCCCTATAATTCTATAAACTCATTTATTTTTCGCTTCATTATGTGTGGCGACGCAGATTTGAGCCAAAGTTTGGAAATTTTTACTTCTAGAGCTATTTACTTATATATATACATCTGTGAGATTTTGTTGATTTAAGCTTTCTTGATGTTAAGCTGAGCTTCTTTTTTTGTGCTATGCTTCCTAATTTTTGTTTACACATACAGTGATCAAATGTCTTAAGTCACTAATAATGTATTTGAGGAGACGTTTTTCCACAGCAGCAAGTGAAGATCTATGACAGTTTCCGAGATATATTTAACGAAACGACATGATACGCTTCTAAAAATATTGTTAACTATATGTTTCAGTTTCAAAGGCAGTGATAACTTTTCATCTCAACTGTGACATCGGGGAAAAAAGTCGATTTCGCGAAACTCATGCAAATCTTGCTTTCATGGTTCCTTTTGGTTTGTTGCTGACAATACAATTTTGGTCTCCTGAAAGCTTTTCAATAGTTTGTTTTAAAGGTATGAACTTGAACTTTCGTCGGGTTTTCCACCATACCATTCGTGACGTTGAGCGAGAAATCGTCATCAAGGTATTGAAAACTCCTTAGAAGGAACATAAAATCTGATAATTTTCGAGATGGATAAGGGGAAGATTAGAACAATATGAAAAGTCTACTAAATTTATCAACAAATATTTATAGACAATCATGTCTTTATATGCATGGTAGATCGAACTTCAAATGCTTCAGAAGTATTATAGATTGTTCGAACTGCAGTGAAAATCTATACTACCATTATAAAGAGGAATGATTTGTATGTATGTTTGTAATGAATAAACTCAAAAACTACTGTGCCGATTTCTGAAATGCTTTCACTATTGGAAAGCTACATTCACCCCTAGTGACATAGCCTAGCTTTTTTTGCAAGAATCCCAGGTGAGGGTATCAAAAAGACTCCGTGATGGAAAATCTTAATCTGAAACTGAAAATCGTCTTGCAAGTCATTCCTTCTCTTCTCATCGAAATCGCGTGTCAGAGAGTCGTGTAACGAGCGCTCGCAGTTGCTTGCTGAATAAAATTTCAAAAACTCCCAAATACGCGCTTGAGAGTCGAGTAAGGAGCGTGTGCAGCGGCTTGAAGAACAAATAATTAGAAATATACAAGCTCGCGCTAAGAGAGAAAGACAACGGACACCAAAGACTAGAGGTCGTAATCAAGTATTAGCTTATTGCAAATAAAATATAATTTCATGTTCGAATTTTTCTCATTATACTTTTTTGCGTGGGTCCAATGCAAGAAACGGCAAAGTACAGACATACTATATGTATGGGAGAGTGTGTATAAGTGTGTAAAAACTTGTAACTTTTGAAATGTTTGTTTAAGCCCGTTCGAAGACGGAGCGGTCCTCTGGTCTAACTTTTTTCTCTTATATGAAGTAATTGTTGAAAAAATTGGGAGCAATCCGTCAGCGACGACTTTAGTTAGGTTTCTTTTCGAAAGCGGTATAAGCGATGCTTGAATATTTTGGGCTACATCTTTAAATATTGAAAACAGCATAGTTCCAATGACTTGCTCATGACAAAGGTCAAATAAATTTTTTGAAATTTTGTTCTTTGCATAAGAATTGTATAAAGTGAAGAGCAATGCAACAATTTTCAACTATCAATTGGCTTTGAGGCATCCTAAAACCAAGAACTAAGGAAGAACTCAAACCAACCATAAATTGTAATAATTATATAAACCAATTGAGAGCCACTTGCGCGATGTTCACTTCTGAATATTTTTTTATTAATCATTAATATAATTTTTCATGCAAATATCAACACTAAGTCAACACTCTTAACCACTCTGCATATTTTAAATAACTCTCCCAAAACCCGTTCATTTGTAAAGCAATCAATTTTTATTACAGTCTCCACTTGAAAGCCGGCAATTACTTAAAAAATAATACGAGCGCGATTTTTTTTTTCAATATTTCTATGAAATATGCGCAAAAGCCAATTTGTAAATTTGTAAGTCGCACAAAACGCTGATAATATAAAAAAATGTGAAAAAAATGCGGCATGTTCATCATTGGTTATTACAAATTACCAAATTACGCTTTTACAACGCGCAATTGATTGCTGTCAATATGACTGAAAACAGAAAACAAAAACAACAAAAATTGTGGAGTTCAATGCAAAAGTGTGTAGCGAAAAAAAATGTTAGGAAATGGGAAACGTGCAAATAACAGTAATGAAGCGTTCAATCAAAATTGTGGGCATTTACAGTTATACGGCTATACATTGCCACAATGATGCATGAAACCAAAAATTGGTGGCAGCTACATAGTACAGCTTGTAATAAAATGGCAAAAATGCGCGAAACTGAGGAAACTGATATAAGCGAGAAATAAAAATATTTTTTTTGGCTTATAAAATCATCACTGCAGGCGGAAGTCGCTAAAGCACCACTCCCCAAGCATATTAACAACGCGCTTTGGGTATGTGCTTGCCACGTCCAACATGCCACATGCCACCTTTGGCAGTGCAGTCGAGTGTAAAAAGTGCAACCTCACAACGCTTGATTGCGCATATTTTTGTAGTCCCCAAGATTCAACATACTCTCTCACACTCTCATATATCTAGGCACTTATGGAGCGTTTGCCAGCATGCCTCCGTAGCACCCTGTACTGCCCGCCAGCTACGCCGCAGCCGGTGAGTGCAATTTTTCTAAATGACATTTTTTTCGTTGTTGACTTCATCACTTCAGCGCTGACAACGAGAACAACAACAAGCGCAACAACAATAATAAACGTTTGCGAAGCTATTTCGCCGGGTTGGAGGTTGTGGTGAAGTGGACGGAGACTTTTTTATTCTCAAATAAATATATTCCCGGGCATGTGTGCGTTTGCCAGCTAGCGACATCATCATCCTCTATATTCTATATAAGAAATATATGTTGGTATGTGTGTCTCTGTGATTTTTTTTGCTGCTCGCCGTTATGCCCTCATTGTCACTTTGGCAATTACGGCCAACAGCTTTACGAGTGCCAGAAATTAAAATGATGATGACATGGCATGCCATCAGCCATCAACAATCAAGGAGCAAGCATCCGTCATCGGGCACTCGTCGCAAAGCGCCAAAGATACGTTCGCCACACCTAACCTAGTATCTTCCCTTCATCACTCTCTCTCGCTATTCCGCTCTTCCTTTGCGTGCATGTAAAATGATATGGCTGAGTGGAATCAGAGACGCCGAATACAGCCAGCAGCTATGTTGGAGTGTCAGCTTGCATGTGGGTAATACGGAAAAAAATTTGCTAGATTTCCTCCACAAACACACACACTCAACCAAACATGCCGTTAAACGAATTTTTTAAGTGCTGTTCTTTTGTGCTTTCCTTTAACGCTCTCCGTGTATGTGTGTGTGTTTGTGTGCGGGAAATTCATTTGTTTGTGGTGACAAATAAAATAGCGTCGAGGCATTTCAGCCAGTTTGAAGTGTGAAAAATCAGCAAACTTGCCTCAGTTCGGCAAGAAGCGGCGCAATCTTTACGAGTTCGTTCAAGTATGCCAACCATGTGACGATGACGACGTCGTCATGCTATCGAAGGAATGCCGTAGCCGCTGTGTGCGGTCGTGTATTACATGGTTTATGTTGACATAGATACTAAGCGTTGCTGTGCTGCTTCTCGTAGGCTCTATCTGCTGGGAACAGTGTCTCGGTAAAAGTTCTCAATTGAGTGCTTCATTTATGCTAAAAGAAGGAATCGGAAGTAGTTACAGAGGTAAGATCCGATGGAACCGAGAACCTCTCTTACATTTCTAATGCTAAATGGGAATGATTTTCATCACCGATAGCTTGAGGATAAGATGAATGGAACTGCTTGACTTTTAGCTTGAACTATCAGCGGTAGAAAAGCCGAAAGATACGTCCAAAGGGTCTGCTATCCGACAGAATCGTTGGTAACTGTACAGATGATGAACTTTCAAGGACAGGTATACTCGTTCCAAAATCCATCCATCAGTTTAGGAACGGGTTAGAGCTCCGTTGTCCTCCTCCGGTCTAGAATTAGGCGGTTTGACTTTGAATGAGCTAGGGGAGTATTGTTTAACCGCCAAGACTGCGAGCTGGACGTTCCTTCTGAACGAAATGCCCAAGTGCGAAGTCCATCAGTCCAGAAACGGGTCGGAGCTCCGCTGTCCTCTTTCGGTCTAGAACTAAACGGGTTGACTTTGCGTAAGCTCGGAAAGCAGTGCTTATTCGCCAGTAATGCGAGCTCGAAGTTCCTACTGTTTATTAAAATTCGAAAGAGATCCATTTAACTATTAGCTCTTAGCAAAGTTCATCTAGCAGTAGTTTTAAGAACCGAACATTGTCCAACAGTATCGACGTGTGGTACTAAGAATTTAGTGAACGTCAACTATAAAAGTAGTGCGGAACAAAACCGACTGGCGAAAGTCGGACAGTCCAGCAGAAAGTGACGAGTATTCTAGACTCTCCGACTTCCGCCAGTCTGAGACTGAAAAAGCTTAGACGTTCTTATGGCAATCTTATCAGGTGGGAATCGAAATCGAGCCGCCTCGGCAGATCTTCGATAGCCATCTTTTTGGTTCATGAGGGGTTTTAATCCATACTTCGGAGACCGGTTTTCGAACTATAAGTGTTTAAACTCTGTTACGGTTTGTTACTGTTTTTTATTTCAGATATTACTTCGATCTGTACCACTGTACTGTGCTACCGTCTAGTTCTCACAAGATTTCCTCGACAACTGCAATATTTTCATTGCTGATGACACGTCAGCGAAATTTGATGAGAATTTTGTCGAGCTTTGTTTTCAAATGCCTAAATGTTTGGAATTTAAGGTGCGATTATAAGATTTTATTTTGTTTATTTTTTAACAAAGTAAAATATGTTTCCGCTAAATATTCGTCGCAATGCAGCATCTTCCCTATAAAATACAAAGAAAATAGAAGTGGAACAACAACCATCCATATATACCTGATGACTTACAAGCAAAAATTAATGCTTACACAAACAAAAGAGAGAAAGGGGAGACAAGTAAAGGGGAGACAAGTAAAGCAAACTGAAAATCATTCGAAAAAAAGTGTATTGCCAAAATTGTCAAAGGTAATATGCCTGTCGGTGCATGCCTCTCGGCGCTGGCGAACATTCTGGCTGAAAATGGAGAAAAACTGGCCGGCAGCCGTAGATCGCTTCATTGAGGCGATAAATTTTTGCTTCCTCCCCTTTCGCGCCGTTTGCCAGCAACGCTGTCAGTTAACCGCAAATACCTGCAGAAATTGCTCGCACACACACACGCACACTTTCTCACCTACAAACGTAGGTAGAAGTGCTGCTCTTTGTGTTGTTGTTGCTCCCTTCGCAGGAAGTGAAGAGTCATTTGCCTGCGGCTCGTGGCATCAAGGTAATTTGGCAATGCTGGCCAAGGCTGGTTGAAGACACGATAGCCGGACTCGAGCCCGAGTGTTGCTTGTGTGTGGCAAGGGCGTGAATGAATGCGCGGCAAACAGTCAATTCAGCGTGTAAATTGGCTTCATCGCAAATAGAGCGCCAGTGACAGGCAGCCACGCTGCTCGTGCAGTAGGCGTTGCTATTATTTTGAGGCAAATAAAGGACTTTTGAGTTGACTTGAGTGAGGGGGTGTAGTGTAACGCTCGATAAATGACACTGTCGTGGGAAATGTCAAGTGTTGGCGCTAACTCAACGGAAAGGTGTCACACAGGGCGCCGATACTTAGATTATGACTACGTGTAGACTTGGAAAGATGAAGCATGCGAGTTATGCGATAGAAAGTCTTATAAGATAGATAGCTAGAACTTTGCTTGTGATAGCTGAGCTGCAAATTCTCAGATCTACAATTACAAGTCATAGAATCTGATCCACTTTGCTTGAATTCTTACTTCGCACACATGTTCTGTTTCAACTTCTTCCACTCCTCCGCATTTCTTTGCAATTTTCCACGAGGCTTTGATGAGCGCAAAATTTATTCATCGCTGATTGATGCTGCACCATTTTTTTCTGCTTGTTCAGTGTGGTAACTCAGAGAGGCATAAAGCCACACCAAGCCGTTGAAGAAGCAAAAAATTACAAAATTTTTTTACGAATAAAAGTTACCTTCACCTGAGCTGCCAGAAAACTATAATAAATGTATACAATAAAAGACTAAAATAAAGGAAAATCATCAAGATTCATAAGAATGTGTATAACTAACACACAAAAAAATTTGTGTGCCACATTTTATAGTTTCTTCATTATTTTTGTCGCTGTCATTACGGCTGACATTCTGGCTGCAATCCTTTCATTGAGTTTCATACTTAATCTTCGGTAATTTGCTCGCGGCATAATATCTCAGTCTGTAGTTATTTTCATCCGCTGCCATCGGTTTTTGATTACTTTGGCCGCTTGCCAAAATGCCGCTTCTTTCTTTCTTTTTATATACACACAGACGCTCGCTAATGGCTGAGACAAAGGCGCTGCAGAAATATTGTCAATAAAAGTTAGTTTGAGCGAGTAAAGCACTGTTTTATTGACACTGCATTGCGACCCGTTTTCGCCTTGCAGTAAAATTCGCTATAATCGCGTCGGCGTTTGTTTCTTTTTACTGCACTTTTTAGTGCTATCTGCAAAGTATAATGTTACTGTCATCAAATGAGTTGAATTCACTTGTGTTGAATATATGTATTATATATGGCGGCCAAGTAGTTGTTTGTTGTTGTTGTCGGCGCAGCGGAAAATTAAAATATAATGAAGTCTTTCAAAATATAAGACAATTTATGCATTTAGGATTATTGGAAGTGTTATTATATTAATATATTCTATTAGGTCTACAACTTTTCTTCCGCCGTTTTCCAATATATGTCTCTAGGGTCCAGCACTGGTCGATTAAATCGATTTTTTTTATATAGATCTTGGACGTTTGTGTCAACATTAACCCAAAAAAATATTTGTAGATTTCTGTTTGTATCCCAAACTTATTCTCAACTGAAAATGTCACTTTTTGAGCCGAATTCTCGACATTGCGGGAAATTTTGCTTTTCTTTTTTAATTCCAAGAAAAATGCGGCTGAGGCTCATCGACATTTGTAACCATTTTTATACAAAAAAAACTTAAATTTACAAAAAAAAGCGGCAGAAGCAAAGTTATAGACCTAATAAGTTACTGAGGTCCATACAGGGCGTATGAGTAACGTATAAACGGATTATGTTGTTTTATTTTGTTTAATGTAACTGAATTTTTTTATTATTTTACATGCAAGCGTAATTATTTATTTGTTTTTTTTGTGTCCCAATATATTGCAATGATAATGAAATAGTATAAGATATAACTATTATATTACTAGGTATGGGGATAGGGCGTATGAGTAATATGAGTAGCCAATATATATGGTAGTAAGGATTAGTATTATTATTGGAATGTCTAAATTTTTTATCCAGTTTATATAGCTTTTCAGTTGAATGTCTTGCTTTATCATTTTTTTTGATATAGCATTATAAAAAAATAGTAATACGTTTAGTCTCCCAACTAGACTCCGCACTAGACTAGACGTATGAGTAATTTATTATAATGTTTTCTTTTTAATTCAAATTTTTGAAGTTTTGCTTTGAATACCAAATTTATTAGAATAGCGAGAGTTATCTACTGATAGACGTTAGTTTCGATAAAGCTTATTTTTTCTAAAAATAAGCAACGCCATAAGATACTTTTTATTAGACATATGTATGTATAGGTGGTATTTCTTCTACAGTTGATTGTAGCATATTTTCAAATCATAAAAAGTTCTGGAGAAACTAAGTGGACAATACAAATTTGCTTACGAGTCACTGAAGGACTCCTTAATTCGTTGTCTGTCGAACTTCTTATAGCAGTTTAGTTTGTTTAGTTTTAACCTGTGACGACGTATACTGATCAAATCATGGAAAACATGAAGTTAGACCGGCATGTGGCTTCTCGTAACATTGCCTAGGAGATGGTTTTAAATTATTGCAAAAAAAACCTTCTGGACTGAATCAAAGCCTACGATATGCTGCTGTCCATTTTTGAAGCGAATGGTGATTGGCGATGAAAAAGGTATAACATACGAGAATATCAAGCGAAAACGGTCGTGGTCGAAGGCCGGTGAATCGTCCCAAATAGTGTCCAAGCCGGGATTGACGGCCAGGAAGGTTTTGCTGTGTGTTTGGTGGATTGGAAGGGAATCATCCATTATGAGCTGCTCCCATATGGCCAGGCGCTTAATTCTATCATCTACTGCGAACAACTAGACCGCTTGAAGCAGGCGATTGACCAGAAGCGTCCAGAATTGGCCTATAGGACGGTTGTAGCACACACTTCGTTGATGACTCGTCAGATGCTATGGAAGCTCGGATGGGAGGTTTTATTGCATCCACCATATAGCCCGGACATAACGCCAAGTGATTACCACCTGTTCCTGTCCATCGCGAACGGCCTTGGTTGTGTAGAGTTGAACTCGAAAGAGGCTTGTGAAAAGTGGCTGTCCGAGTCCTTCGCAAATAAGGAGGGGACTTCTCTACGATGGGGCTAACTAGATGGAAACAGATTATCGATCGAAACGACGCATATTTGATCACTGTAGCACTTTTTATAAAGCATTGAATAAGAGCAAAAAAGCGCTAGGGAAGGAATATTGGACAACCTAATATATATATTACTAATACAAATTTATACATAAAAATAAATAATGCCTTCAATACTCCTTATCCTTTTACTATTAAGAACACTCATATCACTATCGTCCCTGCAATCAGTAAAAACGTGTTTATATTTCCCTTATACTGGTAAAACATCGAAGTCACTTTGAAGTACCGGCTATAGTAGTGTATGAGTTTCTGAAAACACCTAGACAGCTAGTTATGACCAATTAGTGGTGATCGTGTCATCCATTTTTTATATGAATTACATCCTTCTAGCCAGTCTGTTGTATGTAAATTCAGTGTTGACCTGTATTTTTGCGAACATTTCTCATTAACTTTCTTCTAGAAACAGCATAAACTCTACGATAATAAAAAAATCCAATTCATTTATTCTATAATAACCAGAATCATATTCGGAAAAGAGGATTCTTGTGCAAATGTATGCCACTAAATGAGTTTTTGATATTAAAAACTTCTAAAAATCATATCCAATTTTCATTGAGATCAATAGTGAAGCTGAGAAAATTACAACTTTCTCATCAGATATTCGCATTTCAGTAAAAATGTTTAATGAAAAACACAATTCCCCAACCAAGAAATTCATATTCATATTTTTGCAATTCTCTGCCAAAGCCTGCTATGCGCTGTCGACGATAATCCCTCAATATCTGCTCAAAGTTGTATCATCATAAATATTTCCTGTGGATTTCACAAAACACACACATATACATAGCGTTCTACCATCGTAATACCAAAATATACAAGCAGCAACAACAATGCTGTCGTCCCTGCAGTCGTCAGTGGCACATTTCCGTTTATCTGCGATAGGCTGCTGTTGCACTAAATCGAAAGATTATCTGCGAGCAAGCAAACATTGAAAACTCAATTGAATTCGTAGCAAAATGCAATCATTCCATTTCTCACTGCATGCACTAAGGTTTGCACATCGAAAATTATATTTTGGCTGGCACTGGCGTCCAGTGGGAATTTGTGTGAGTGTGTATGTTTGCTTGTGTTTTTGTTACAAAATTTGAAAGAATTTCGTTGTGCCTGCTTATGACTGCTGCCGGCTGATAATCGCCTTGCCAGGCTCAAAGATTACTGCAAGCTGATTATGAGTTGCTTGTGTGTGTGTGTATGTGTCTATGCAGTGTTGAGTTGTGGTTATTATTGCAGCATTTTTGATTTTTTTTTTGTGAATTATCATTTCGTTTGCACTGGTGCCTGTTGGCTCATGCGGCTGGTAATTGCGATATTATCACCGCATTTTGCTATTTCCCAGCTGTAATTGAAATTTTTATTATTTGGCAGCAAACTCCTTTTTTTTGCTTTTTCTCCGCATTTTCTAAGGCGCAAAATTATTTTCCATTATTCTTTTGATGTGCGCTGATAATTCGTTTACGGATTTATTACGCTTAACGGTGCACAAATTTCACATTTTTCCCCTTCAAATTACAACAAAAGCTTATCTACAATTGCGCGCTGTTAATCTTTTCCAACGAAAGCAAAAAAAAATTTTGCTTACAATTAAGCTCAAAATTCTTGGCTGCCTGCGCTCATTCTCATTCTCCATTTTAATTAGTTGCATTACGTTGGCTTTGTGTGGTAAATTTGCCTTCAGCTGCAGCTTTGACGCGCTGCGGTTGCACTTGAGCGAGAAAAAGTTGTTTTCAAAAGCCAAGCAAAGCAAAGAAATAATCAAAGAAAGTGCGGAGAAAAAAAATATCGCCTTCATACGGAAATCATTAGGTGTGAATACGCAATTATGCCGCCACATCAGGTTTGCTTTACAACTCAGCTCGCACTACTTTGGCCCTCAACATGAGCTGGTAGGGTTTTAAGTGAAATCAAAAGGCTGCAAGGGTGCAAGGACGAAAGTAACCACGTTTGTGTTATTGTTGTTGTGCCTGCAAGTAGCAATTACTGGCAGATTAGAAGCCACTTCAGACTCTTTCAAAGCCACGCAATCTAGAGGTGTTATGCTACTACTCACATCTACTGTTATGTGTGTATTTGTTGTTATACATATGTATTTGCTCTCCTTTAAACATATACTATTTTCCCTACATGCACTCAATTCTGCATTGACACATGCGAACTGCAACTATTTCTTGTGTGTCAAGCTGAAAAAGTAATATGCCAGCGGAAGGCGACAGGCGGCCGGCGGCTAGTCGTTCATAACCACATTCATTACTTTTGCATTACTTTTGCATTTCTTTGCCAGTTTTTGTTTCTATTGCTTTTCTTTTTTCTTCATCTTTTTCAACGAGGTATTGAGAGCGCTAAGCTTATGTTACAACTCATTAAAAAATGTTGCTCATTCATAGTTGTTTAATTATTAATACAAATATATGAATATATACATGTAGGTGGGGAAGGAATGATTTTAGGGGTTTAATATATTAAATAAAAATTCTTACGAGAACCTCATGAGAAACAACCTTTAAGGTGGCCGAAAACAAAAATTAAGTATCTGGAGATTTTGTTTCTCTAAAACATAATTCGTTCAGAAAAAATCTTGATTATGATTTTTTAGTTAAAAAATAAATAAAATATATTTAAAAGAAATTTCAGGAAAATTATAACATTTTTAGTTGTACCAAGGTCTATTATAATAGATTTTTCAAAATTCAAAATGGTGAACGATATTTTTAAAGATTCAACGGAATCGGGTGAAATTTGTTATTCGGGGGTTCTTGGGGATTACGAATTTGACGTTACTTTTCAAAAATAAAAAATAGCGAACCAATATGGTGAACACATTTTAAAAATTCGCCATATTGCATCCACCATTTTGAATTTTGAAAAACCGACACCATATTCGTAATCAGAGACACCGAAAACCCCCGAGTAACGAGTTTCGAGCGGTTCTGATGAATTTTTCCAATATGGAACCGCCATTTTGAAAAATATTGACAAACCGACGACGGATTTGGATTTAGCGACACCTTACTATGTGTACTATAACATAGTAAGACCCCCAGGTCATGACAAAAATATTTTTTGTGTGGCTGCATCTTTAAAACATAAAACAAAAATCAAAAACAAGAAAAAACGTTAACTTCGGCTGTACCGAAGCTAATATACCCTTCACAGGTGCATTTCTCTTAGTAACTATGTGTTTAAGCAAAAAAAAAGAAAACATTTTACTATTTCGTTTTAGCCGGGATGTTTGCTAGAAACATTAAGGTTATATAGTTAAGCGATCTGAACAATTTCTTCGGAGATTATATTATTACCTTAAGCAGTAATCCATGTCAAATTTCGTGAAGACACTACATCAAATGCGAACATTTTCCATACAAGCCATTGATTCCGATCGTTCGGTTTGTATGGCAGCTATATGCTATAGTAAACCGATCTGAACAATTTTTTTGGAGATTAAATTATTTCTGTGAACAATGACTCACACCAAATTTCGTGAAGATATGTAGTAAAATGCGGAAGTTTTCCATACAAGCCCTTGATTCCGATCGTTCAGTTTGTATGGGAGCTATATGATATAGTGGTCCGATATCGGCAGTTCCGACAAATGAGCAGCTTCTTGAAGAGAAGATAACATCTGGCAAAATTTCATAACGATATCTTAAAAACTGAAGGACTAGTTCGAATATATACAGACAGACGGACGGACGGACGGACAGACAGACGGACATGGCTAAATCGACTCAGTATATACTTTATAGGGCCTCCGACGCTTCCTTCTGGGTGTTACAAACTTCGTGACAAACTTAATATACCCTGTTCAGGGTATAAAAAATATTATGCTCAAAGTTTTTGTAATTTTCCAGAAGACACCAGTTTTTATTGATTTGGATTATGTGAAGATGAAGGGCAAAAATTTATTTTAAACGTCGTTCGAAAATAAGGAAGATTTCTTTTTTACTTGCTTATTTATCACGATGTCTGTCTCTTGTAATCTTTACTTTAGGTGTCCTCTGACCCTTTCTTAAGACAACGTCGAAAGGAGAACCTGCTTTTAACCTAAGCTAAGTCCATGATTTGCTGACTTTTTAGAATAAAATATAATTTTTATAAAGGAAAATGCCATTTATAGCTTTCTTAATAAACAGTTAACACCCTAATGCCAACATATGTATATGTATTCCTATAGCAACATACTATCCTCCTCCTACTCACATGCATTTGCTATGCACATGACATTTTTTCACTAACGATGTTTCTCTTGCGTTCATTTAATTACAGTGTTAGAGTCAGATCCGCTTTTATTGCGTCGCGCCCGACATGTCATAACGGAAACGGAACGTACACAAGACGCGGCTGAAGCCTTAAAGGCACAAGACTACACAAAGGTGAGTTGCATGCGATTATATATTTTTAATTAATGCCTGCGTGTGAGAGCAGCGACAAATAAGTAAATAAATAAATTTATAAATGTGTATATATACAAGTAAATACATGAAAAATATGAATATTGCAGCAAACAAGGCTTTAGCAACATAATAAATTTAATAATTTAAAATGTCAGCGAGTAAAATTTTTAAAAATTATTTTTCGGAATAAATGCTTTCAAGAAACATAAAGTTAAATACATTTTGAGCTTTTGTCCTATACCATCCAAAGTGGTACACACTGCGTATACGTAATATATATTTTCATACAAAAACAGAAGTTACGTAGTAGTGGAGATCTCAATTTCAAATTTCAATTGACTCAACTGAAGAACAAGAAACACGTTAAACACTTGGTGATTGCTGAGTTTCTAATTATTTTCTCTGGAAATTTTGAAAATTAAAATCTCCAGCGCTGTGCTCATTTCAGGTTTCAAGATTCAAAAGAAACCTCAGCATTCACCAACATTGATAGATTGCTGAATAGCCAAACACATTCAAAGCAGCTTCAACTCATTTTCATTACCCAAAAAAAGAGCCGACAAATCCGAATAACTGACTTCAATTGAAGCCACAGAGCAAACCCGACAGCGCATTTGGCATTTTCAACACTCGGTGACTCAAGCGCCTGTAACTATCGGCTTAGTGTAATCTTTTATGGCATTGTGTGTGTACTTTTGCATGTGATGATTGAAGTTGTACAATAATTGCGGCACATGCAGTGTGAACGGAGTATGCAAATGATTAGTATGTGTGAGTGTATGTGTGTGTGTAAGTGCAAGTGGCAATACAAAAGAGCAATGCTCATTAGCTGCAAATTACATACGTTTGACCTCACATGAACTGTGTGGCTGAGGGGCGAAGCTCTTTTCGCAAGCAGCGTGAAAATTTATGCTCACAAACATCTACATACCAAGTGCTTTGTGCTGTATCTAGATTTTTTGGTCTTTTCAACTAGTAATTGAAATAGAGAATGATGAAAAAGCATCGAAAGGTGTAATGAAAGAAATGAGAAAGACTTGGTGCACTATTTTTTTAAAGTTTACAATGCGAAAAGTCAAAATTAGTGGTCTCTATAATGTTGGCTATGAGTATACCGAGTCTTCAAATAATTAAACTGCTTTGGGTTTCTTTTGTGCTCAGTTCTTCGATTAATAAAATGCATGGGATACCATTGCCTTTTGTCACTATTGCTTTCATTTAAACCATAAAATCCACTCGAGAAGTAATTAAAACTACTTCAAATTTAAATAAATGAAATTAATTCACTCCGCTCCTAAAGGTAGGCAACGATTGGTGTCTGATTTACTTGTCGAAGAAATCTTTGCAATTTTGAAGAAATTTTCAATGTATGAAACTCTTTACTATTCTTAAATTAAACTTTTCACATTTGAAACATTATAATTCCTCCCAAATTCCATTTAACTAAATAATTATAGTTGCACCAGTGAAGTCAAAATTTCATGAAAACTAAAATTCCCTTTAAAAATGGCATTTCCAAACATGATGTACTCTAATGACCCACACACCTGATACTTGCAATGCGCATTCTTCAATTACAGCAACTAAAGCAGCGCTTTTGTTTTTCCAGCTAATTCTTGTATTACTAATTGGTAGAACTGCAACTGGAGAGGCCTTTCAGCGCCGCACTCTCACATAATCACTGCATTTCATTTTTTGGGGCATACATGCCGACTGTCGACACTGAATACCTACTCCATAAGCGAATATGCTGCAATGCACTGCCTCACAGCGTGTTGCGCCGCTTGGCTCTTTGCCTCACTTGAGTTTCTTTAAAACTACTTTTTTCACGCCGTGCTACTTTTTCCCATTACAACCCTGCTCTTTTGTAATTTTCGCATTTAATATGACGCTAATAGGCTCTCTCAAAGGCAGGATGTATGCGCGGCAGACGCGCCCGTGAGTTGCAGCGTCGGAGTTTTACAAAATTTGATATGCAAATATGGCAAACTGTTTTTCAGCAGGGAGCAGGGAGGGTGTAGCTGATTGGGTGGGCTCTTTCAGACAAATGCCAGCGTATGTGTTGTGCTATGTTGTGTATGCATGTGTGTTTGAGAGTGTCTATTCAAGTCTGCAATCAGCGAATTTGATTTATTCAACACCTTCATACAGGCACATTCACACACACCCTTCATTTGTATATGGATATTGAGGGAGCAAATACAGGGTGGTAAAGGAAAATTTAATGAAATTTAAACTAACTCATGAAAATTTCATTTCATTAAATTATTATGAATCCATTGCTAAATTATATCTTGTTTTTTAGACTTTATGAGTTCTTAAGAAATGTTTAAAAAATTTTGTTTATTTAACAAATTTGCTGAAAATTTATCCGACTTTTGGTTTCTGGATATATCATATTTTATCAGATTATTAAATTTACTAAGGAATTGTGTCATACATCTTACTTATAAAAATTTATTTTAAAAAGTTTCATTCAAATTCAAAAAATCAATTAGTTGAATCACCCTGTTTCACACAAGTTATACACTATGGTACTACATTCTTTCGCAATTTCATGGTTCAACAACTTTTCGATGAGAACTTGCGCTCCAACGATTGAATGAGGTGGCATTCTACAAATTGTGAAAAAATATACCATATGGCAACCTGATAAGCTTAAATTAGACCGTATAATTCGAGTGCAGAATCGTTGGCGAAGGTATGTGTTAATCTTTTGTTTCGATGGCATATTTTACATGAAAAGAAATGGTGTCAAGGAGGGTAATAATGCAGAAGAAAGAGGGTTAATCAGAGAACATTTAAGAAAAATAATAAAGTAACTTAAACTTGATGTAACTTGAAGAGACTTCTGATTTTCGTACAGTGGCGAAAGTTATATCGCATGATTCTAAGTGTCTCTACTGGGTCTCACTAAAACCATAATTCATCATTCGTCATAGAATTTTTTATTTTTGGAATATCTGAAGAGGGTATTATGTATAACCCGGGATTAAGAAATTGCTCTGAATTATATCAGAGACATCAGTTGTGGAGCTAAATATATAGAAATATTTAGCTTATACTCCTCCTAAAGGGCTTAAGCTTAACCCAAAAGCACATTTATGCTCCTTAAGCTCAGACGAAACCACTTAATTACAGAAAGAGCCGGACAAGGCGAAAATGAAGAACACATCAAGTATAATTCAACTAACACATAAAATAAAGTAAAACACACACATACAAGCAAACACTCACAACTCAGACAACAAGCATCTAGTTTTTGACTTTAATCTAACAATCTGGTGTAATTAATGACGACCATTGGCCACGCTGGCTGCTAAATGCCTTTTGGGCAACAAGCGAAAAACACTTAACACGAATGCGTGAACCGTTAACCAGCGAATGGAGTGCGCAAAGTGAAGAGCAGAACAGCAAGAAAGATCACAAGCAAAAAGCAGAATGTATGTGGGAGAGAAGGACAGTGAGAGTGAGAGTGTGAGTGTGACAGTATGATAGTGAAAGAGGAAAGCCGTGGTGGCCCGTAGGTGCGGTAGAGAAACCGACGCTTTCGCTGCGAACAAAAGAAAGATTAATTACCAGTTTGGCCTGTCGCATGGCCCAAGGGTCACGCTGAGTGCGTGCATCAAATTGGCATGAATTGCGTGGAAAGAGCATGTGTAATAAGCGGAAGCTCAAAGTGAATGTGAAAGCGCATATGAAAGTTGGCAAACTAACTATTTTTAATGTATATATTACTGTGTTCAGAGAAATATCTATATGTATGCTAGAGTGAATATTTCAAAAAAAATTATACCAATGAACTGTCGACTTCTGTATAATAATTTTATTTTTTTGTGTGGCTTAATAGAAATTAAAGGTTGATAGTTGAGTTCTATTAATATTCAAATCTTCTTATTCAAACACACTAAGAAATGTGAATTAGATTATAAAATGTTTTAAAGCAAGCGACGCTATATTAAATACACTTCTTAACAATTTCAAAGCAATTTACTTGTTCCAGCATTCTTGTTTTACGCCTAAATCATTTACTAAATGTTTATATGTATGCGTGCATACAGCGCTCATACTTCGCAGCAGTTGTCAGTGGTTACTTTGGTAATAATATGTAGAAGCTAATTTCCGTTTCCGTTGGTGGACGTGTGAGTTCCACTAAGTTACACATATGTACATATTTCATCTTTAATACGAGTGAACCTGTAGGAAATTTTAATATAATATGTACTTATTTATACTGAAGCAGATTGAAAGAAAATCCAAGTTTACTACCTGTAGACAAGCCTTTTAGCAACTCTTAGCTTTCCTGCAGGGTATGTGCCATGCTCTTTCATCATATTATATTTGCCACTGCGTTGGTATGCATGACTTATTTTCTTAACAATTTTTGTACGCTAGCAACATGTTGCACGGAGTATAATCATTTTGTGACATAACCTACAAAACGACGCTATGCATGATTAGTTTGGATATTACGTTCAACAAATCCGCTAGAGAAACGTTCCGCGCTATTAATGGTGTTTTGGGGGATGGTACTCTATCACTTCGAAATGGTCGTGGTCGAAGGCCGGTGAATCGTTCCAAACAGTGGCCAAGCCGGGATTGACGGCCGAAAGGTTTTGCTGTGTGTTTGGTGGGATTGGAAGGGAATCATCCACTATGAACTACTCCCATATGGTCAGACGCTTAATTCTACCATCTACTGGAACAACTGGACCGCTTGAAGCAGGCGATCGACCAGAAGCGTCCAGAATTGGCCAACAGGAAGGGTGTAGTGTTCCGCCAGGACAACGCCAGACCACACTTCGTTGCTGACTGGTCAGCAGCTACGGGAGCTCGGATGGGAGGTTTTATCGCATACACCATATAGCTCGGACATAGTGCCAAGTGATTACAACTTGTTCCTGTCTATGGCGAACGCCCTTGGTGGTGTAAAGTTGAACTCAAAAGAGGCTTGTGAAAAGTGGCTGTCCGAGTTCCTCGCAAATAAGAAGGGGAGCTTCTACGAGGGGGTTATTATGAAGTTGCCGTCTAGATGGAAATAGATTATCGAACGAAACGGCACATATTTGAACTAAATCCGATCACTAACCTAATATAAACTATATAGAAATGGGGTACTAAATATCAAGTTTATCAGGTTGGGGAGACGATTTTATTTGGAAGGTAATAATTATTTCAAGGAGGTGTCAGTGTGAAATATGACGAAAATATAGCATAGTTTTAGACGACTATATTATCTATTATTGATTGGTTATGAACTAAGGTTAGAAATTGATTTTAGAGTACCAGTTTTGAACTTAAGAATAAGAAAAGGTTTAGCTTTAGAAAATTTGTGTAAACGTAAAAAATGTGCCACACTCCTTACACTAATTATTCAAAATCTTACGTAGAAACGTAAACATAACGTTACACGTTAACTACAGGGTTGAGTTCTCATGTGAAACAGTTCGAAATTTCCAATAGGTGTGGTCTCGCAAAGTCGTTTCACAGCATGCTCTAAAATCAAGTGTTTATTTTCAACATTTCTGTGGATAATATAAACTCGATATTCGGCTCGACCCGAATTTATCTCTGACTTACTTGCTTTTTGCGTTTCTGTTGTTTTATTTATTATCCTGATATGCCTTTTATTGCTTGCTATATTGGCGTCTGATATTTGTACTTACTTGTCTATAACACATTCTCTCCATTGCCTTAGTGTTATGTTATTGCCACTTACTTAGTTGCTTTTTTTATAGCTGCGGATGGTTTTATAAATAGTGTGTTAAAAATGTAATAACTTATCGCCATTCGAGTCAGCTATATATGCACGTATTGGTCGGAGTTAATAATAGAAAGCAACTGAGAGTATAAAATTGAGCTATTTGATTGAAAATTTCGTTACCTTGGTAATCAGTATATAAAAATAGGCAGATATACGAACTGATAAGTACTTTATTTTCACTAGGGGTGTCTAAGATTTTTATTTTATGTAGAGAAGAGGCACTTGTACTCTTGACACTCAAATAATTATATAATACAACCGCTTGAGTCACCCTGTATACTAGTAAATAATTTAATTTTTTCCCGCACGCTCTTACAAGTATTTCAACTTACAAACATACCCACACCCACATACACACATGTGCCAATTGATATTTACTTATGTATTTCCGTATTGCTTTATTTTCTTTCACATATCCTGTCGGTAACGTATACGCCATGGATGCCTGCTACGTGCTGCCAACGCAATTGCCATTAAATGCTGCTGTTGTGTTTCATTTCGATCGCTATTACTACACCGCCACCTTCCCGTTGCTTGGCTGGCTGGCAGATGGGCGCACTAATGAAAGCGTCACATACATCACTACGTGACGATTTCGAAGTATCCTGCCGCGAATTGGACGTCCTGGTGGATGCGGCCATTAATTGTTCCGGTGTTTTGGGATCACGTATGACCGGCGGTGGCTTTGGCGGCTGCACCGTTACGCTGCTGCAACGCGCTGCGGTCGACAATGTGATTGCGACGATGCGTACAAATTTCACTAAAGAATTCAATAAAGACGCCGCTGACCGCTTGGAATTCTACATGTGCGTACCCAGCAATGGGGCGCGACGTGTCGAGTTGTGAGGCAGAATGAAATAAGCATTACCGTGAGCGAAAAAACTGTAAATAAATGCGCAAAGCTAAGGGAAAACGTAAACGTATACGTTAAAGTAAACGACGGAAAGCGTAGATATTAATAAAATAAAATACAAAGTAATTGTACAAAGAGAGAAATGCATTTGAATTGTGGTGTTAGTTGTATTTAATTGAGGAATGGGTTGCGTTGGTGCTTTAAGTTGTGGACCAACACGTAGCTAATTTTACGGGATTATAAATATTAAGGTTAGTAAAGGTTTTTGTATAAAGAAGCTGCTGCAATCTTAAAAAGTTTCCAATCGCGAATCCTACTTTCGCAGTAGAAACGCCTCAAAGTATGTTCAATTCCTTTGAGTATTATTGCTAGGGTTACCATGTGATGTTAGATAAATTTTACTAGTTTTGTAGAAACCTTCTACAGCTCAACCTTTTCTTTGGTTGATCCAATCACCAAGTTGGAAACTAGTACTCTAAAACCAAGTTTAAAGCCATTATGATAGAATTGGTCCCTAACCAGTACAAAATAGTTAATGGAGTCGCCTAAAACTGTGCTATACTTTTTATCATATTTCACATCGACAAATTAGTTATAAATCCAAAGAATACATTCTTTGATAAATCGATATTTAAAATAAGTTCACTTATCATAATGCGGAATAATTATAAAAAAAAAAAACAAAACAAAAGATTTCTTAAATTATATCTTCAATATTCATACAAACTTACTTGTTTCTTTGATTACACAAGTATACACGGTTTTGGATCTGGGCAACCAAAAGTGGTTTCTATGACAATTGATGACACTGAATCCGAATCTTCATTTCGTTTTTTAAGATTGATTCTAGTTTTAGAAATAATCAAGAATTTAATTTTTTATGATTTTTGTCAAATAATATTCATTTTATTAACTTAAATGTAACATATCAGAAATGAAGATTGGTGGAACTTTGCCTTTTGTATTGTTTAGTATCTGTTTCACATATTAGAGTCCAAAAGTAGTCGCTCATCATGCCTTCATCCCAAAATCCTTGGTATCTTCTCTCAATGTTGGCTAGATCTTGGTGTAGCCGCTCTCCTTGTTCGTCGCTCGTATCACCCAAGTTTTCGGGAAAAAAATCGAGATGGGAATACAGAAAATGGATCTTTAGAGACATTCTAGCTCCAATCTTTCGATAATTTTGCAACATATCGCCAATAATTTCCTTAAAATTAGGGGATTTGTGATTACCAAGAAAGTGGTGAACGATATTTTGAAAAGATGCCCATGCGGCTGCTTCATCGGGCGATAAACATTTTGAAAATTTTTTATCAGCCATTAATTTTCTAATTTCAGGTCCGACAAATATTCCTTCTTCGATTTTTGCATATGACAATTTAGGAAACAACTTAACTAAATACTGAAAAGCCGGAGCTTCACGGTTTAATGTTTTGATGAAGTTCTTTATAAGGCCTAGTTTAATGTGAAGAGGTGGCAGGAAAATGTCTTGTGGATTTACAAGTGGTTCAGCGGAGACGTTTTGCTGTCCAGGCTCATATTGAGTACGTCTTTGCTTTGTACTCACGTTCTCTCAATGACCACTTATACAGCTTTGTTTTGCATGCGTTACAAATAAATTTCGGTATCCATGACTTATGAGTGTCTGCTACTCTGAAACCAAAGTAGTGCAGATACGCATCTTTGAGCGCATTTCTTATTATTTTGCCACTTTTTTAATCATATAACTACCACAAACGTAACAAAAACACTTTGAATCAACTTTGCAACACTGTCTCTGCATTTTTATTTGCTCTAATCACTTATTTTATTTTACTGCTACAGTTGAAATGACTCAAGCAGTGCCTGTAAGATTGGGAGAATTTTCCTCAATCGGTATTTAATTACTGTGCTTGTAACAGCACAATGGTGCTATCATGCGATAACTCGGAAACTAGAATCAATCTTAAAAAACTAAATGCATATTCGAATTCAGCATATCAAATATAGTTAAGAATCGTTCTTATCTGCTCAGATCCAAAAGTTGACCTGAATTTGTAAACTTGTGTTATTATTTCTTGAGTAATAAATCTTAACTCTAGATTTTTGAGTTTTTTTCTCCCTCAGCGGCTGCTTCATTAGAATTAATTTGTGCAACAATTTGCTTGTAATATATCTCATTGCCGATAAGTTTGATCACTTTTTTTGAATAAGGCATTAATTATAAACTGCTGAAAGCTTTTTAAAGTATAATCATCTCATTTACAGCAAAATAAAAAAATTGATTTTATTGAAAGTGTATCGCAGTTGATGAATATCAAAATAAGGTAGCACATAAATAGATTGCGAAAAGTATACTAGTTGAAAAAAAAAACTTTTTCACGAATATAATGAGTAACAAAGTTGTAAATAGCAAAGTTTTACAAACTGAAAAATCTGCGCGCTCAAATTCCATTCAATTAATCGCTACAAAATGAAGTTCATATTAAAAACGGTGAAGTGAAGCCAAGAGAGTGCGAAAAAAACTGCTAAACACAAATAAGGTAAGTTCTAAAAATATAAAAAGGCATTGAGACGGTAATGAAATTCGTATCACTTAGACGTATAGAATGCTCTATCAGCTAGAAAAGCTAGGAATTTTCTTTCTCAAAGCTTATTGTTTTGAGCTATGATAAGTTATAAAGTTAGTTAGTTATCAATGGAAGTTTCTGTCGAAAGCGATGTCTATTTTTCAAGGAATCTGGAATATAAAAAATCTTAGATACATAATTTAAATTATTAAGTCAGAAAGTTAGTCAAAATTGAGCTTCTCGCAGTCAAGTTCACATACATATTACTCATGCGACATGAAGAGAAAATTGCCCATACTGTCGCCATACTACCATTTTTGTAATCAAAAAACCATCAGCGTCTTAAACAAATCAGAAGAAATTCAACAACTAAGTTAAATCATACAGATCAAACAGGACAACCTTTTTCCGATTAACCAACTATACAAAGTTTTGCACTCCTCTGTAACTATTTTCCAAAAACGTTTGGTCTCTTCTTTTTCACTTATTGTCACAACTGTCATTTACCGAATTTAGATCTTGTTTATCGGTCAATACATCAATGAAATTGAGAGAACATATTTTGTGTTATTCGGTAGGGGAAATAAATTGAAAGAAAGTACCAATTTATCGTTATCCTGCGGGCAAGAGGAAAGATTTGTATGTATGTTTTTAATGAATAAACTCAAAAACTACTGTGCCGATTTACATTCACCCCGAGTAACATAGACTATATTTTGATAGAATCTCAATTTTCTAGAAATAGTTTCCAGGTGAGGGTATCAAAAAGACCAAGGATGGAGCATCTTAATCTGAAACAGAAAATTGGCCTGCAAGTCATTCTCTTCGCAGCGCAATCGCGTGCCAGAGAGTCGAGTAACGAGCGCTCGTAACTGCTTGCTGAACAAAATTTCAAAACCTCCCAAGTACGCGCTTGAGTTCGGAGCGTGCGCAGCGGCTTGAAGAACAAAATTTATGAAATATACAAGCTCGCACTGGGCCGTCGAGCTCTGAGCGTTCCCAACGCCTTCATAATCAGATAGAAAGACAACGGACCGCTACAACAACAACAACGGACACCAAAGACTAGAGGTCGTAATCAAGTATTAGCTCATTGCAAATAAGATATAATTTCATGTTCGAATTTTCCCCATTTTACTTTTTTAAAATGAACCCACGCAAGAAACAGCAAAGTACAAACATATGTTTGGGAGAGTGTGTATAAGTGTGTAAAAACTTATAACTTTTGAAATGTTTGTTTAAACCCGTGCGAATCCGCAGCGGTCTGCTAGTTATATATAAATTAAGGTATCTAACTGCGGCGTACAATCCCAAGACTCTCAAGAGTTAAACATTAGAATAGGGCAAGCAATTGAAAACAATTTTACGCATATTGGTAAAGACTCTCTACTACGAAAAATTTTGTATGAAATGTAAATTTTGTATAAAAAAGGTATACAAAACTCCACTCCAAAGAAATTCATAGACTAAGCCCAAATCAGTCAGTATTAAATATATAGATAGGATTACCTTGACACTCATATTTACCTGATTTATAAAAGCCTGCTCTCTCACTCTCTTCATGTAAAATCTCTTCTAGTAGGCTCTCTTTTTCTTAATTCGCTCATTTACCGAATTAATACCTTATTTATCGGTATCGCAGCAGAATTGAGAAAACATGTTTAGTGTTATTCGGTAGCTGTAATATACTTGGACGATTGAAAGCAGCTTCCAATGTATAGTTTATTTGTTAAAACTTCTTAGAGCTCACCCACCTTCAAAGGTTCAATATTTACTATAGTAATAGTTACAGTAATAATATTTTTTCACACATATATAAACTGGTACATACCTCTGTGTTATATCAATAAGTTTGGATTAACACCCAACCGAATTTAATCCACACGTCATTTTCTTGTTTGTCTCCCTCTTTATCTTTCACTCTCTTCTTATTCACATGCTGACAAATAACTGCAATTTCACACCGAATGCTTTATCACCATGGAAAAGTGCTCAAACTGCATATAAAAAAATCGTCAAAAAGTATTGACCCTAACTCCTGTAATTAGTGAGACAAAGGAGAGAATATGAAATACAACAATGCATACTGTATATATGTATGTATGTATTTGTTGTATTTGTGTTAAAGCAATCAATAGTGCGGCGTTAAATTCCGCTGTTCGTCATGCCGCACACACAAGGGAGTATTTATGGAATTTCGCAAAAAGTATTAAATAAATAAAGCAGCTGAGCACCAAAACAATTGATTGCAAATACCGAAATTTTTTTTGCTTCATTTTTTTTTGTTTTTACAGCAAAAAAAATGTTGCGTTTGTCTGTATGTATGTAAGGGCGAATGTAGACGCGTAAAAAATAATTTCAAATACTATGTAGTAAATTTAATATTTGCAAAAGAAATATGGCAGCTGTCATTTCCATAGTGCGCTGGCTAAGGGAATTGGTTTTACAATGGCGGTGGCTGGCGGTGAATGTGGCTGCTGTGAGCAGGGTTGCCATTTCGATGGTATTGGAGTGAAAGTAGTTGATTTTTGTGAATTAAGGGGTTGTGTAAATTAAAATTGAGAAACCATCTTCTTTGTCTATGGTTTATTGAAACCATTTCAGAACGACTCAGAAAAATCCTTTAAAAAATGCTAGCTAAAACTCCAATTTCATTTAGAACATTAACACTCTATACAAGCTTTGTTATCTTGTAAGCCAATAGCAAAAGAACACTCTCTAAAATGCAAAAATAGCAAACTCGCTTAAGGGGACCCCAACATACTCGATTTCAAATTTTGACGATTTTCAATGGGCTGGTAAATGAACATAAATTATTTTTTAGTGTTGTAATACATTTATTTGAAGGCTTAAAAAAGAAGACAAAAATCCAACGGGTTTAGAAAGAGTACATATTTGTCTCTGGTATGAATTAGGATTATCAATTTCGCACAAAAATTAACAAAATGGCGGACCTTTGAAAATTTTTTTTTGAAAATCGCCTTTTTTTAGCCACACATCAAGTTGAAAAGTAAAGAAGATCTTCACTGATTTGATTTATCCTAGTTCCTAACAAAGCTGAATATGAATAGAATAACGTATTAAAATTTGGAACCGATTGGAGTAATAGGTTTTGAGTAACCTCATGCGCCAGTCGTAAAAACACTGTTTCGAGAAAAACGCTTTTAAAGTTTTGAGAAGCAAATTCTTGGGTATAAAACCTACCTACGTTCAATCAATCAATCAATCGGCTATATCTTCAAGAGTTTTTGAAATTTTAACTTGAAAGGAACTTCTTGAATAGTTATAAGTTCGAATTAAATAAAAAAATCGATTTTTTGAAACCGAGAATGGGACATAAGCGACAATGATATTTCAAGACCTCTCAAAATACCAAATGTAAACCAAATGACGTATGAGTTTGACCCATCAGAAAAAAATGTATCTGAGCTGAGCATGATTTTGTCACTCTCTTATCCAAAATTTTTTTTTTTTAGAAATTTTTTAAATATTATTGCTTAATTTTTTCAATTTTCCACGTGGTGGCAACTCAGCATAGAGTAGAGCTTTAGTTTTTCGTCGTTTGTAACTCACAATGTGGCACGTTATGTATTTGTTCTACGGTCCAGCGCGTCGTTGTGTCAACAAAATTGTTGGAATAACAAATAAAATAGTCAATATTTATTTTGTTCCTATACAAATACGCTCCGATGATGATGGCTGCGACACACACACACGCGCAAAAGCACACAAACACAAAAGCACATGCATACATATGTATGGGTATGCAGTCCAACAGACATTGAATGCAACAAATGCGAGGACTCACACAAATCAACAGGGTGGACGAGTTTTTCGCTCGATATTGATTTGAGCAACATGTTGGCAAGCTCAACATACTGACATACACATAGACATCCTAGACATACTAGAAATACTAGTCATCCTCATGGAGCTAGCGTGTAACCTGCAGCACTTCAGCTGTTGACCAGCAGCGCCATCTAACTCACCATCACTACGCAGGCAGTGGGGGTCCAATAGCAGCTACGAATAGCACACATCAGTTGCTCAAACTCGCATGTGGGTTTGTATACATCATTTGTATGAGTGTGAGTGTGTGTATCGCACCCTCGCATATTTCAGATAATTGAAGCGTACATTTGTGGCAACAGACAGTGATTTCTTTTGTTGATTGTTGACGAATCGACGAAATTTTGTATTTTCATATGCTTGCATGAGTAAATATACATATGTGTATGGAAATATATTTTTATGAGAGTATATGGGAAAGTACTTGTTGTTAAAGAAAATCAAAATTCATTGCCGGAATTGGAGCTCAAAGATGGCATATGTAAAATTCCGATTGAGTGATGAACGTGAGATGAGTTCGAGGAAATTGGTGACCTAAAATGTCTTTAGATGATTGTTGGTGTGGATTTTTCAACGCGGAAATTATTCTAACTGAATCAGCAATGCTTGGCAGGGGCAAAATGAGGTCAAAAAGGACGTGGTGATAAGACTATGGATCACCAGGAAAACCTTGGCTCTGACACGTTCTCTCTATGACTACCATTCATATGATATATGTATTTTCCGCCGACCCATAGATGTATGGATACTAATCCTATTTCCCTTATAACAACGCAGTCCTACTAAAAATAAGTCCATGGATTTTGTTTGTATTGGTATTCATCACTTGATATGATATTTTGAATTTCTGTGGAACCTGAGCGGAATATCAGTCCATTAAAAATAGAACACCAACCAACAATCACTCGAAACATATCTGGAGGGCCTGAAAGATTTCCGTAAGAAGATAGACGAACTACTCGATCGATGATGGCTTTACTGGGAAGCGCATCCACGGGTCACTTCGGACTCAACTTAAATTTGATGATGCCAAATGCTGTGTATTTAATTTCTAGAATTATAGGATGGACCGGTCTATGCGCTACCAGCCTACGTAAATACTTCAAGTACAACAAAAACGAAAAGCTCCGAGAAGTTAGAAGTTCTACACTTATCAATGACATCGATAGGTCTAACATTTCTCGTTGTCGATAAAAAAATTTCGAACCGAACACTGATTTTGGTAATAAAATTCAATGATTTGCAAGCGTTGCTCGTTAGTAAGTCTATTCATGATGAAATGTCAAAGCATACTGAGCATCTTTCTCTTTGACACCATGTCTGAAATCCCACGTGATCTGTCAAATACTAATGCATGGAAATCCTAACCTCAAAAAAATCACCCGTTACTTTAAAATGGAAACTACTCATAAAAGAATATTTTGTTTCTCTATCCAATCTAGGTTTCCAAACAGTTCTTCTTTAAACAACTCAAAACATTTTCAGCTATTGCTGTCACATCTACATATGGAAGACACCACTGAAACCATATGCTAACTTAATTCAATGAAACTCTACTATTTCAACTACAACAAAAATAAAACAACAATAAAAGTGTACTAACCACTCTAGTAAACTCATATGAGTAATTCACGTGACATAAAGTGCAAATAATGCAAGTGATGAAAGGAATGCTGATTTATGAGTAGAGCATGTGATGAAAAATCGCATTTGATTACACTGGAGATTACCCGAGGCGAGAGCCACAATACAATGTGAACAGCAGGAACAATACGCCAACATGCCGGAGACGTGAGCATTCGTATACGTGCATTGAGGAGAACTTGAAGAACCCCAGGGGAATACGCAAAACAAGAAAAAAGAAAATAAAAACAAAAAAGAAAGAAAATAAGTAAACAATAAACACAAAGCAGTACCAAATATCACATGACCAAAGCAATAATAAAACTTCAACAAAGCGCATTAGAGTGGACAACCAAAAGGAACGTCAAATCAATGAAATATTTGCGAACGAAGAAAAATATATAACAAACAGAAGAACACATAAAAAAGAAAAAAGTTAGAGGATTAGCCTAAAGAGAACAACGACAATAAGCTTGAAGTTAACGAAAATTCGACGAAAAAAAAATATTTGAAATGACTAACACAACAATAGCGACGAACAACTTTGAAGAGTAGAGATTGGTCGGTGATACATAGGTATGTTTATAAGACTGTTCTTTGTTGGGAACCAAAAGATGTGCGAGGGGACCTCTTAGAAGGGGTTTTGAGAACAAAATTAGCAGTGAGTCGGCTTATAATGAGCATAAAATATAACAGTGTAAGGTAAGTGCAGTGCAGGTAAGTTTGAGATATTTTCTTATAAAAAAGCTCCAGTTTTTTCTTTTGAAGAAAAGTTGAAATGAAAAGACTATTTTAGTCAATGAAATTTTAGACACCTCTACAAAATCTTATTGTCTTTCTCATCAAATTACCTTACCTTCCGACCGTCCCTCGTAAGTTACAACTACGTAGCGCACAACAAAGTTAACAGCTGAAACAACATCGCCCGACTCCCGATGATAAATTTTGTGATTATGATGAGTTATTAACCTAGAACTGACAATGCAGCAGCTAGAACAACAACAGCAAACAATAATGTTAGCAACAATGAAGTCAACAATTTACAGTTGGTTAGCAGAAAAAGAAAACGCAATAGAAACGTATATAGAATGGTAGCAAAAATGGAGAAGGATGCGGGGAAACGAACAATATTCTATTTCGGTTAAATTGTTTATGTGTCTGTGTGGGTGTTGCTATTTATGTTTGTTTAAAAGTCATGCAACATTCGCGCACAAAACAAATATGGATTAATAAACGTAATACCAAATTGTGGAATTTTACAACACCATTATAATGTTTGGCAATTTGTTGGTGTTGGTTGTCATGAGTACAGGAACATGAATTCTCATAAATGAATGTTTTAGTCTGTGGATATGCATTGGTGAACAAAAATATATTTTTTTTTTAAAGAAAATATGTGGAGAATTTTGAGAGTATTCTCACTAATTTATGAAAATATTTTCCTTCTCTATACTCTGATTTTATTTTGTGTTTAACCCCTAACATAAAGTGAGTATTTTTTAGACCCCTTCATATTTGACATAATTGTTAAGTTTAGATGAGCTTGCTCGATTAACCATTGCTCGATAGCTATTGATCAGTGATATCCTCCTGACGAACCCTGCGGTCTTATGCATGTCGAGGTAAGGTTTCGAAGCAAACTATAAAATTGATATACAATACATCGCTCTTAATATTCTGATTAAATCCATAATCTGGATGATCTAATGTTCTTTGCGTGGGTAAGTTGTGAAGGTTTCAGAAATTTTAATTTAATATACTATATCGAATCGTTCAAGGTGCCTTTAGAGCACGCCAGCTTAGATTCTTATATTCGCGGATATCAATTTCAACAGTTATATGAATTACTTTCAGTATAATATATATTTTAATTAAGGGGTTATATGGATTTTGTCGCGTAAAAACTTACTTATTACTTATTTACTTATTTTTTAAATTTTTTTTATTTAAAAAATTATTTATTTAACTCAAACTTTTTTCTGTCTTATAGATACATATTTAAAGAATAATTTCAGAAAGTTCAAAAAATAATATTAAAATTCTTCCATTGTGACGTCATTTCAGGTGACTCCTCAGAAAAAAGGTGCTTCCGCGTTATCAGCATAACTCCTGACAGGATCATCCAAAATGAAAAAAATAAAAATAAGTGTGTTAAGACCATAAGCTCGTGCTTGAATAAAGGAAAGGCAAAAAAGGAAAAATTGGAATTTTGGCAGACATTTTTACAAAAAAATAAAAATTTCGGTCAAATTTGCTTGGCATTTTATTTTTTGAAAATAGTTGTAATGGAAAAAAGAAAAAATCCAAGCACGAGTAAATTGTATTTCGAACACCTGTGCAAATTTTCATCAAGATCAGTTGAGTAGTTTTCGAGAACATTTGACAACCGACTTTGAAAACACGGCTCCGAGAAAAGC
Source organism: Zeugodacus tau (assembly GCA_031772095.1). Taxonomy (NCBI): domain Eukaryota; kingdom Metazoa; phylum Arthropoda; class Insecta; order Diptera; family Tephritidae; genus Zeugodacus; species Zeugodacus tau. The sequence goes on along the minus strand of CM062650.1, from coordinate 59,754,942 downwards.
CCGTTTAAAGTTTTGAGTTACAATAATACCTTCCAAAAGCTGTACATATCTCCGAAACTATTATTCGGATCGAAAAAAAATCTAGAATAATATTCTTCAGATTTTGTAGAAATTAATATTAATAAGCCAAAAAACAAAAAATCCTTTTTTTGAACCCACGAAACCCAAGTAACCCCTTAAGCTCACAATGTGTAAATTATATCTTGTCTGTGGTAATATAGGAAAATCAATGTCTCCTTTTAAATAATTCTTCATCTTGAGTTCTGAGGAAGATTCTCTCAGACTAATGCGGAGATTCGTATTCACAATATATCAACCTCTCTTGAAAAAATATTCACTTCGTGATTGGACTAATCATTGAAATGAATTTAATTCCATGGAAAAAAATTTAAATCCTTTTTAGACATTCTTTGCGATAAAATTTGGTCCAGAAACTCTCATTTGGAACAGTTATTTTGGATTGACATTTAAGAAAGCCACCCTTATATATGTAGATTAGGTTGGAATACGCATAACTTCTTCCGAACGATCGCATCATTGTTGTGAGAAGGTAAGACGCGAATGTTTTCCATATGCTTTGAAAAGATCTAAACTTTGGTTTCAAGAAAGATAAAAATACATAAATTTATTAGCTATGGGATTGAAAGTGAAATGAAAATTTGTTTGTATATTTATAAAAAAAAATGTTTTTTAACAAATTGAGTAAATAATCACATATGAAAAAATTGAAAAGAAAGACCAAACACTTTTTGTGATTTAACCTGTAAAGTCTTTAATACGTGTTGCTAAGTTTCTTACAATCCCCTCTCACATATGTATGTGTGAGCATTCTTACTGTTTTAAACAAAAAAAGCAATTGTTTCCAGCAAAAAAAAAAGAGTTTCAACTTCTAACCACGAAAACATGTTGCTATACACGTAAGTATATTTGTACACATGCATTTCGAAACATGCTCCACATGTATTTATTTGCATGATTTTATTGCTCAATATTACCAAAGAGCAGTTGAACTTTTAATTAAATAAATTTTCCAAAAAATTTCAGCAATCAAATGACTTAAGAGCTGAGGCTGCCAGCCAACCAAGCAACCAAGTCGAGCAAATAAATACCAATGGCATTACAAGTGTGTAAACAAGTGGGGCACAAACAACACAAGAGCTGCTATATAAGCATACAAACACACACACACTCTCACACCAGCTGCAAAGCTTTGCATTTCTACTCCAACACCAGCACATGAAACACACTCTCATGCATACATTCATATTCACAAACGCCCGAAATGCTGGCGATCGAGCTGTGAGCAGCTGAAGCGCAACCCGGAGTAATTAATGTTTAGTACAATAACATACAACAACAACAACAAGTGTAGTGACGCTTCAATTCGGTCTACTTCAAATGTGTGTTTCTATGCTGCATTTTATTTTGACTCAACAGATTTTTTGTTTGCCTGCAATAAATTGTAGTTTGTCTTGTACAGGATATTGTCAGCTCGTTGAGTACGTTCGAACACTTGTCCAACTATTCGCCTGCTATACATACATATGTAGGTATATGGTATGCATGTAACTAAGCTCTGCAATTGTTGGCACTCGGTTGTATTATTATTATTGTTGTTACATATTTTCTTTGGCTTTGTTGCTGTGATTTGCCTAGTTGTTTGCAATTCGTATCTTACTGCTAGACAAAATGCAATTTTATTAAGCATATTCTGTTATGTGTTTCGTTTACATATGAAATTATTTTGTATTGCAAAGGAAGTAGAGCAATAAAAGGGGTAATTTTATAGTTATGGGAGTAATCGGAAATTTTTGGTAATTGTGTGCTTCAATTGATATACCACATTGGTTGTATGGTTGGTATATTAGTTCAGGAACAGAATTGTATCGAAGATATTATCATCTAGGAACTGAGACTTTGGATCTCTAACTTTTCAAACTTACTTCTTCTTACCGATGGGTTACTAATTAAAGAAGCGATGGGAACTAATTATCTAACATATGGAACATATGTTCGAAATGCATCGCGAATCTCCTTTCTCTATGTTACCTGCCACCAAAAGATCAATTGTTTTCATGCCTAAATGATCTGTCTTCTCACTGAATATGATGTGATCTATTAAAAAAATCCGTGAAACACCGAAGATTAAAAACTTTAGGAGAGATGTGATTTTCTATACCTACGTTTTGCAGTTGCATTCAGTTTGCAGTATCCGGATAGTCGTAAGTTGTCGACTATTCGATTAACCGCTCATTTCCGACTATCCGATTAACCATTCATTGTCGACTGTTCGAATAGTGCAAGTTCATTAAACTTCCATTTGTATTTAAAAAAAAAGTGAAACTAACGAAAAATAGGCACAATTGACATTTTCACAAAGAAAGACAAACAATCAAATCGGTGAAGATCTTCTTTACTTTTCAACTTGATGTGTGGCTAAAAAAAAGGCGATTTTCAAAAAAAAAATTTCGAAGGTCCGCCATTTTGTTAATTTTTGTGCGAAAAATAGCATTATTCGGTTAATATTCATACGAACGGTTACAAACAGGGTGTTCCACTAATCGGTTTTCAGGTTATTCGAATATTTTTAAGAGCCCTACTACCTTTCTTTAAATGTAACTAGAGATACAGATTTAATATTATTTATTTTTATTGCAGCACAGACAATACTGGGCCGTCATAGGAGGTGTGCTCAAAAAATAACGGGAATTGAATTGTAAAATTTACATTTACCGATTTTGTCGCTTTTAAAATAGTCACCACTTATGCAGTCCTTTTTGTAAACAGTCACACAAAATCATGTCTGGCGAATATGCTGGCTGGGGCAACGTTGTAGTATAGATCAGGAATTCGGGAACAACCAACGAAGTGTTAGCTTTTAATAAACGAAAATCCACATATTATTTTAACAATTTGACTCTCATGAAATTTGATTTCAAAACGTTAGAGTATTATCAGACACAATTTCAACAAGTAAGGAAAACATAAGTTGGACTGCAACCAAAGATATTCGGCATTAAGTCTTATTAACCGATTTATGCGACATAAAGCCCACCGTATTTTTGAAAAATCTATAATTAAGTATATGGGAGGAAGAGGAAGTTATGACCCGATTTTAACCAATTTAAGCACAGAGTCATGTTATTAGAAGAAAGTGATTCCATCTGAATTAAATTCAAATATCTGTGAGATTTATCGATATTTTCGGTAAAAAAATACTCTTACGCACTGAGTTCTTCAATTTGGATGACATAAGTAAACTTAAATGTTCAAATTCAATTTTCATGGAATCTATAAATCATTATAAAGTTGATTTGATTAGAACAGGCAAATTTATGTTAATGCGGCTTCAGAAGAGATTTTGAACTGTTAACAGATTTATAAACTAAACTCTTAATAAATACATCTAATTATTCCAGATAATAATGGAAGCGATCTATAACTTAACTGTTTATAAATTTTTACTTTATCATAACATAATATAAAGCTTTTTTCGGATTCCCTTCTTTATTAAAATGATTAAGTGTACTATTTAGAACCCGAAATTCCACTTTACGTGGAACTAACCCTCATTCAAACACAATGAACGCCCGAGCATACAAAGAAATAAGCATATTTTATACTCAATAAAAAAAAATCAGAATTGACTTGAATAAAAACATGTTCAGATTTGTGTTGATATTTGAAAATTTCAATTCAACTGCAATTCAATGTTTTTGTCCGCCCAATCGGCTGTTAGTTGCTGCCCAGCTGCTTGTCCAGCTTTTCTTTTGAGCAAGTACTTATGATACTCGCTAGAAATCAAAGCGTCCGCCCAACCGTCGCGCACAAGCGGCTAGTTATACTCATATACATTTGTACTATATGTGTATGTGTTCTCTAAATTGTCCCTTTTTCCGCCACGTCAAGGCGTTCTTTCTTTACGTCACGTCTGTTTGTCGGCCGGCCTACTTGTCGGTTGTTGCGGTTTGTCTTCGATAACGATTCCTTGTAATTTGTTGCGTTCTTCCACTACTGACTGCGGCTAACAAAGCTGCTGCTCAACAACAAATACCGGTTGCTTTGCCACAGCAACAACAACACACACACGACCAACGCTGTGACTGACCAGTGCAACATGAAAGAGGTTGCAACTTTTGTTTTATGTGTTTTCTGGCCACAACAAATTGTGAGTGGAATTTTGTTTGTTTCAAGCATGAAAAACGGGATTTGTACCGCCACACATACATACATTTATAAATACATACATACATGTGAATGCTTGTTGCACATAAAACATATAATAAAGCAGCTGTCTGTGTGTGTCTGATTGTTGCATAAATGCAGCGGTGACAGTGGTCACTGGCAAGAGCACTATAAGAAGCTTTCTTCTGCACCCTCTTCACCGGCCTCCGCCACAACTGCGTTTGTGCTGTTGGCAGTAAATCCTTTTAGTCGTAAAGTGAATTGTGGCATCAGTTGTAGAGATTTTCCAAATGTTCAATGTCCGTCCGTCTGTCTGTCCTTACACAACATTCAGCCCTTCGTGTGTTGTCGTCGATTTTTTCTATAAACTCTTTCAATTACACTAAACTGCTGCACAACTTTGGCTATTGAATGGGAGTTTAAGCCAGCAAAATGTGTTGCTGAAGTGTTGTGCAGGCACTCACAGTATTTGCCAGTATGAGCATTCATCTATATGATATACACATACATAATATGCTGCTTGTTTTTGGTCCTCCATTCGGACATTAAGTACTTAAATAATTTTTTGATAAACCAAAACAATCGCAAGTGAATACTTATGGACTTATGCAATGAGATTTATTTGTGATGCCTTTTGTTGCTTTGGCTCTTTTAGGCAGAACATTTTTCCGTAGAATGAAAAAATGTAATGAGGTTTTGATAGGAGGAATGCCTACTACTTATTATAAAACTATAGGGTTCACTAGCTATTTCACTTAAAATGAAAATTTGGTCAGGAATTTGAGAACCAATGTTTTATTATATGGTTTCAAGGCGTCAGTATATGTATTTTGTCATTGGTCCTAACCTAATCTTCGGAATTCTTGTATAATTATCTGCTAAAATGAAATTATGTTTCGTACTGGCCATATGATCGCCGTAGACGATCAGTGAACATCCGTTAGAGGGTGCTACGGACACAAAGGATAATCTAATATATCAAGCTCATATGGTTAATATATTGTGCAATGAATGGATTGGGTCGCTCAATACTAATCAACTTGTATATTTGCATTGAAAATTAATTAATGTTATTAATTTTAATCTCCTTTAAACAAACCGCAGATTGGGATGTGTTATATCGTGTAATTCTACCCCAGAGGAATATTTCTACGCATAAAAAGACAGCGGCTACGCTGGCTGTGTCATGTTGTTCGAATGGACGAAAGTGCTCTATCTCTGTAAGTGTTCGCTGCAGTATATCAGTAAGAGGGAGACCTCCTCTCCCATGGAAGGATCAGGTGGAGAAGGACCTGTCTTCACTTGGTATTACCAATTGGCGCCAAACTGCTAAAATGAGAGATGCGTGGAGCGCTGTTGTGGACTCGGCTATAACCGCATAAAAGGTGTCTACGCCAGTCAAGAAGAATTTTAATCTCGATTGCAATCTAGTTTCGTCCGATGAGCAGAATAGCCGAGTCTATAGTCAATATTTTGGGATTCCCATTTGTTTCGATAATAATAAGAAGGGAAACCTCATAATCAATGCCTGCTAATTCGAGTTCGAGGGTATCTAATCGCATATCACAGCGGCACTGGAATACCGCTGGGACGGATCGTTTTATCGCAATTTCTATTCCACAAATCTTCCAAGCATATATAAGTTGAACACTGATATTCGCATTCATAGAATAAAATTGATCATCTGATAAAGGCGCTAAAATTTAATAAAGCCTCCAATTGGAAGACTTTGGTTCAATGTTCATTTTTTGATAGCATACATTCCCTTAAATGATGTAGAATATACATAGTTCACTCCCAGCTCAGAATAATTTGCTTTGAATATGAGCTATTAGTTAGAGAATACACTTTGTTCGGCAGATTAACAGGTTGAGGTCCAAAATGTATTTTTTGTTAGTTTCCAGGTATTTCAGGCAAATATAAACAAAATTGCTTTCCGAAAATGGTATTGAGCTTTCTTGAAAACATTAGCATATTACCCAAAAAATTTGAAAAAAAAAATCAATTCTCTGACTTCGAACTCAGATTCGCACAGTTAGTAACTATACTCTAAGCCAATCAAAAATGATATTCAATAATTAAAACTTCAAGAACATAAACAGAGAATACTAAGATTTGATTTATCTCAAGACGTATTGATATTCCTTTATAACAGCTTGATGCATTGCTAAAGGAGAAATCAGTACAAATTTAAACGCGGTTATTTACTGTTGTAGAAGAGGTAATAAATAACCATTTGAGCTCTTCTCTTACCGATAGAATATTCCTAATTAAACTACAATAAAAGCTTTAAATTCTCGAATTCCTAATCAGTTTTTATCATTACAGACCTGCGATCAACCTGAATTGTATGCAAACCGCATCTATGGTGCACACTACAACAGTTTGAATGTCACTCTGGTATGTGAGGTTATTTATATTGTAAACATATTGTTGTTGTATTGTGTTTTTGCGGTTATTACGATTGTTGGCAATTTGTTCGTTGGAAACTCCATTAAGAGCATAAATAGCTTTGTTGGCTTAGGCCGCCGCTGCTACTAAGCACAAGAACTATGCGTTGTTGTTCTAATAAAGGCATTGGTTGACCAGCCGCAGCCTTTGCTTCTGCTTCACCACTCGCACTGCTTGCCAAGCTTTTTTTGCATTTTTATAAATTCTATTTGCTATGTCGTAATTCTTTTAAACAATTTTTCATGAGTTTTTCATTTAGTACCTTCCACCAGTTCTTGTGTTCCGTTTGCTAGCCGCTCACCGCAGTTGGCAATTATTTTACGGCGCAGCAAATGTTCTAAACGTTCCGGCGTAACACTTGTGTCATTGGCCATATTTTGTTGTCGAGTAAATTGTAGTGGTCAGCAACAGCAGCAGCAGCAAATTTGTTGTTGCATGACCGTGGCTAGGAAAAAAGGTGAACTCGTTAACAAAAACAACCAGCCAGCATTCACCAAATGCATTCAAAGAGTTATATAAAAATTTCAGAAATTTCCTGCATTTCTGGTTGTCTTGTTTACACGGCAGTTGTTGTTGTAGTTTGTTATGTTGTTGTTGCACTGGCTTGTTGCTGTGCCAAGTTGGAAAAATTTGTGTGCCCTCAATGTCCTCATGTGCATGTCAGTAGGCATTCTAAACATATTCTACAAATTATTTTTTGGGAATGCAAGGCTCTTCTTCTTCTTCTTTCTCATTTTACAGTTGTTTTTGTTTAGTATACAACTACTCGAGCTTGTTAAATTGCAGTTTAGTGAAAAATGTTTTATGACTCTGAAGTGACCACTCACTTTTAGGCCAAGTAGAATGTACATTGCTCTGGAAATGTGCCGTGTTTCCAAATATGTTTGCCTGTATTTGTTGTTGGTGTTATTATTATTTTTGTTGTTTTTTGGTTGCATATAGTAGTGGTGTTTTTCTTGTACAACGCTTTTGACAAGCATTTAGCTTTTGTGCATATCTCATTGAATGACCATGTACAGTTATTAGTGTATGAGCCGTGCGGCGACGACGGAGCTCCGAGCCGGATGTCTTTTGAATTTGGTCGAGTGCAATTGAAGATAATTGAATGGCGGTTGTCGGCTCAGCTGGTTAAGTGATTTGTTTTCCAATTGAATGGAGTTTGTGGTGTAATGAACAAGTGTACACGGTAAGTTGTGGTCTAGACAGGGTGTAGTAGATATTTATCTTCAAGAGAATGAAAGCAATGAGAGGTGAGCTAATAAAGACTTAGTTATATGAAGTATAATTTGGTTAGTAATATTATGGCTTATTATACTCCTTTATTAGCTGTTAAATTTGTTTCAAGAGCTGTACTAAGCAACCAAGTTTTCATTGGGGATATGGCTGGTATGTGCTCCGTTCCAGTTTGGACAGCCTAAAGCCCTAGTAATGTGTGAAATGTCAGTTGAGTCATGCTTGATCTTGACTCAATTGGTGTTGTTACATCTCTCCGTTTGGAACACTCTTTGAGGTCTGCGTTCCAAATTTGGGAGTTTGGGGTTGCCTGAGTAGAGATCGTAACTTTGAGTGTACTTCAACTTAGGCTCATTTAAGTTCAGCACTTCAGTTATTAAGATGCAAACAAAGTTAAGCAAATGGGAAGAGAGCCAGAGGTTCGACGATTTCAGAGTGCAGCATTGCTTCTCAATTAATATCATTATTAGATCCGATTGTATGGTCTTCGAAAACAGACTTTTTGAAAATTTTATAACCCCTGCGTTATTTCTACAATGAAACTTTAACTCTGCTTAATTTCGTTCCTCAATTAGAACTTATCCTGTTTCTTACAACTAATTTGGTCTCATTTCCTTAATCTGATTGCAGAAGATCGGATGAATGTCATTGGTGGAACTATCATATGTCAGAGCTCGAGAATTCATTCCTGGATTAACTTGAATCCGAATTATTTTAAAGGTTGAGTAGGCTATTGAAAAATATTGTGACATCATTAGAATCCAGAATTTGAAACAGGCTCGCAGCTGTGCTCAGAGACATTAGTACGGAACATCTCTGGTATTTTCAAAAACGATCACCACCAACTGAGAGCGACAACAAGTCTGTTCCCACGACAGTGTGTTCTACGTGACCGGAATGGACCTGGAATTTTATCGGGTCAAGGACTGCCAAATCGGCAGAACAACAACAATAACAAGGGACAACAAGTCGAAGCAGAGAACATATTTACTAAATTATTTTTACATTTCGTTTGCAGTTACCTCTTCGTAACGAATTAAGGCCTTCTAAGTGCGAGCGAAATCATTGCAAAGCGAGATAAGCAGCACTTACGAACATTACGCCGCTGTTGCGCCAACGAAGATTGTAAATACAAGTTGCGGCATAATTATGTAAATAAATAAGCTGAAAGTGAACAAACCGTGAGCCTTAAAAGATAAACCCAAACCACTTGAAGCTCAAGCAACAAATACTCCACAAACAGGTGGAGCAGAACAGAGCAAATGCAAAATGCAAATCGCTAAAACAGTCCAAGGCAGTCGAGGAGCAGCGAATATTGCAATATTTTGCATTTCTAGTTAACGAAAGTGGACAAAAGTGGCACTGAGTAAGTGCAGGTGACTACTACTTAGTCGCATTGCAATGCTGAAAATATGTAAATATTGTGGTTAGAAGAAATGCCCCACAGTCTCACGACCATGATGACAAGGAAGTGCAGTTCAGTTGGTTGGTAGACTTATTCACTTTAGTAGAGAAGGAAGTCAGTGGGTTTGGAAGAAGTATAAGCAGTTGCTGAGCCACCTGAGTCGCCGCACAGCTGTTGACAAGCGCTGGGTCAATGGCTGTCGGTTGTTGAAAGCATTGCAAGGACAACAATGTGAAATGCTAAGGAGACACAAAAGTGATTGGTTGTTTGTCTGGCCGCACACTAACAATGAATTGCCGATGACACTGTTGAATTTAAGGTGAGTTCAGAGAGAGAAAACAGACGCAAAAACTTAATGTCCCCAAACTTACGCATCATAATTTCAGCAAAATTCTCTTTCAGTTGCTGCTGTTTTTGTATTTGCTATTACTTTTGTTGTTGTTAACAATGTTGTGCTAGATTTTTTTGGAATTTATTGCATGTCATTATGTTGCTTGGAGCTAAGCCAAGCATCAACTGCATGCGCTCGTTCGCAGACTAGACCAGAGTAAACAGCGAGCGGAAAAGGAAACGGATATACCGAAGATAACGGCGCGTATGATGGCAAACGGTTGTGCATTTGCGATGACAGCGTCTACTAGATGACGATGAGCGTAGCTGAAGACCAAAATCAACACCGAGACTGGTTGCAAGTGGCACAATCAAGCGTTGCAACTGCAAAGAGCTACGATGAGCCGGACGAGCCAGCGAAGTGTGCGCTAAAATTTGCGTTTTATGTGCTGGCGTGTGTTATTAAGGTCAGTGATGAATATAATGAGCTGAACGTGTTGTTTTTAAAGCAGTGAAAAAATTAAGATAATATTATTGAGAATAGTTTTCGTACGAATAGATGGGATATATGTATGTCTGTATGTCTTTATGTGTGTAGATTTGAGAGGGACAGGGGAAAGAGAATAAAAATCATGTTCAGCATAAATTTATTTACTCAAAATGAAATATTTTTAACCTTTTTGCCATTTCGAAATTTTATTTTCATTTCTGTGGCATTTGCAATCCGTAGCATGACTTTAATTACATGCAGAGTAAGTAAAACAAAGTAAAAAAAAATTAAAATAATAATATGGCAACTGTATGCTCTAGCAGAATAAAGTTTATTTTACAATTAGAAGCTGCTTTGCCTTATTCTGCAAGGCAAAGGCACTGTGTTTTAAACTTAAAGTAAACAAACGCAAAATAGAACCCAAATTGGAAAACTAGTTCCAAGACCAGCAATTCGAATGGAAAATTTTGGTTCGAAAAATGTTATGTATTTTTAATTCAGAACCTCGTAAATAGTGCACTCGAAAATACACAAATGTTTCTTTCTGACCAATTGACGTTGAAAACCAATCGAACTTAGCACGTGCCGTGGATACATCTTTGTTAAACTTATTTATATAATAAAACAAGTAAGGAAAGGCTAAGTTCGGGTGCAACCGAACATTTTATACTCTCGCAATTTATTGAAGAAATTTAACCAATACATATATGCGGAATAAAGCTCACCGTATTTTTGAAAAACCTATAATTAGGTATATGGAAATGTTATGACCCGTTTTTGATAATTTTTGGAACAGAGACACACTATTAGAAGAAAACAATTTCCTCTGAATTAAATTGAGATATTTGAGAGATTTACCCATATTTTCGGTTAAAATTTATCCTTAGGCGCTGAGTTCAACATGTTCGATACCTGGGGCCTTGAAAAGTTATGGTCCGTTTTCGACAATTTTTTCACAAGTGAAGCCAGAGATGATATGCACTAATTGTGTAAAGTTTTATTCCGTTATCTTCATTGGTTCCTTATGTTTACATTATAAAGTGAAGGAATAAGATGGATTTCAAAATTCAGTTATAAGGAAAGTAGTAGTGGTTGTAAACCGATTTCGCCCATTTTTTATCCGTGTTATTAGGGTGTAAAGAAAATATTATATACCTAATTTCATTGGAATCGGTCGAGTAGTTCCTGAGATATGGTTTTTGACCTATAAGTGGGCGATGCCACGCTCATTTTCCACTTTGTAAAAAATTCTGAGTACAGCTCCCTTCTGCTATTTCTTCTGCATAATTTAGTGTTTCTGACGTTTTTCGTTAGTTAGTTAACCCACTTTTAGTAATTTTCAACCTAACCTTTGTATGGGAGGCGGGCGTGGTTATTATCCGATTTCTTATTTCCGGTATGTAAGAGACCCGACTGCAGAAAGTTTGGTTTATTTAGCTTTATTAGTTTGCGAGTTAAATACAAATAACCGATTTGTGGGCGGGGCCACGCCCACTTCCCAAAAAAATTACATCCAAATATGCCCCTCCTAGTGCGATCCTTTATTCCAAATTTTACTTTTATATCTTCATTTATGGCTTAGTTATGACACTTTATGTGTTTTTGGTTTTCGCCATTTTGTGGGCGTGGCAATGGTCCGATTCCGCCCATTTTCGAACTTGATCTTCTTATGGTGCCAAGGAATATTTGTGCCAAGTTTCGTCAAGATATCTTAATTTTTACAGCTTGCACAGACGGACGGACGGACAGACGGACGGACGGACAAACATCCGGATTTCTAATCTACTCGTCACCCTGATCACTTTGATATATATAACCCTATATCTAACTCGTTTAGTTTTGGGTGTTACAAACAACCGTTATGCGAACAAAACTATAATACTCTCGTAGCAACTTTTGTTGCGAGAGTATAAAAATAAGAATAATCCGGGGTAGAACTGCCCAAGGTTTTTCCATATCCACATTTTTGTCCATATCACTTTCCGTGCCTCAAATCTATATGGATCCAATATATTACCAATTACTAATTACACTAAGTATTTCACAAGCCGATACACACTGTAAATAGATTACACCAAGCTCAACGAAATCAGAGCAAAAAACACAACCCAATATGTTAATCAAAGAAATTTCAAAGCAATTCATTAAGCCAAAAAACGAAGAGGAGAATAAAACTCTAAAATAGTAATTACAGAAATTTATTTAAAATGTTGGCTAATGAATAAATAAAATGGCACAACCAAGAAAAAGAAAAGCGAAAACAAAAAATAAAAAAGAACAAAAACAAAAACAAAATCACTAACAACGAATGCCAGCAAAGCAATGAAATAGAATAAAAACCGAAAATACCAACGAATTTAATCAGCAGCCAGTGCATCAATACATTGCCAGATAAATAAGCTGAGCGGAAGAGTAAGTAGCGAGTAACTGTAAAAAGGATTCTCAAGCTGATGTTAGAGACTAATTAAAACTGAAGCGTATTTCAAGTAGAGTATAATGTTTGGCAGCGCTACTGAATAGACAATCAGCAGAATGAGTGGCCGGGAGCGCCAGCACATGTGACCAACGCCGGCAGCTGGATTCAATACGATCAACCATTGATTGGTTGTTTTGTTGCATGAAAGAAACTTTAGATAAAAGTTGGCAATTAAATTACGTTGGGTTGGAGAGTTTATTTTATTTAATAGATTTCTTTTTTAAACTTTGCCTAGATAGTTGGATTTTGAAGAGGCGTTTGATGTACGTAATTTTATATTGGTTAAAACATATATAATAAGGAAATTGTATTTAATACTTGTAATGCGCTTAAAATGTATAAATAAAGAGAGGTTATTTGTAATGAAGTCAGGTTGATATTTTAGAGCTAAGAATCTACTCTTGAACATAACATGATATGGACATGGCTCAATCCTGAAGCAATATCTTTTGAATAGAACAGAATTCAAAAACCCTGAGGGAATGTTGTTCTCACATGCAACATACTAGCTTTTTAGACGGAGTTCCTTAATGCAGAAAGTAAGCTTTTGAAGAACTAGTAAGAAACAATTAAACTTAAATTAAGAACTTTAGATAAACCCTAGAGAGTAATTTTCATCAGCTGATTGCAATTTGATCAATAACCACAACCATTATTTCTAACAGCGACATCTACCATAGAGTTGCATTACTGCTATTTTTTCTATAGGTTAGATTAGTTTATACCAGATGGAGTGCCGTCACTTAGTTAATGAGGAGTAATCATCCTTTAGGATACCTGCGCTTGACGCGAATTTCAAAAGGCTTTCTAACGAAAGGCTTCACTAACGAAATCTCGTCCAGATTAACGTAATGTGCAGCCGCCAAATGCTGAAGCCGTTTGCCGGTGCTCCATTGTTTCTTTGGTGCCTTGCTCTTAACATTTCCTGCAGTATTCGCGATCTGTCAGCCCCATCTTGTAGGCGGGCGTGACCAGTGAGAATGCCGACCATATTCCTACATTTCCTTCTATGGAGCTTCAATAGAAATCTCGTGTACTTCTTATCTACCACCTTAACCATAACTTTTGCGGTTTTGCAAAATTCTTCCAGCGCTCTTTGAACTTTTTTACCAAGTTTCTGTCTAGATCATCATATAGACAGTGCATAGGTTTATCTACGTTGATCATCCTTTCAGATGACAGTTTCACGCCTCTTTTGGCAATCTAGCTGGTTATTATACCCTGAACAGGGTATATTAAGTTTGTCACGAAGTTTGTAACACCCAGAAGGAAGCGTCGTAGGCCCTATAAAGTATATATATATAAATGATCAGTATGTTGAACTGAGTCGATTTAGCCATGTCCGTCTGTCTGTCTGTATATGTACGAACTAGTCCTTCAGTTTTTAAGATATCGTTATCTTCTCTTCAAGAAGCTGCTCATTTGTCGGAACTGCCGATATCGGGCCACTATATCATATAGCTGCCATACAAACCGAACGATCGGAATCAATGGCTTGTATGGAAAATTTTCGCATTTGACGTGGTATCTTCACGAAATTTGACATGGATTACATGACATGGATCTATTTTCTTTATTAAATAACCTTAATGTTTCTAGCAAACAACCCGGCTAAAAAGAATTAGTAAAATGTTTTCTTTTTTTTTTACTTACTTTTTCTTACGTCTTTAGATTTGCTTAAACACATAGTTACTAAAAGAAATGCACCTGTGAAGGGTATATTAGCTTCGGTACAGCCGAAGTTAACGTTTTTTCTTGTTTTTTCTATAAAAAGAGCCAAAATTACAACGTAGACAACAACTTGATTAATTTTGTTTTATTTTGTATGGTAAAACAATCTAAATGAGCGCTTTAATCGAGCAAACTCTGTTTGATTAAACAATCAACTTCTCTGAAGAGGTGAATTCTCTGAAAGATATGCTTATTAATTGAGAGCTACTTTCTAATAGGTCGAAAAGTTAACGCCTGAAGTTTTTTTTAAGTCTTTGATATTAAAGTCGAAATGCGGGTACATTGTACCCGATTTGCTTGAAGATACTAGCTGAAGGATTCGATGACTATAAATATCTTCACCTATTTCAAAATAATATTTATAGAGAAGGTGAAGTGCAGATTTATAGAATACCATTAGTGAGCTTAAGGTTGAAAATATAAGGATCTTAGTTCCAAAAGAGGGCTCCTACTCTTAAATTATACACGCGTTGTGGTGAGCTCGGAAATGAAGAAGAACTAAAAGTTCACAAAATTACTTAACTTCATCTGTCCCTTCTATTTATAACATAAAAATTATTATATTCATATTACCTTTACGTTAATATAATGCAATAAAAACTACAGCTCGATTAAAAAAGAGACTAAAACACCGAATGCAGCCAAATGATAATAATATAAGCTGCACAAGTCAATATTTAATTAAAAATCACAATTTTTTCTCAAAGAAACTAATTAATTAATGCCTTTCAACTAAGCCCTACACATCAACGAGTTTTTAATCAGCTTCAGCTAATAAGGATTTGTAAAGCTTAATGTGTTTACTTTTATGTTGCAAGTAATTAAAAAAAAATTGCAAAAAAAAAACGAATTTAATATCTCACTATTTACAACACGGCTGCTTTACCCCACATACTTTAGTTTGCAATATAATTTTTTGTACACTTTTTTCGCAGCTATTTAAAGAAAAAAATCTCACTTGCTGCTACTAAAATATTATAAATAGTTTTTTAATTATGTGCCACCGCACACATTTTTTTTCTGCTTTATATTGACTTTTATAAGCGCTGCGCAGGCTGACAGCTCACACACCGAAAACTTTCTTCACTTCCATTCAGCCATTGGTCACTCACACTGCTCTTGCTGCTTTGCACTCATTTGCTCATTTGCCGCCTCATACTTTGTAATTGCTTTGCCTTTTTTCGTTGTTGGCCGCTCGCACGTCCTCAACTATGACTTGCCTTTGTAGGCTACCAAATTACTTTTTAATACACATCAAATTATGTTTCTGCTACTTTGTTAGTTTCGTACTTAATATGTTTTTGTGCTCTCTTTTCTCAGTCACTCACTTCACGTAGCTTTGCTTTGTTGCAGCGTTGGTCGGGGTCGGTCGGCCTGCATTTGACAGTTCATCTCAAAGTGTGTCGTTTTTATGTTTTAATAAAACGGGACTATGCTCTCGGGTGTGTGTTGCTGTGTTGATGACTGTGTGAGTAGTGCTGTTGGTATGAGTTGTAGTTTGTTGTTGTGAGATTTCCGTAACTTTTATTGACTGAAATTGCGAAAATGACCGGCCATTAGGTTCGGTGTAGGTTAGTGTTAGTAAGGGTGGTTATTAGTCGTCAGTTCAGTCAAGTATTTAGCAACGGAGTAAATTATGATTTGAAAAGAAAGTGCTTTTGTTGTACTCACCCACTCAGTCAGATTATTTGTCTGTGCCTGATTGGCTGGTTGCCCTTGGTTATCAATTTTAATGATGAATATTTATCAAGCTCATCAGCAACATTGATTATAATCCACACGCATGCATATGAGTATGTAGAAGCCAACATGCTATGCGCTGTGTGTGTGCGAATCAAAGTAGAATCCAGCAGTCAGAGGTTTAATCAACGCAAGTGGATACTTCAATGTCATATACGAGTACATATGTATGCAAAGTATGGTAAGAGTGCCTACATGCGTATGCTTGTGTATGGTAATCCATCAGCGTAATGAACCATATTGTTACAAGCCAAGCCACTTTCAAGTGTCTACTCACATGACTTGGTAATGAGTCTATCAGTGGGAGATTTATCAGCGAGTAGGTTTTTTAAGAGTAACGGGTGGGACTCAAATTTTATATAAGAAGAAAATTTTAGAAAAATAGCTGAAGACTCTTGTGGATAAGATAATTATTTTTTACTTCTGTTAGGCTTCTTTCTAAATCATATTAGCTTCTTCTTAAGAAGAGATGAATATATATATACTCGATAGTCAAATATGTATGTTTAAGTTTTTTCCCATATTTTAATTATTATTATATTTTTTCGAACCACCCTATCAAAAAATCTTGTACTAATTCAATAAAATCACATGTCTACATGCAGCTATCTACCCCTAATCAGTGCGCAAAATATAATACCTCAACAAAGACTCAAGTATTTTTATTCAAAAACGAAGTACTTACACAGACTTGTTGTTAACTTCCACAGCTTAGAACTGAGTATGTGTGCATTAGGCTGTAGAAGCGCTAATAAAACGACCTTCAGGCACGTAATCTCCACCTCCCACTTAGTTAACCACTAAATTATCGCTACTTTGATTTTCTATATGCGGGATTGTGTTTATTGATGATGAGCACTCGTGTGAGTATACTTATGCAAGTCTCTTACCAATACCGGTATACGATCTAAGCTTACCTTGAAGCCCACAGCCCTTGTTTGGTGTTAATGCCCACGTGCGGAATTATGTTGCAGCACATTGTTATGTTTAGCTTCAATCCATTGATGTTTGTTCTATGTTGCTTGGAGAATTAAAAATGATAATCAGCATTATTGCAATTAACCATCCTCATTTATATGAAGGTAAATGTGTACTTGAGGTTCGAAAATCTTGACTTCATGATATTAAAAGAAGTGGGAATGGATTTTGTATAAATTTTATTATCACTGGCTTCGTTTAATTCTGTGTCAAGCTCCTGTCATGTTGACAAAAGTATGACAGGAGAGTATTACCCACTCTCTTCCAAGATTATTTGGTTCATGCGTCAATATTGTGAGACAGTACTCCATATTTGCATCCACATGGTCCCAACCGGTCAACAAATGGAACCCTATATATTTCAGTCACGAGTATGGGAGATACAAGCCCTGAGTTCATTGACCATGCGCTCAGTGTTGGTTAAGGAATGCCTTTCCTCACCGCCTGTGGATTCGTTATACTTTTCAATTAGACTAGTATGGGTTCCTGGCCATTGAGGAATCGTTGGGAATTGTAAGGCTGATAAGCTTGTAAGGTCAGGAACGACGGACTCCCTATTAGAAGCATGGAAGCATGTAGGAGCACCGTTGTCCTATTGCGGTTTGCTAATGGACAGATGGGCCTCGGCTTAACTGGGTAGGCGTAGTCGCAAGATCCTTCCTTAGTACCAACACATGCGTAGTCGCAAAATCCTTCTGGCCTATGGTAAACCGCGGTAGGACTACCGAACTTTTCGTCCTCAGTAAATCTTACCTCTCCTTAGTCGTAGGGTTCTTACTAGCCATTGCCCACAGGATCCACGCTGTAAGGTTAAAAGTCTTACCGGACGCTAGCTGTAGAAGCTGCATGGAGGAGGATGAGGTGGAATTGTCTCATCACTTTCTTCTGGAATGTACCGCCTTTGAGAGATCAAGAAAGAGATTTCTTGGATCTCACTTTTTAGAGCAGGCTCAGGAAATAGCGAATATAGAAGTTACAAATCTCTGCAGATTTGTAGTAGGTTCAGGGCGCTTTGTCGACTCCTAATTGTTCCAGGATCCAGGTTTCACAAAGGACTATATTTTAAAATCTACGTGTGTTTCCCTTTGGAAATAGGCCTTACAACCTTTGGGAGATAATGAATGGATGGATCAGATCTTTATATTGGGATTTGAGTACTTAAAAAATATATTTAACGCGTGTAATGGTAGACAAATGTCAAAGGTCATTTAGCATATGAAATTCATACTTTATTTCTTACTCTCTACTTTTATAGATTTTTCGAGCCATTTCCTGCAGCACGATCTCCACCTACTCTATATATAATACATATAGTTAAACACTTCAACTTTGCTGTCATAACAGCTTATCCCACTTCCGTACTACCGCATTACATATACTTGTAGTATAATGAGATTGTGTGATGTCTCTGTCGCTTTATTTGCCCACATTCCGTTTGATTTATCGCCAAAGGCCAACGACAGTCAGCGACAAACGTTCAATTAGTTATGACACAGCAACACGCAAACAAACACCACACAAACATCCTTTGGCCCCAGTATGCCCACTAAGTACTCGAATGCCGAGTTTAGACGCGCTGCGCGCTCTGTCACTTTACTTTGCCCTTGTAATGTATTTGTTATGCAATAATATCGACAATCTCTATTGACAATGCCGTCACTGTTGTTAATGACAAAGCTTTGCGTAATGATAGTGTGTGGGTGTTGCTTGCTTGCTGCTTGCTATTGTTGCTTGTTGTTGTTGTAGCGTAACATTAATACGCTTATCTGTGGTCGCAATACGTTATGTGCCACAGCAAATTGCTGCAGTTACTGCTTACTGCTTCGATGTAGGCATATATGTTGTAGGGAGATTCGATGTAGGCGCAGTGTTTATGCATTCGTACGAACTCATAACAGTAATATATACATATATAGTAGATATATAGATCTCTGAAATATAATGATTTTCGTATGTGAATTTCTATGTGTGGAGATCCTGACATTTGTCTGCACGGAAATGAATTCTGGTCGCTGTGGAAGAGCTTGATAGTCAAGTGTTGCAACACGGTGGCGTTTGGGGTACTTCAGTGATTGAAACTGCATATTTGTTCAAATGTATGTATGTCTGTGTGCGTGCATCAGGGTGGTCTAGGTGTATTAAGGGGAAATCAAGTATATGTGTGTAGTTCCCTAATGAAGTTATCAGTCTAACGAATTTGGCAGTGGTATATAGCTAAACCACTTGAATCACATGTTGTCTGAAGTTATGCATGTTATTTCATATGATCTCATGAGCAACAACCATTCAGCGAACTGCCAATTGCAATTAGGTACCAGTTCCGGAATGTTCTCTGAAAATCGACAGCGTTTGACTTTTTGGTCGATAACAGATCTAGGTGACATCACTTTTAGAATAATAACTTGACAATATTCTAGTTCTAACTCAATCTGCTGCCAAGGCAAATACTGACACGTTAGGACTTATACTGAAACAAGATTCAAAAATACGAAATATTTATTTCCATTATTTAGAGATCACTTACAGATCACTTCGAGTTCATTATAATATTGCCTTCCCCACTAGAGATGTGGGACAGAGGCGAAGTAGACAAGGAAAAAGAAATAATCATATATACGAACGTATCTAAATTAGATAAACGAGTTGGAGGTGGTGTCTTTTCAGAAAAATTAAATACCAGAATCGCCTTCCGACTACCAGATTACTGCAGCATCTTTCAAGCAGAGATTACCACAATAAAAGAAAGCCTGCACGTGTTGCCA
This sequence comes from Zeugodacus tau, assembly GCA_031772095.1. NCBI lineage: Eukaryota > Metazoa > Arthropoda > Insecta > Diptera > Tephritidae > Zeugodacus > Zeugodacus tau. The sequence continues at coordinate 59,735,161 of CM062650.1, read as the reverse complement.
AAGAGCGTGGTTACGACGAGAAATATTTATATTTCTACAGACAGCCAAGCGGCTTTAAAATCATTTAAGATCCGAATGATTTCCTCTAAGGGTATAGAGAATGTCATACGATAAACTTGCAATGGGATCCTGGACACAGTGATATTCTGGGTAACTGTGAAGCAGACGAACTAGCCAGATTGGGCACCACTTTACAATTGGATCCCAGTAAAGAGAATATATGCATACCGCTGGCCACGTGTAGACACTTAATCGATAAGCAGGTCATAGACTAGGCCGAATCTCGGTGGAAAGAATCTTTGACTTGCTCAACTAGCAGGAGAACGTGGCCTGATTGGAATAAAGGCCGCACGTGCCGGCTACTGAAATTTAAAAGGAAGGACATAAGAACTCTATTGTTAACTGGTCATTGTCTGATAGGGAGACATGCCGACAGACTGGGGTTACCAAACAATGACTACTGTAGGAACTGCCAAGAAATAGAAGAAGAAGAGACTCTGGTACATCTTCTATGTGAATGCAAAACACTGTACAGGAAAAGAGTCGCAACAATCGGACACGGTTTTCTCGACGATATCTCGGAGATTGCGAACATCAAACTGGTTGAGTTGCTCAACTTCTTAAAAGCCACAGAGTGGTTCAAAGGGAACGTTCTAGTGTAAGGGTATTTGAGTCCCGGTGGATTCACAATGGGCCTTCAAAAGGCCTACATGCGTCATCTGACATCCACTTTACCTACATATCACTATTGGATAACGACTGTTTTCGTTAGACGTTTTAGCAAGGGACCTACTTTTCATCATCTGTAACCATCCGCTGTAAAAATTGATCGATTTTGTGCGATTCAGCAAAAATTCATTTGGATGAACCAATACGAGAGTTATCTTAAGGGGCTATACCAGTGTGACATTTTCATAAAATCGATTTTTTATTTTTTGCTTATTCGATAGTTTATTTAGTTTATTAAAAATATCCTGTGAAAGCGGTAAGGTCATATCTTGAATAGTCTTTGAAGGGTAGCGTTCTAAAAAGCAACCGCTCGTAGGTAGGTATAAGCCGCTATAGTCAAAACTTTAAACACGTTTTTTTGTAGAACGGCATTTCTCAAAATTGCTGACATCATAACTCAACGAGAAATTAACCGATCGACTTCAAATTTAAACTGAGTATTCTTGAATATATTTACTATACGAACCTAAGATCTTTTTGATTTTTTGAAAATTACCAATTTGGCATTTAAAATATAAAATTTTTACCTAGAACTACGCCATTTGTTAATTTTAGATATTGTATAGGAAATACATATCTTTAACATTAATAACCTGTTTAAATTTTTTTGTTTCAGCGACTCATTCGGCCGGAATCATATCAGCAGTTGGGGAACTTTTTGGCACCTTCCAAGACAGCCCATAATTCTGTGTTTTTTCAATATTTTTGTTGAAAATATACCTTATTATGTCCAAAAATATTCGAAACGTTCGATCGAGTCCCCTCTTTTAAAAAAATTCACAAATCGCCTCATTTTTCATAGTAATAAATTTTAAAAAAATTTAAAATATAATCCAAGCTACGTCATCTAAGCTTCACGAAAAAGTTTTATATACTACTGTATTAAGAAGAAAATTTTGATTTCATCTATAGTTTGGATATTTTAGTAGCTATATGCTATAATTAATCGAATTTCGGATCAAAATATTTCAATTTTGGAGACTAACTTCGAAAATCGGAGAATACAAATTTTTTACTAAGGACTTAATCTCCTTGAAAATTTTTGTTTGGTTCATTACCCAGTCGAGTGTTTGGTCCCACATCACTGTGTACAACTTTTGCGACTTCGAAATGGTTACAAACCCTGAAATTGCATGTAATAGCTCCCATTCGCTACTATTACCTCACGCACAATCATATACATACACACACCTGTGACACTCACATTCAACGCCGGGAATTAATTAAGCAAATCGGATTTTCACAATTGAACGCTTTGCGAACTCTCCTATTAAGCTCAACAAACAGCACAAACAAAAGCTCACAGTTAGCTAAACGAGTATATGCTATGCCAAGAGTTATTTTCATTTTCCCCACCGCCCTTTACTATTATGTGAGTATATGTGTGGGCGTGTGGGAGCGTGTGTGTTGGAGCGCTTAATTATTAGCAGGCAATGTCAAGCTTAACTTTGCCAATATAAACAGCATGTGAGGCGCCAGCGTTCGATAACACGTCGTCATGAGCTGCCAACCCAAGCCGCAGAGCAGTTATTAGCCAAAGAGGCTTTCCGTTCGGCACTCGGCACCAGTTTGCCAGCTAGCCAGCCAGCCAAGCTAATCAATTGCTCTGCCGCTACTGTCAATTCATGCCTTCATTTGTGTCACATCATTTCATCAATTGCGCGAGCTAATATACACTGCAGTATATGTGTATATATATGTAGATATAAACAGTGGGTTGTATGTGATATGTGGCTGTGTGCGCTGTCCGTCAAGCAGTCAAATGATGATATGCAATTTTGTGATATACATACGCATGTATATATTAGTTTGGCAAATATCTCCCTTCCGCCTTTTGTCTTTTGAATTTCGCGGCTATGTATTATTTAAAGCGCTACAGAGCTTGTATCTGGCAATACTATATATCTTTGAAAGGTCTTGACATAACCTACAAAACGACGCTCTTCATGATTAGTTTGGATATTGCGTTCAAAAGTTATAGACGTGTAAACTGGAGTTCACTAACGCCGAAATTCGCGCTATTGTAAAGTTTTCCTTCATTAAAGACAAATCCGCTAGAGAACCGTTCCGTGAAATTAATGGTGTTTTGGGGGATGTACTTTATCACTTCGAACTGCGGAGGAATGGTACCGACGATTCAGAGCGGGTGCATACGACACCATAGATAAGCCAGCCGGCGGAAGACCTGTGACGACGAATACCGTTCAAATCATGGAAAACATCGAGTAAGACATTGCCCAGGAGATGGGAGTTAGTCATCAAACCATTTTACATCATCTGCAGAAGGTTGGATTTGACGCAAAAAGCCTTCTGGCCCGAATCAACGCCTACGATATGCAGCTGAAACGGAACGAGCTCGACCCATTTTTGAAGCGGATGGTGACTGGCGACGAAAAATGGATCACATACGATAATATCAAGCCAAAACGGTCGTGGTCGAAGGCCGGTGAATCGTCCCAAACAGTGGCCGTGCCGGGATTGACGGCCAGGAAAGTTTTGCTGCCTACAACGAACTGATTATATATTCCTTAGGAAGATTAGACACTTTTTTTTGCAAAAAACTCCGCAATCCAATTTCAAGTTATTCCAATTTGATCACAGTTTCTCCGAAACTGAGTTTTTGAGCAGATTTCTAGAATCGTCACCTTGAAACCCACTTAGCTTTATCACAACAATATCGCCCACTTACAACGTAGATCACTGATTGCTGCTTCCCTACGGCCAAATCCACTCTTAATTTGGACCTGTACTGTCAAAAGTTGGATCGTCTGAAGGTGGAGGGAATAGTTAAATCCTCCAAAAGCGGCCAGCTATAGCCAATAGGAGAGGAACTGTATTTCAACGGGACAACGACAGGTCATGCACATCGATATTGACTTCATAAGCTTAGTATGGGAGGTTATTATATATCCATATCATAGTCCGGGTCTCGCATCATATGACGACCTATCTATGTCGAATGATTTATTAAAAAATTCGACTCACGTTTGAGAAAATCGACCGACGGATGGATGTACAGATAGAACACACTACTGGATCCTTTTAATTGAAAAATTTTCGCCTCTTTCTTCATATTGCTCAATAACAACAACAATTTCGGATTTGTTGTGAGCAAACCTTTCTCGTTAAATTCCCAAATACATATCAGTAAGCCGTTTGGACTCTTCATTCTGCAAGATTTCTGCGTTCTTGCAAATAGTCTTTCATTTGTACGCATAGTGCATTCCAAATTCCCAATTTAATCGCCTGCCATGAATTGTTTTTGCTGCAAACTCGCTACTGCAAGTAACCGCTGTTACTATGACATAACATTATTAAAGCAAACAGCTGAAAGTTGGTACCAACCAACCAGTGCCCTCCACCCACGACTTAAGTCAACCTCAATTGCCGCTATCACCACAAAGATTGATAATAATAAAGCTGCAGACAACAAAAATATTGCGGAAGAAACTAAAACAAATGTTATACTGTTGGCATTCACGATGCTGCCTTCCGCACTGGCGCTGACGCCGACGCTGACTATCTGCTGACGATAGCCGTTGCAACGCGCTGCGTTGCTGAAATGTCGTTGAATGGCCGCAACATGCGCGCTGGCTGAAATAATAATGATGAAGTTGGTGATAGTGGTGATGAAATATGCTTCCCACTGCTGCGTGCTGGCTGGCTAAATTGTCGGGTGCATGGCGTTGAACTGTTGTTGGTTGTTGGTGTTGTTTTTGGTGGCATGGGTGCTGCTGTTGTTGCTGGTGTGGGTGTCTGTGGCGTATTAAATGTCAATGCCAGCATTTAATGATCAACTTCTTATGACACACAAATATGCCATAACCAACAGCAACGACTACAATAACAATAGCAACAACAATAACATGACTCAAACGCCAGATAAGACATGCGCTAAATTTATTTTATCTGCAGTAAGCGAAAGATGAGCGTAAAACAAGTTTGCAGACATGACGGAAGATAGTCGACATAAACGCACAAAGACTTCGGGAATGTATGTGTGTATTGTGGTGTAAGGTAGGAGGTTGAAATAGCGCTATGAAATTAAATGAAATAAAAATTGCGTTGACACAGAAATTTATATGTAGTTAAGGTCGTCAGATTTAATGTGTAGAAATATAGACATTTTCTTATGTGATATTTCATATTAGATATATATTTGAGGTTGGAAACTTTTGTTTGTATTAAAGTGTGGGAATTAAAGAAATTTTTTATTATTAATATTTTATGTTTTATATCTATTTTCTTTTCATACCCGATGAGCTTCAATATAGGCGGAATGAGCAATATATGTTACTCATACGCCATGTCACTTAGGTACTAGTTAAGAATTATACGAATTCTGACCTTGACAGGGTATATGAAGATGAATTCGCCATGGAATGAATTCAATAATATGGAAATTTATGTTTTAATTAGGAAATGCATAGTTTTCTGAGTACTGTAGTGATAATCTTACGCTAGAGAGCCTTACAAAGCTGGTTCGAAAAACCTATATCATTAAATTCGCATTTATTTTACTGAACGTATATACATCTATAATAAATTTTCGAAAACTTCCCTTATTTTGAAAAAAAAAAAAAATTGTTGCACATATTTTCCTAATATCATTTCGTTATATACATATCTATATACGAGGGCTGCTATATATATTTCTGGCCTAATAATGAAAATAGGAATATTTATCAACGAAAATGGTTTTATTGTTTTTCAAAATATTCTCCATCAAGATTTATACACTTTTGCATGCGCTCAAACCAATTTTTAAAGCACTTTTTTTGAGCCTTTTTTTGAGCGATTGTCAAATTGTGCGGGATCCAACGAGAACAAACCTTTTTTACGGCCAGGTGTTCATGAAGGTATGTTACATGACAGTCTTGCAGTGTCAGTTCACGTACGGCAGCGATGTTTTCTGGCACAACGGCTGTTTTTGGACGACCTTCACGGAATTCGTCTTTGAGCTATAGGATGGTGCTTCATAGCCATACAAAGATTTTAGTTCATCGATGCACTCTTGTCGCGATAATCCACGTCGAAAGTTGTGAAAAATGATCGCACGAAAATGTTCACGAGTTTATTCCATTTTTTGGCCGAGATGAATTTTTTAATTTCCTGTAAATAATACAATTCACGATTAAATGACAAAACGTTCTGAGTGATGTTATGCTAAAAATGTCAAACTTTCCAATGGAAATGTCAGATTGCACTAGGCCAGAAATATATATAGCATCCCTCGTATAATGTTTTTTGAAGGACACCAACTACAACTCGAAATATTTCGCATTCCATTTTTATGGCCACACATCATCATTACCGACTTTTAATTACACTAAAATATGCTTAATTGTGAGCGTACATGTCTATAACTTCTGCTAATTAGAGCTTTTATATGGCATCTTGCATAGCTATGATTACATGAAGGCGTACATGCGATGAGCGAATGAACTGGGGCAAATGTACTCGCAAAAACATTGTATGGCGAGTTCTAGTTTTCATGCAAATGAACTATGGAAATGATGTGAGTGGGTTATGTATATATAAACACATATACATACTATTGTATTCGTACCGAGAATCATTTACAATAGAAAGTGAAAATGAATTTTTTGTGCTTTAAAAGGTGGAATGGTATAATTTGATATGCAGTTTTGGTTTAATAAATGACGGTGTATTGAATTTGCTTTTCATCGAATAATTTAATCAGGTGTAAAATTCATCGAGACTTTTTCATTAAAAATGGGGTTGAGCAGGAGGGGTAACATCTGATAGTATGAATAACTTGGTTGAAAATTAAATAAATGGGAAAACATACTATGTTGTGGTGGCATACTAGTTTTGTTTAAGAAATTACAAAATTTAGAAATTTTTTAAGCTACCTTTTGTAAAGAATTATTATTATTAAATTCTTAAGAAAACTTTAGATTTATTTAAAGCTTCTTTTTAAGTACTCACCATGTTGGTTTTTATTGGTAAAATAAGGTATTATTGGCTATTCTAATGCAGCCGTCAGTTATGAACTTGAAACTTATTATTCTACTTATAGGTAACGTATACGCCATGCAAACCCTTTGATTTTTTAATGTTTTTGAGACATGACTTTATTAATTCAAGGAACATGGAAGAATAGATGTACTAGCAGTAGGAAGCTAAAGCCGTTTCTATGTAAGTCTGTTTATTTTTGAATAATATTTTAGTCAATTTGAAAACATTCAAAGGAGTTACTCATACGCCTTGTCCTCCTGCTTACATTTCATAAATTTTATACACTAGTCAAAGAAATTAATTTTTTTTTATTTAAAGTGATCTGTGTTAGATTTTTATAAAGTATTTGAATTGAGATTCGGTGAGATGATGTCTTCTGAGATGTACAAAATTTAAAATTTTACTATCGAGGAACAATTTTAAAAGAGGTCCTCTATATCGTATGGAGGAGAACAAAAAATAAGATATTAAACTTATGGATTGCATGAATTATGTAGCAAAGGCAGGGGATACAGACGACAAAAGCCAAACAGTACCAAACTGCAACAAAACTTCAGAATACAAGTTTTAACGTATTTAAATAAAACTTTATGTGAAGTAAATAACCAAAACTGTGGGTATATCTATATTTCACAGCTTTTTGAAAAATTTATCTTTTAATGAAAATTTCTATAACTCGAAGTCTATCTAATTCGAAGGTTCTTTGTGGATTATGGTTGTTCGAGTTATGGAAGTCCCACTGTATTCTTAAAGAAGCCACCGAAAAATCCCAAAAAACCTGAAATTTTTTTTTAATCAAGGCGACAAGTACGCTTCCAAATTACAAAAAAAATTTAAAAATTTTAAAATTCTTTGAGATCGTCGTCTAAAAAAGGAGTGACCAAATAGTCAACAAAGGTAAATGTTTCTAAATAAAAATATCACTGGAAAAAGATTCTTCGAAAAATTTAAAATCAGACTATAGAATCGGTGGCCTTAAAGAGGTTATCATTGGAACCAATCTTAAGATCACACAATACTTCGAAGTCCCCATTCCCTTGTCACTTAGAGTTACATAAGGAAGTAATTTCTCCCAAGCATATCCTACAGCATAACTATGACAACTTCTTCTTAGCACACACCTCAACCTTTGCATATGCAACCAAACGTCAAACTTTCGCTGTAGCAAGGCACATTTTTCTTGTTACATCACTCTACTGTTTAGTATATCGGAAAAATCAAACAATAACAGAAGTTTGCGCACCCGCAAGGCCTTGGCACCGGCTACCAATCACGCGGAAAATCTGCATGTCAATGCTGAGCTGAAACAATTACTCGCTCCCCAATTTGTGGCAAAACGCGCGCAATGCAAGCCAGCCTGCTTATCAAGAAATCAACAACACGTTCAATGGGGATGCTAGAGTGAATATTTTTGTCTTGGCTACAGTAGCAATAACAACAAGCACATTCCCCAGAACTACAGCTCCACATATTATTTGTAAAGCTTTCCCTCAGGAAGCATATATTGAAGCAATTCAAGCGGAAGAGAGCAGCAGCAGCAATGAATAGCATTGAGCTGAGCTTGTGAATTGGCGCAAGAAGTAGAGCGGAGTGGGGTTTGAGTGGCCAGAAGGCAGTAGGAACACTTGCCGTGAAATTGAATGCAACGGCGGATGAGTAGGAAGTGAAAAACATAAAACATAAATATATTGTTAAGGATACGCACAAACAACAACAACAATAGCGACAACAGGCAGCTTGTTGCAAGAACAATAAAGCAGCGCGATTTTCAATGAATGCGTACATACATCCACACGAGTATACAAACACTTATGTACATATATTGACAGCTTGGCATGTCGGTTGACTTACTGGCTTCCATCATACGCCAGGATACGCTTACAAGTACATACTTATACATACACACACATGCGTACACTTGCCATTCACTGAGCACAAATCAGCTGAACAGCAATGACACTAGCAGTCAATGAGCAAAAATGCCGACGACTCGCTCGACACAGGAAAAATCAACTATAAACTACAACAGCAGCAGCAGCAACAGCAACAGCAACAATAACAACTCATCATCAGTGTAGTGAAGAGACGAAACAAGCACGCCATAAAAACAAAGTCAAACGGAAGATAAGCGTGGCAATACGCCATGCCTGTGTGTCTGTATCTGTGTGTGTGTTTGCTTGTATTGTTGTGGAACAAGTTGTCCGTGGGGCGAATAGCGCAAGAGGATGCTGAAACTTACAACAGGAAAATTATATATCTTTCTGCCATGAAGGAAATGTGGAAACTGGCGCAAAGCGGACAAAAAAGAAAAACAAAAAAAAAGAAAACAAATCAACATTTCGGCAGCTATGGCGTCGCAGAGCGGGCAAATAGTGTAAAAATCAAATAATAGGAACATGTCCCATAGACTGCTGTCGTTGCTGTCAGCATACGCTTGGAAACAGGGTGGTAGTTTAGATATGTGTTTCTGAATTAAAAATATCGGAATAAAAAAAATATAAAATTCTGAAAATAATTTGGAATGAGAAGCTAGTTTAGTGCGTTTCATTGAAATATTCCTCTTGGAAGACAAGTTAAATGGGAGTTCGTGGACAGACGTTGCCGACTTCACTCTTGTATATATGCAATTGTCTATGAACTATGACAATGTCTTCATATAACTCGAACAGCTCATTGTTCCATCTTCTGCGATATTCGTCGTTGCCAATGTTCTGAGGATCATAAATCTTCCGTAAAATTATTCTCTCGAAAACACATAGTGTCATCGCATCGGATGTTGACATCGTCCACTCTTCACACCATAAAGCAGGACGTGAATAATAAGCAACTTGTAGAGTTTGGTTCGTCGAGAGAGGACTTTGCTTTTCAATTCAATATATCAAGGTAACTGCTCTGAATTTCAGTAGCTTTCACCTATGGCTCAAGGATGTACAAATATGCGTTGTTTGGCGAATTGTCAAGAAACTATTTTAACTAGGCTATACGAGTATATTTAAAAACGAGACGTGAGCTAATGCATACGGAACTATCTCGCAAGTAATAAATATCTCTTGGAACACTCATGGAACTCCAGAGAGAAAGATCCATTACGAAGTATAAATACTTACTAAAGAATTTCTCAGAGAGTCTCTTCATCTGTGGATATATTTGATGGCGATATTATCAGGAATATGGATCCAATTAGTAGTCGTTTGTTATAATAAATGCCGTTCAATTTTTCATACCATTGTAGATTTTGGAAATAAAAATTCTTTTTAAAAGACACAATCCTGTTCATTAACATCGGGACCTTGTTCGTTCAGACCTTGGCCTCTCAATTTACACGGAACTTTTCCTTCAATAGAGTAGATTTTATTATATACCGTGATCTATATGATCTATATATCGTTTTTAGACAGCCAAATTAATTGATCAATTTAAATTTTTATTGCGAAATCCGCTGTTATACGTTTACATTTTTGTTTCTGCTTTTCAAAAGAAGTTGGTAAGTTTCATCAGCTGATTAATATTTTTCAGCAGCGACATCTACCGTAGCTTTTTTATCAAACAATTTAGCCAATCGTAGATTAAGAACGTATATCGTACGTCTTTGTCACAGAGTTGCATTTCATTTTCAAGTCGATTTAAATTCAACTTAAAATAAATGGAGATCGATCTTAATAAGCGAGATCGAGCAAAGGCCGGTTAATTGATCATGTAGCTCCTGTCTAAAAACGCTAATACAGTAATTAAAGAGTTGGTCGAAAGATTTTATCTTCTGTAGTAGGGTAAGGATATTGTAGAAGTAAATTCTACCAGAAGAACCCATACTAAGATTCAACCAACGCATATCAAGCAATTGAAACCTCTGTTTCAGCGTCTGTTTTCGGCAAACATTAATTCGTTGTGAGAGAAACATAATTGAAAAATATCGAACTGGAATCCACGAACTGGAACTAGAATTTAGAGGAAGAAGAATTGTAGAAGATTATATACGTTTTCCGTTCCTAAGGATAAGAAAATATTATTGCCTGTGAACCGCCCTGTAAAATCTCGTAGAAATATACATCCGTACAGTTGCTTCCTTGTGAATAGAGTGCACATCCCGACATAAATAAATCTCTTGCTGCACTCATGTCTGGAAATTTAAGGAACAACCTGCTTTTGGGAGCTCCCAATAAAGCGTCGCTCGTTATTGTCTTTTGCTAGCAAAACTCCAATGCTCACATGTGCACATCCCTACTTACACACACTCTTGCCTTAGTATAATATTTTTGATTGCAGGCAACAGCGAGAGATGCATTGCCAAACAAGTGAAATTATTTGGGCTACTGTGAGTATGCAATTTTTGGTCTGCTGCAAGAAAGAAAATTTTCTGTTTAACAAGCATTCCAAGAATTCAATCCTTTTCTACTTAAACCTACGGGCTACCGATCTCTTCTTGACTTCGGATATAATCAAGAAATCAGAAATCCATTCGGGAGCTTTACGTTGGATTCCGAGGACCATTCCAAGAATTCAATCATTTTCTACTTAAACCTACGGGCTACCGATCTCTTTTTGACTTCGGATATATTCAAGAAATCAGAAATCTATTCGGAGGCTTTACGTTGACATCCGTGGACCGATCGTCGTTGGAAATAACTTTCAGATTTCTCTTCAGTCAGTATGTCAACAATCGACTCTCAATCGGGTTGTATTCAGTCTTCATCGGGTTGTTTATCAGTCTCCTGTGTCTCCTAAAGTATCCATTCAAAAGGCATAGAAGACGAAGTTTCCCACATCAAAATTTAATAAAACACACAGCCTACAACAACTCCTACTATAACTAATTTCACTGATTGACAGCAACAGCTGTTGGCCAGTATTAAATAGCAATTTTAGATATTTTCAACCAGAAACCTCAAACCGAACTTTAGAATGGCTCACATTACATTCGAATTAAATATTTGTGCACAGTCGACAAATGCGTAAATAATCTTGTATCTGCTACTAAGAACAGCCTCGATGCCAGCAATTATCAGAGTAACAGGCGCTTTAAATACGCATTAGGAAATTAAATTTCCATTAGAAAAATTTGCATTCAATGATATTTGTGGAGAGCAAGTGAGGCAATGTGAGGGCGGCGGAGAAGTAAGGAGAGACTCTGCAACAGTAACAAGCAGCTCTCCAACAGATGTGTTCAAATATAGATTTGTATACATAGAATGTTTACATGAAACCCAAGTCGTAGTCGGAGGTGGACTGTATGTGATAAACTGTGGTGAATATTAATGAAATTTGATTGATGTATTAGTCAATGTAAGCCAAAGGCAGTTATTGCAACATTGTTGTGTAAAGCCGCTTTCAACACATACTTCTAAGATACGGCAGATTATTGTTGTGCCACTCAGAAAGTGGCCTTCGTCTTCGGAATTAGTACAATTCGACTGTTGGTTGAGTGTCGACGGTACTATGCAAAGCAAATGTTGTTGCTGTGTTGATATTGTTGCTGCCTGTAAGGTTTATATTATATATATACCAGATATATATGTATATCCATTTATGTCCAAGCAAGTGTGAATAACTGGAAATTAGGTTGACAAGTGCAAGTGTTTAAGCGATTTGTAATTGTTTTGTCATTGTCATTGACACATGAAGTGCAAAGGGGACGTACCCACATGACAGTCGCTTGGTTAGAAGTGGTGAACTGTCATATTCGCATTTAAGATTTGAATTTTGTAACATATACGTTCAAGAACGCTTCGTTTAATAAGGCTATAGTTTGCTTTTAAATTTAATGTCACTAAAAAGAGCACCCTATATTTCTTTTTATACTCTCGCAACAAAAGTTGCTAAGAGAGTATTATAGTTTTGTTCACATAACGGTTGTTTGTAAGTCATAAAACTAACCGAGTTAGATATACGGTTATATATATCAAAATGATCAGGATGACGAGGCGAGAAATCCGGATGTCTGTCTGTCCGTCCGTCCGTCTGTTCGTGCAACGGATAACTTGAGTAAAAATTGAGATATCTTAACGAAACTTGGAACACATGTTCCTTGGCACCCTGAGCAGGTTGCTTTCGAAGATGGGCAAAATCGGACCATTGCCACGCCCACAAAATAGAGAAAATAAAAAGCCTATAAAGTGTCATAACTAAGCCATAAATAAAGTTAAAAGTAAAATTTGGAACAGAGGATCGTACTAGGAAGAGGCATATTTGGATGTATTTTTTTTGGGGAAGTGTGCGTGGCCCCGCCCCCATATCAGTTATTTGTATATATCTCGTACACTAATGAAGCTATATAAACCAAACTTTTTGGAGTCGGTTCTCTTACGTACCCCACCATACACCATGAAAATAGTTGAAATCGTTAGGTTAGGTTGAAAATTACTAAAAGTGTGTTAACTCACTAACGAACACTAAATGTTACAGAAAAATACCAGAAGGAAGCTGCATTTAATTTTTTTTACAAAATGAAAAATGGGCGTGACATCTTATGGGTCTAAAACCACATCTCAGGAATTACTCGACAGACTTCAATAAAATTCGGTGACACGTGTGGAAAATGGATGAAATCGGTTCACAACTACGACCACTTCCAATATAACTCAATTTTGAATTCCACCTCCACTTTGTAATATATACTTAAGGAACCAATAAAGATAGCAAAATAAAACTTGACATAAATACTGTATATGATCTGTGGCATCACTTGTGAAAAAATTGTCGAAATCGGACTATAACTTTTCAAGGCCCCAGATATCGAACATGTTGAACTCAGCGCCTAAGGGTAAATTTTAACCGAAAATATGGGTAAATCTCTCAGATAATTTAATGTAATTCAGAGAAAATTGTTTTATTCTAATAGTGTGTCTCTGTTCCAAAAATTATTAAAATCGGGTCATAACATCTCCTAGCTCCCATATACATAATTATAGGTTTTTTAAAAATACGGTGTGCTTTATTCTTCATATATGTATTGGTTAATATGTGAGATATCTTAGCAATATTAGCGTATATTGGATATAGTGTACCTTGCTGGTGAAAATGAATGAAATCGGTTCAGGAATTACCTCAGCCCTCATATACTATATATGCTGATTTTCGTTATTCTATTAAACTTTATGCCGAATTTATGGGTAAATTTGTGTGTTATCTAAATAGAATTTCTTCAATAAATTGTGAGAGTATAAAATGTTCGGTTGCATCCGAACTTAGTCTTTCCTTATTTGTTTCTTATTAGATAACATCAGCAACATTTTTTTTCAGTTCAATTTATTTCAAATAGATATTACTTCAATGGCCACCAAAGCGATACATTTTCACAGGTTTCTTACGACCATCAAATGATCTCGCTGCCGGATATTGTCGTATATCATCAGATTGCACTTCACGCCTATTATTGGTGGTATCAGCAAGTAATTTAGCTCTGCTGCTTTCTTCATTGAGAAACTTTATAATCTTTAATGGGACTCCGCCATCTTCATTATTATCGTGAAGGTTCGCGGCGCAAGAAAGATCTGTAACGGATTTTGTATAAATCTGTATAAATTAAATATATGAAATACTCACCAAGGCAGAAGATGGCTATAAGGCTCAATAGCACAAGCGCTTGCAAACGTTTGAATAGACGCAGCATTTCAAAGACTCTAACTATTTGCAACCACTCTGCTGCTATTGTAATTCTAGTTTAATACTCGCATCATTTTGTATATCAATTGCTGCAAGTGTGACTAATGCAATATTATTCTGCATCGAATCAGGTATGGATATTTCGAATTCAGATTTTTGTAGAACGGATTGAAAGGGGGCGCTGTGTTTCGCTTTGACATCTGAAACGAATTAATCATTTGTATTTAATATATAAATATAAATTGATTTTATCGGTTTATTACGAGAGAGCGCTCTGAGGCCTCAGCTCAACAAGCTCACAAAACTCAGTTATGGCTTATGGCACCAAACTCTCTTCTGGCTGCCTTTAGTCCAAATAAATAACTTGTAGTTACTGAATATTATTTTGCCACAGATTTTGGATTTTAGGAAGAAAACTAATTTTTAAATGAAAATCTACTCAAATTATCAACACTCTCAGCAGGTAAGCAGTTATCGGTCCCTAATTTAAAAGCTCATAAGGTATTATTTACATCCAAAAATCATCGATATTCTAATAGAACGATAGTTCAGTATCGATAATTATATTGACTAAAAACCTTCGAACTTTATCTGAATTATAATTTGATCTCAACTTTTTTCAATTTTCCTATAGGGTTTTACGTTTTATGGCATAAATATATTATACATAACCAAGCATCTGTGATCGTCCAACAAATAATTTTGCTTTTACTTTCGTTTCTATATAAGTTTATGGTTTTTCCATGGAAGAGGTATTAGCATTTCCACTCGGTAGTCGTGTTTTTATTTGTTATAAATTATTAGTTATCCAAAAGCTATAAATAATGTTGCACTGTCACCTCAAGTGACAAACACTACTCCAAGTACATTCATCAATTTAATTATACCGCCAATGATGAGCTCGATTGTCTTCTGTCGATCATAAATGTGCGAAAAATCACACTTTATTTGAATTAATACGAGTACACCTTGTAGTTATTATTCTTTGGTGTTCAAGTTTTTATAAACGACAGTTGATGGCATGATTTATATCGCTAGTCGCTTTTTTTAAGTTTATTTTTTATTGAACTCTAATAGTTTAGCTACAGTAGAGAATTTATAGAGACTGATTCGAAGTTTGATTTGTAGTGAAGAGGAGAGAATGAAAAGAAACTAGGGCTTACGGTCTTATTATCAATATGAATTTTATTCTAAATGTGCGAACTAAGAGCACCCTTACCCTTAACTCAAAGAAGAAAATTATATACTGTCAAATAAATACCCGTAAGTAATTTTCATTTTAAATTTTCTCGCTGAGAATATTAAAAAAAAAATTTTCCCAAGTTGGCGCAACTGTCAGCCACTATTGTGTCATTTTTTATTGCTATGTGTCATTTAGTTTATTTACGGCGTCATTAAGAGCAAGTCAACCTTTGCGTTGTGCGTTGCGATTTTTATATGCCCCTCTTTGCACGATTTATACCAATCGTAAACTTGAGTTTTCGACATGATTGAATCACCAAATGTTTTTGTCAACATTTCCAAAGTTTTGGCACAAGAAATTTCGTTTGAAACACAAAAAATTTCACACAAACTCTTTGTTCAATATATTTATCCATATAAAATGAGAATTTCCGGGTACTTATTTGACAGAATATGACTAAAAAAATTTCGATTATAGAATAAGTCCAATTGGTCATATTGGAACAAAAATGTTGGCTACCGTTTTGCTTTCTTGAATACTTGAATTTTTGATTTTCACTCAGAGCCATCATAAATACTTCTATTTAACACAAACTACAATTTTGAATATTTTTTCTTAGGTCTGATTCAGAGATTTAAGTAGCCTAGTCAAATTAAATCTAAGTGACGAAGTCAAACTAATGCACATATTTTCAAAAAATAAAAAACTCTAAACTACTCAATCAGAACTCTTGATCTAGCTATAGACACATGATTTCATATTATCATACAGCTAAAGAAAGAGGCATCTATTGCTGCGTCTTAAAACTTGATAAACGAAATCTTGATATACTCCAAAGATCTAACAGTTTTCTAAATGACTCTGGAATAATGATTTTTCCACTTTCAGCTATTTAGTTCCGTTTCCTTTCCATGTAAACGTAAGAGAGTATACAAAGTATGTTCAATATTCAAATCGAATAGAAGAATATAATTAATTTATTATGTGTGTTTTCTTATCAGATTCTAGTAATTGCGGTAAATGCAATGTAAAGGCGAAGCACGCTGAGTATAATCTATAGTCGAAGACACGTCACAGTGACACAAATTACAGCGCGAGTTGCCAAGTAATGTACTCACTATGCAAATGAATATAAAAGTATATATTTAATGCTGTTAGGCTATTAGGTTATCAAATTGTACGAGTATACATATATAGTAATATAAATACTTATTTGTTTATCTGCTCGTGTTCTTATGAGTGACGATAGTACATACTATACTATTTATGGTTTGGAGGCTTATTGCCGTACACTAATCGAACTGTGTACCTGTGTCGTAGTAAAGTAGCGTATTTTGAATAATAATAAAACAAATATTTTGAGTTTTTATATTTGAAATTTTTGGATTTTCCATTTTCATTATAATTCATTGGGAAAGTACAAACGTTGTAAATAACAATACGTGTTTAGGTATGTGGTTTCCTCAGAAGTGAACTCACATCACAGACTGAACTGTCACTATGAAGGACTTTGATGCGATCTCTTTTCCTATCAACATTTAAATAAAATTATTTTCGCCTATCAGTCGATTTAAAATTTGTAGGACCAACCATTTCTCGAAAGGCACAGAGAGAGATAGAGAGAGGGATCTCAACATTGAATATTTAGCATAAATATTATTAGACTTCATTAGAAAAATATTTTTCATTAATTTTCCACAATTCTATTGGATCTACCAACATCCTGTTCTCTAAAAATCCACTTGTAACCACATCTGATTTAAGTCACACAATTAATATTTACTTATTCAAAAGTCCGCTATTCTCTTCATTAAGCAATAGTTGAATTCACTTTACCTTTGCATTTCTGGTATTCCCTTATGGAAATTGAATAATATTTCCGCTACAGTATTAATATAATTACAATGCATATCGTAAGTACAATAATTACGCAAATAATCGTTAGTTTCTACAATTTAATTATATGCAAATAGACATTTTTTTTATTGCGCCTTTGGGGTTAAGTTTTGTAATTTAATATGCGGTAAAACGGAAAGTATTATTGCCACTAAAAGTGAATTATGGAATTTTTCTGTTTTTTTTTGTTTGTTTCTAAAGTTGAAATTGGGATTTTGGTAGCATTTAAGTGACGTCATTTGTGGAACGTAAATTTTGTTTACGAATATTTTATATCAAATTTGGTATGCTGCCATATTTATATGACCAGCACTGTAGGTTAAGTGCCTATCTTATTTCATATGTGCAAAGTAATTAGACATTAATATTGTGCAATTGTTTCATAATATTGCTACTAATACTAAAACTACACAGTTTTATGACTTATCAATTTTTCAATTACACCCACCAACAGTTGGGATGACATAACAGATTTGCAACTGGCATGTAATTATTGTTGTGAGCTGGAATGTTAAACATTAAGTTGGGCAAAAAAATGTACTTGGAGAAGTTTAAAAGGTTTTAAAGATTTTTAGAAGATAAAATATACTTAGAGAAGTCGAGAAGGAGATTTTTTTTTAGATTTGTCTTCCAATTAATTTAATAAAAATTGAGAGAGACGACGCAGAGATCATCGGTAGCCAGATGTTCTCAAGTTATAAATAATGTAACTAACCCTACTTCATTTATTTAGCTTATAAAATTTAAATTTGTTTAATTTTTTCCAAAATTATATTTTTAACTACGCCTCTTCGCATTCTTTAAAGCTTCCAATTTTTTTTATTATTTATATTTTTGCATTTTTTTCGCTTATTAGCATTTTTTGCAAAATATTCTTCGGTGCTTTTTGTGCGCAAAACAGATTTTTTTGTTTGGAAAGAACAGGAAAACTGGTTTTCGCACAAAAAACGTTTCGCTCAGACACGATTTGTGTTAATATGTTTGTTTCTCTAATTATTGTATAACTTTTTTTTCTTTATATTCATTAATGAGCTATCAATTTGTTTATGTAATCTTGAGTTAGAAAAAAATATGTTTCCAAAGCCATAAAGCAAAATAGTAGATAATTTATTAACAGAAATTTAAGCGCCAACTTTTATCTCTTTCTTGTTTGCTGTTAATCCGTTGAGTGCGAAAGAGTGTTCTACGATATAACGTTGCCAATAGTGTAACAAAAATAGATTATCGATGACTAGAAAATGATGTTAATGACCGTCTGAACTGCTGGTATAAATGTTTAAATTTGTTTTTTTTTTACTTTAATTAAATTAATTTCAAACTAGGCTTCAATGTGGGTCAGTGTTTATATGCTAATTAGTAACCCATATTTCTTTCGATTTTTTATAGATTTTGTTTTTTTTTGCAATATTATTGTTCTTGCTTGCCTGTTTTATGTAGCCCAAGCTTGTAGATCATAGACCCGACTGTCGAAGATACCGTGCATTTTTATGGCAAACATTAGTTCACTCTAAAATTATTAAATTAAAACTGCGAGGGAGTTATGGGTCGGATAAAGCTTACATAGATCAGCTATGTAATATATATGTAAATACTAATTTGAACGTTGGGGCGACAAGACTGAATACAACTCTCTTCGTCCTCAAACTTGTTTACAACCTTTGCATGATCTCTTTCTTCAGACTATTGAAAACTTTCTACATATGAATGTAAGTGTCTTGGAGTTGTATTCCTTAAGTAAATAATATCTCAATCAAAAAATGAAAATCTTTATTGAACCGATTCATTCGATATCTGAGGGAACACGATGATTTCTGAGCATAGTTTAGTAACTTTTTCGATGTGTATAGAGATGATTGGATTACTTGTATAAGGTTTATTACTTCATAAGTCTCATGAAGTGCCTCAAATCATCCAATTACTCGTGTTTTCGAAAAAGCTATCTTCCAAATCTATCTAACTTAATCAACCTATAATAATAAGCTCAAACTTTCTCATTGTTTTGTTTTCAATTTCAAAAACAAATTTACCTAGAATTCTGCTTCTTGCAGAATGAGGCGAAGAAATGTGAAACTGGTTGCAAAAACTATAAATACTAATACAATGTTTAAAAAAATCAAACCTGAATTATTATGAATTAGACATTGTTTATTTGTTTGTTTATCTTCTAATATGATATGTCGCTTGACATATAAAAATCGTGTACATTCGGGGGATTACCATAGAGTCTTCTGACGTTTAGCGTATTCTAATAATTTTTGTATTCCAAGAAATAGAAATATTAAAAATGAAGTCTGCAAATGAATATACCCAACAGTAAATGCGATTGTTCGCAGAAAATAGTAGGTTTATATAGTAGAACTACAGTGGAACTTCCATAAATCGAACTTCTATAAGTCGTAGCGTTTGAAATCAAATTTCATACAAATTTCCTTCCATAAATCGAACTTTTCGACCAAGGCATAATACAAAATTTAAAATTTTACTATCAAGGAGTGGGGCTACACATTACGTTAATCTGGAAAAGATTTCGTTAGTGAAGCCACAAAGCCTTTTGAAATTCGCAACAAGCGCTGGCATCCTAAAGGATGATTACTCCTCATTAACTAAGTGACGGCACTCCATCTGGTATCACAAAGGACCAAAACTGGTCTATGTGTGGCGTTTTAGCCTGCCAGAGTAACCTAACCTAACTTAATCTATTAAGCAAAAATTTTAAAGTGTCCCTATATTCGGAGGCGAACAAAAGTGTATTACACTTATAGATTTTATAAATCGTGTAACAAAGGCATGAGATACCAACGTCAAGAGTCAAACAATAGCAAAGGGCAACAAACAAAATTACAGAACACGCTTTTTAAAGTATTTAGATAAAACGTTTTCCGATGTAAATAACTAAAACTGTGGGTAAATATATATTTTATAGCTTTTTGAAAAATTGTATGTTTTAATGAACATTTCTATAACTCGAAGTCTCTCTAACTCGAAGTTTTTTTGTGGATTATGGTGATTCGAGTTAAAGAAGTTCCACTGTATTAGTAAAACGAACCAGAAGAGGTAATCACAGAGACCATATTCCCAACATGTTAATCAAAATACGACACTCAGTGTATCCATGGGAACTATGTACAGTAATAAAACAGAAATTGCAAAAAATTAGAATTTTTTGAAAACTTAGGCTGGTGTATACAATCTAAAAAGTATATTCAGTGGGATGTAGTTTATATAGGATACACATATAGTCAAATTTCTTTTTCTTATAGATCTTTCCCAACTTTCATCTTTTTTTGGCAGAATTACCACTAATCTTAGTAAAACGGTTTTTTTGTTTTCACTCAGTGAAATCCCCACTAAGTATAAATAAAAGTCATAAAAAAATTTAGTACTAAAAATAATTTAATAAAACTCCAACAAAGTTATTTGATTTTTTACGCTCCCGTTGTTGGCGATTAAATTGTTTGTTGGCGTGCGAGCGTCACATCTAGTTAGTGCCTGTAACGAAAGACTAGTTAATACCGTAGAACAAAGAATAAATGTTGTTAAAAGCGTATAAAAAATATATTGAAGAAAACAAGCAATAAGCCATAAAAAATTTACTATCTCATATATTGTACAATATTTTGTGCGGCTTGTTTACTAATGACCATTTGAGCGTAAATTATGTCTGCAATTTTATTACGATACGCTTAATGAAGAGATAAAACAGCAAATAAATAAAAGCAAATCTTCTATCAATTTTAACAAATCGCCCAAAGAATTACGATTGCTACTTAATAGAAGTCATCGCTCATCGGCAATATTTTATTACTTTATTTTCTGCTTCTGAGAATTTGTTTGTTTTCAATCAAACAGATACCTAATTTAATAATTAATCATTTGATATCTTTTAGATTATCATTTGTTTACAATTTATTTGTTTAACTATATGGGAGTGTTCGATTTGTATTTTTAAACTTGTAGATTGATCACATCTCATGTCGAGAATACAAAAAAAAAATTTCTCCGTTTTTTATTGATACAGATACATATTCGAATCAGACTCAAAGAGAGAGAGAGAGTGAAAGAGAGAGCGAGAGAGAGAGAGAGAGATCAGAGCCGACTGTACCAGAACGACCTTTTTAAAGTAAAACAAATTCCACAATTTTAAGTTAAACCAGTCTCTTAGCAAAATTATATTATGGAACATACATATAGGCAATCAGAAAGAGAGAAAGCTGGTTTTTTCCGATTTAAGAACATAAGAGTCTGACATAATATTCTTATGGAAAATCAAAAAAATTAATCCAAGTAGTCCGATAAATGGGTCGATATAGGTATGATAGTTAAATGACCCCACACCCCATAATAGAAAAATTAATTTTTTAATAATTGGAATTGGACAGATATGTTCTAATAATTTCTATAAAAGCAAAATTATCAAACTCTCACACCAGTTCGTTCAGTGTCAGCTTTGACTTTAAACAATATAATAATGTTCTCACGAAACCACAAAACAAGGCCATAGAACATGACAGTCTGCAACACAAAAAATTTAATATTCTTAAAAAAATAACATTCGAAAATTGCATGTCTTCATTTCTAATATTTCGATTTAAATTAAACAAATTGAATAACTGGGAAATCCATTAATTCCGAAATTACAAATAAGCATTCAAATCATATCGATGTCTTAATAAGCTTTTATAATAAAGTAATTTGTCAAAATTTTATATCTTTTTTTGGTGAACATGTTCACCGTCATTTAGAACGACAAGTTCTCTACAAGCTTAGGAATATGTTTATATATAAACATGTTGATGATTAATCAAAAGTACTACGTCACTGATAGCAACAAAAATAGCAAAGGTGAACTGGTAAAACCGGCTGAACAATACTTTCTGGGCACGCAACAAAGTGGTGAGAATATTTTTGTATTCAAAGGGGGCCACCAATAATAAACACATATGAATCAATAATATGCGTTGGTGAGAGCAAAACTAGAAGAGAGAGAAAGATCGAAAAAGCAAAAAAAAAATAACTATAATGTAATTGATCGGAGAGGTCTAATGTTAGAACTAAGTATATATTCATGAATTAAATAAAAAAGTTGCAAAATTTGAAAAAGATTTTTGCTCTCAGGTTTCCAACAGCTGCTGTCGGAGGACCAGACTATCAGAGTTGTTATAACGTGCAGCTAAGATTATACATTTGTAGATTTCTGGCAATAGTTCTATAGCTAAACGAAAATGTTCGTACTTTTTATGAGCTGTCATTTATTATCACAAGCTCAAGCTCAAGTTCAAGTATTTGTTTGTATGTGCTTTTGCCGGTTATAAAATTTCTATTTTTGTTCCCACTTCTTAATTGTTTTTATTTTGTTAATTTCGTTTTGTTCGCGTTATTTGTTGATGTTGAAAGTGGGCATCTGGTTTGGAGTCGTTAAATTTCATATGGCATAAAAAAAAAATCGAAAAAACCTGTTTCGCATACAAATTACGAGCGCTCGCAGTGGTTACGATTAGGTTATGGGACGCATGCGCTATAAGCAAAACGGGTGAATGATTTAGTTTTAGAATGTTTAGAGAATCGGCGAATTTTATTGCAATATGAAATTAATAATTTCATTATTTGGTAAATGGATATTAAGTGAAGAAAACTTTGCTTCGGTTGGAACAAGAAAAGTCCGGAACCTCTGAAATCTAACCTTCTGAACTTTCTACCTTACGAAATCTGCAGAATAACGAGTATGAGCTGAGGGTTTAGTGCTTGTCTCTTCGTATAACCAGTCGTTAAAGGATTGAGACTGACTATCGTCTTTCCGTCTGACCTTTGACCTTTGACCTTTCAACTTTATTTCTAATTTTTATATATTTTCAGAAAGAACGATAGATAAAAACACCAATTTTGTATGAAAGAAGACTGAGTGAGCTATTCATAAGACAATTTTAAGTGAGTGTAAGACAATATCCGCCACAAATCTTAGAACTGTAGACTTAAAACCGAGTGTAGGGTGAAATAAGTAGGTATAAAACAATAACTACAAAGTGTAGTCATTAATTGGGAGAAGAACATTTTTCGCACATCTGAATTTCTTGCCTCAATAATATGCAAAGTAATCAGTGAGCACATCAACTGTTTGACGGGGTTTGAGGTTTCCCCCAACCGTGCAGTAAATAAATAAATATACACACACTTATATATAACCTATTTGACTACGTATGTACATGCAAAAGTATAGTTGAATGTTATTATGAATGTGAATTATCGGTTAATCCACGATCAAGACTTTTTATTCGCATTTCCCTCGTGCAGGGTACGGGGTAGAGAATGATGAAACTAAAGTTTTGCATTGCTTGCTGAATGTTGTCTTTTCAAGCAGCATTTTTAATTGGCGCCTGGATTGGGTTCTATATAAGCGCATCTACGAACATTGAGCGTAACATTTGAGTTCTGATCATGCGAGCGTTTGCAGTGTTTAGTTGTTTAGCAGTTTCTTTGGCCTTGTGCCACGGTAAGGATGAAGATGTGACTTTAGTTTAGAATGTGTTCACGAAGTTTGCCATTTCTTTTGCAGCCTACGGAGTATCACATGGCGGAGGCGCATCGGGCGGATTGGGTTTAGGCCTTGGGCTCGATATTGGTGGTAAAGGAGGCCTCTTAGGTCTTGGATTGGGCGGCAGTGGAAGTCTCAGTTCGGCATCTTCTAATGCGGCGAGCAGTGCCGGTGGAGGTTATGGTGGCAGCGGCTCTGGTGGCGCAAGCGCTGGCGGTTCTGCTTCGAGTGGCCTTGGACTGGGTCTAGGGCTTGGCGCTGGACTAGGTGGTGCTGGAGGCCACGGTTCTGCAGGTGGTTCCGGCGGTGGCTTTGATGGAGGCTTTGGTGGTGGCGCAGGCGGCGCTTCCGGAGGACACAGTTCGGCTGGTAGTTCAGCAAATGCTGGCGCTGGAGGTTTCGGAGGTGCCCTTGGTGGTGGTGCTGGCGGTGCAGGCGGTTATGGTGGCGGTAAAGGTGGTTCCGGAGGACATGGTTCAGCTGGTGGCTCCGCTGGTGGTTCAGCCGATGCTGGCGCCGGTGGTGGATTTGATGGAGGCTTCGGAGGTGGACTTGGTGGTGGAGCAGGAGGCGCTGGCGGTTATGGCGGCGGTAAAGGTGGTTCCGGAGGACATGGTTCAGCTGGTGGTTCAGGAAGTGCTGGCGCCGGTGGTGGATTTGATGGAGGCTTCGGAGGTGGACTTGGTGGTGGTGCTGGTGGTGCAGGCAGTGCTGGCGGTCATGGCGGCGCCGGAGGACATGGATCAGCTTCGGCCGGTAGTTCAGCAAACGCTGGTGCAGGAGGTTTAGGAGGTGGATTTGATGGAGGACTTGGTGGTGGAGCTGGCGGTGCAGGCGGTTATGGCGGCGGTAAGGGCGGCGCCGGAGGTCACGGTTCAGCTGGTGGTTCAGCCGGTGCTGGCGCCGGTGGTGGATTTGACGGTGGCTTCGGAGGTGGACTTGGTGGTGGCGTTGGCGGTGCAGGCGGTTATGGCGGCGGTAAGGGCAGCGCCGGAGGTCACGGTTCAGCTGGTGGTTCAGCCGGAGCTGGCGCCGGAGGTGGATTTGATGGAGGCTTCGGAGGTGGACTTGGTGGTGGAACTGGCGGTGCAGGAAATGGTGGCGGATATGGTGGCGGTAAGGGCAGCGCCGGAGGTCACGGTTCAGCTGGTGGTTCAGCCGGAGCTGGCGCCGGAGGTGGATTTGATGGAGGCTTCGGAGGTGGAGCTGGCGGTGCAGGCGGTTATGGCGGCGGTAAGGGTGGTGCTGGTGGTCATGGATCAGCTGGTGGTTCAGCCGGAGTTGGCGCCGGTGGTGGATTTGATGGAGGCTTCGGAGGTGCACTAGGTGGTGGCGCTGGCGGTGCAGGTGGTTATGGCGGCGGTAAAGGCGGCGCTGGAGGATTTGGATCAGCTGGCGGTTCAGCAGGCGCAGGTGGCTTCGATGGCGGTTTTGGTGGTGGTGCTGGCGGCCACGGTAGTGGTCACGGTCACGGGCACGGAAAACACGGACAACATGGTCATGGCGCCGGCGGTGCTGGTCACGGACTTGGGCTTGGTCTTGGCCTAGGTGGTGGCTTGGGAGGAGCTGGTGGATTCGGTGGTGCTGGTAGTTCTGGAGGCGCTGGAGGTTTTGGTGGGGCCGGCGGTTATGGCGCTGGTGGTCATGGCGGAGCAGGTGGTGCTGGAGGTTATGGCGGTAGTGGAGGCAAAGGAGGCTATGGTGGAAGCAGTTCAACTAGTTCAGCTCATTCCTCATCATCAGCCTCAGGGTCAGCTTCAGGGTTAGCTTCATCGTCGGCAACAGCATCAGCATCAGCATCGGCAGGCGGTTTCAGAACAGGATATGGCCGATAAGCAGAACAAAGAGTGTATATTTACTCGCATATAAGTACCACATAAGTTCTTTAGATAAACAGAGATTTTTTTGTGTTCTATTCTAAGTAGAAATAACATTATAAATTTGCATTGTGATTGAAATATAAACGAAAACAGATAAAATCAAATTGAATAAAGTAATGTTTAACGAATTTTAGAACCTGTTTGTTTGTATGCAAATATCAAAATTGTTACGAAATTTTGAGTTATTGAAATAATTCCAGTTGAGATTTTAATTAAGAATATTTAATGGGCAACAAGCTCGTGTGGCGATCAAAATGTTTACAATAAGAAAAAAATACATCCATTAGAATATAAGTAAAGGTTTTATTGAAGGCTTGAATATTGTAAAAAAACAAATGACTTTTCTGTCAGAATATAAATATCGTCTACTTTTTCAAAAATGTAGACTGGTTCCGAACCATCGGCTCCTAGAATATTATATTTGAAAGAGAAACGTGAAGAGGAATTACACGATGACTCTTGAAGAAAACCTTCACATATTTCCTACTTCAGTTCAACAATTTCTTCAGTTAACTTGTAGCATTGCAAACTGAATATCAAATGAACCAATAACTGCAATAATAAATCAAACTGAAAAGTCCGCAGTCCACCACCGTTGTTGACCGAACGCTGACAGTAAAATTTACGACAAAAAGGAAACAATGAATTTAATAAATAAACAAGAGAAGAGCCAAGAAATTCATTTTCGACGACAACGCAGAACTCAGGTCGTACGTCGCACATACGGCGCAATCGTGACTACTCAAGCGAGGAATTATTGCAGGTGAAAAGGCACACCACACACACATCCATAGAAGCATGTGGTGTGTGCGGCAAATCGCATTGCATAAAATCAAATGTCACCAATCGTCGAGGAAGCCATGAGCAACGAAATGGCGGTGCAGCGTCGACATCAATTTGCTGTGTGCCTTTCGCTGTCTTCAACAATGCAACCATGGAAAGCTGAAACGCGAGGAGAACATGGCTTGGTGGTCAGCGCGTGTCCGAGGAAATATTTAGTAGCGAGGAAATGTATTAGTGCACGCAAATGCAGTGAGCACGTCGCTCATGAATGCCGGTTACGGAGCTTTTGCCCGAAAGAAAGCCAAAAACAAAGCGCTTAAAGGACAACAAAATGCAACAAGAAGCACGACATAAAGACGAGGAAAAGAAGTGTGAGGGAGCTCAATGTAATCCAAAGTAATATTTCAAAGGACACGAGTCGAAAGCGACACATGTCTTTGCTGTTGTTGTTGTCGACTTGGATTTCGAGTAGGGGATTTTTATTTTATTTTCGGCTTTTGGTTTAATTCTTTTAACAAAGCAAAGGTTGTATTGCATTCTTGGTTGTTTAACAGTTGTTTGGCTTTTATAAAACTCGCTGTCATTGCAAGCATAACAAACCTCCTCTGCTTCCCACATAAAAATGTCGTGCTTCAAATGAATATCTTCTATTGGTTGGTGAGTAAGGCTGTAGTCGAATTGTTTTAGTAGACACACGTGCTGAAGCGGGAAGGTCTTTCTTATCGAATTTTTTTTAGTAAAAATTCTAATCGCTCAGAACCTTTCATATATACACAGCACTGTTCCAGTTCAATATTTTGGTGAAGCTCTGAGGTTACTCATGTATGTTCCCTTCAAAGCTGGACAACTAACCCGACTTATAGCTTGAAATGATTTCACTATTTAAAGGTGTGCTATGGTGGTCGGCTGGCAGTATTACAATAATCACGAAGTAATCATCACGAAGTAATGTTATTGTATTACTGCCAGCCGACCACCATAGCACACCTTTAAATAGTGAAATCATTCTAAGCTATAAGTCGGGTTAGTTTTCCAGCTTTTCGTTTGCCATTTTTTTTCGATTCGAAAGTACCAATACCGCATTGATTCTCGATTCTTATAAGAGATCTTCAAGTAAACTTTGTAGTTCCCAGTATTCTCGAATGATTATTTGAAAGATGAGAGACATAGTCTCTTTGGATTTCATAGCCGAGCAGGATTCTAATGGTATATATTAAGATCCAATATTTTCTGAAAATATACAGTTGAACTTCCGTAACTCGAATCACCATAATCCACAAAAAAACTTCGAATTAGAGAGACTTCCGAGTTATGGAAGGTAATTTGTATGAAATATGACTTCTATTGCCAATTCAAGAGTTCAAGATATGGGGAACTTCGAGTTATAGAAGTTCGAGTTATGGAAGTTCAACTGTATATAATCCATTAATATTTTGAATTCCAGAGGACTCAAATATTAAGATCACCTATATCTGTCTCTCCAACTCTTGACTTGGGGCCCTTCAAGAAATACATTCCATACCTTTATACGTCTAATCTTATAAGAGTAAGCGGATGAGGGTAGGGTTTTTCTGGAAACCAACAAATAATTATAACAATAACATAGTTCCGATCCTATTCAGCTGGCCCCCACTGTATATACACACAACCGGAAAAATTGACTTTAACAGCGTCAATCATATTCTAGAATATACAATTCTCCTATCATATGGAGGCTCTAACTGCATTTATTCTACAAATACTCGTAGATATATGTATGTATAGGTATGTTATATATGTGTAGATCCATTTGCCTTTCTTTGATATTTTATATGTTTAATGCAGTTTGCTAAAATTCTCTTTCCATTCGCAGCTCGAGCTCACCAACACATCCACAGAAGTGCACAATATTTTTCTAACAGGAAAAAATTCGAAAACAAATGTTTATAAACAAAAGTTGGCGAGTCAAAACGATTTCCGATTGTTACGTGCCGCCACAACAACACAACAACACATAGACACTCACACTCAAAGACCCAAAATAATATTCGCTGCAATACAG
This sequence comes from Zeugodacus tau, assembly GCA_031772095.1. Classification (NCBI taxonomy): domain Eukaryota; kingdom Metazoa; phylum Arthropoda; class Insecta; order Diptera; family Tephritidae; genus Zeugodacus; species Zeugodacus tau. Next base: position 59,706,539 of record CM062650.1, on the reverse strand, counting down.
TCAGTCATTTTGGTTTATTTTGCCGAACTTTTCGCTAAGTTTTGCATTTTATAACGGTCTATTTTCGCTGGCAACTTCAGTTGGTTACATTTTTTCCGCTGTCTATTGTTGTACATGCATATTGTTGTATTTGTTTGGTTTTTGTTAGTTTCTAACATTTTATTATGCACACTGCTTTGCGGTCGCCATTGTCTAATAAATGTCCTGCGGCGGCGGATCGTGCCTGACTCGGCCGCTTTGTTCTGTCTTGGGAACCCGGTGCTGCGGTGGACATCACGGATATTTTTGTTATTTCTATAATATTTTGTATTTTATTACCCAGAAATGTCAGCAACAATGAAGAATTGAACTGCGCTGGAGTGCATATAAATAATTGAAAATACTCTAAACATTGCAGTTCGGAGAATTTATTGTTGAAATGAATAATTGTCTAAGCACCAATGCTCTGTGAGTTTTGTGATATGTGAAAAATAGGAGAGCAAATTGTATGATAAAGTTGATACTGTATTAGGTATTTAAAAGATTCTACTCCCCACTTTGATTTGACATGTTAAGCAAAAACACTCGGCAGTATTTGTAGAAGTTATAAATAATATGACCATTTCTTCTGTGATTTGCTTACCTATCAATTAAGCAATAGCATTGCTGTGAAAATTCCCTTTCATTTGACACCAAAATCATTAAAATCAGTTGAGATTTACCGAAGTTATGCCCATTCAAAATCTTTTGGTGTCCTGAACTAACAACTCTGCTTTGCTCGGCAGCGCTGCTCTCTACGCTGCTGCGCAGCTAAGCTGTTATTTTTGCAAAGTTTCAAACTGTCGATGGGTATAACTCCGGTAAATCTGAACCGATTTCGATGATTTTGATGTCAAATGAAAGGAAATTTTTCCACCATATTCTCTGATTATTCATCCATTTTTTTCTTTGTGGATCTGTTAAAACTACACTTACGCTTATGCAGCTTATGTATACTCGACCTTTACGAATCGGATACCGCTTTTATTTCCTAATTCACATGTAGTTCAATATATCGAAATGTATTTATGAGAAAGTATTTGTGCGAGCTGCGCTTACTCGTATGTGGCTCTGTGGTTGAGGTTAGTAATTTCAATTACTTTCGATGGCAAATTAATCATTGTTGGCTATGTGATGTGAATAGCGAATTGCTCTGCGGTTGCGGCTTAACAACAACGCCAAATATGTGCATAATGAATATTGACTTACATACGTACCATATCAGAGATTTAAATGCTTACCGAGAAGACAGCATTATGTCGTTATGAAATAAATTAGTTGTATACATTTGAAAATGTGATATAAATTAATATTACATATATGCTTATGTAGGAGAATGGACACGTATGTATGTGTCGCTGAATTCTTTATACATTTGAGAGATACACCGAGAAATAGAATTTCAGAACAAAATATAAACATTTGCCAGATATAAAAATTAATTTAGCATTAACAGAGCTGAGCTAATGCTCATTGAGGATTAAGGATGTTTGAAAAGTCCTACTTTTTCCAAAACTAATATTAGCGATAATTGTAATAATATCAAAATTCTTAGTTTAGCAGGTTGAGGGGCCTCAACTCTGTGTTATAATACATCTATACAGAGAAAGTTTTGATAAGTCCCTTTTTAGTCAGACAACGTTTGACCCATCCGACACTATACATTTCTGTTCGTCTATAAACTAGGCGATAACTCCGTCGTTCGACTCAAATTTCTACTCATCAAGTTTGGAAACAAAAAGAAGTCACACCGTATCAAATTTGGAGTTCGACTAATTTGGAAATAGTTCTCTTTGATACTTTTTTAGCTAAATGGTGCCGTTCTTCTGCTATTCGCAGTTGAACCAGGGTCAATCATGTTTAACTCACTTTAACTCAGCCTTCTCAACCATATCTAAAACTCACATCAGTCATATGATTTGCTTCCATTGCTCACACTTATGCATTTTAGAAGCTCTCCAGATAGGTAATTATGATAACTAAAGAAAATTTACATGCCAAACTTGCAGTGGACTTTGAACGACATCTCTTAGTTATGCAATGATTTAAATGAGAACATTTTCAATTAAAATTCGGACACACACACCTTGTTGTGCAAATAGTATATTTGCATGCTATGTGGCACTAAAGTGAACGATAACAGTTAGGTAAGTGCTCGTAAGCTTGTTATATCGCTGCCATCAACATTGCGCTGCAGTTATTGTTGCACCTAACTACCGCAAGTGATGTTATCTGCCTAATAATATCATCTTAACGGGGAACAACAACAATCATAATACCTCGACACTCGATGCACATCTCACACCGATTGCACACAAATACAGTTCGACGCTGATATGGCGCTAATTGTGGCTCATTGAAGCGCGCATTCGTTGCTCCGACCCACTCGCGGTCTTCAACCGCTTTCGAATTGCAGATTTTACGTCTGAGCGGTCTTGAGAAGCTCTGAAAAGCTTTAATTTCATTCTGCAGTTAAAATATCCATATCAGTCTGGAAACGTTAATTTGTATAGAAAATTGAAGTTAAAGCAATCTGAAGGGAGAATTCAAGTAATACATAAGAAGATGTAATGTTCCCAATATTCAGCTTCATATCTCAAGTAGGCGAAAGTCATCTGAAACAATCTGAATAAATTAAAGTATATAGCCGTTATTCTAGACAGTCTTAGTAAAAAATCGTGAAAAAGTCAACTGAGCTGTTGATCACTAGAGAGATGTCAGTACCATATGCCAAATTTTCCAACCAACTTTCATTTCAGGTTATATGAGAGAGGTCCTCAAAATGCTTCCCCAGCATCTGTGTTGAAGACCAGTTTTCGACTCCTAATGTAAAAGACTTATTCACTTTGAAACTTGGTTGACCTGTGGAAACAAAATTAGCGATAGTTTTACCTAAAAGAATACTAGTAAGCTTGTAATCTCTGTCCTGCCACGAGACAACAGCTGGGAATTGTGGGAACCTTTTAGTTGATGAAACCGCATTCAAGGAGCCTATTACCACTGGAACTCAGACGGTTCGTCTTCGTACAAGTATAAAAGAAAACGATGCTTTGAAATTATCCGCATAATATTTTCATCTTCTTCTAGAGAAAGAGCGCCTTACGAACCTCTGATAGTTCTTTCCAAACCATGAAGTCGGTTGTCATTTCCCGAAAGCTGCTACTAATAGTAATTTCAATAATCGCATTCGCAATGAAGTCTACTCTGATGATTGGTGTATATACGTATATAGGAATATATGCATATCCATTATGCATTTAGGTGTGACTATGTGAGAAGCACACTACGTTTCACTGCACTGCAATTGCATAAATACAAGTAAACACACGCACATCCTTACACACACACACCCACACACAAACCAATGCGTATGCGTATGCAATCACAAATCTGTCTTTATGCTCATAAGTTTGTTTGCATTACATCAAGTGCTTTGCATATCTTAGGTTGGATTTACGTCATGCCCCGGGCCGCCTAAGGCAACGATGATGCTTCTCGTCGTCGCTTCGAAAGCCTCAAAGTGCAAGAGCGCGGAAATGAGCTTTTGCGGGTGGCCGATAGATGGGTCGATAGTTCGTGGCAGCCACACCGGCTTAGCAGCGCAGCGCGGCGAGTGGCGTTGATGCGCCAGACTTAGGCGTTTGCGTTTACGCAGCGGTGACATTTCGCACTAATGTAAAGCATGCACTTAAGCATATATGAATCGGTATATATGTAGGTGAATGTATCTGTGTGTGGTATTGTGATTTTGTCGTGCGACATTTTAGACCACAAATTCAAATGATGAACGATGCATGATTCTGGATATAGTGCGTTTAACTATGTTAGAGGATTGGATTTAGCTGACGATGTATGTATGTATGTAAGTTTGGTTTGCTAGTCTATGCTGAAAAAGAAAGAAATGTTGTAGCGACATCTGTAGTCTAATAAAGATTCACGTTTTTAACTATACACCGTTAAATTACATTATATAACGGCAAATTACTTCAGATGTGGTTTTGATTCCAGAACAGAGTAAAGGAAAATTACAGGGAGTATAAGAGCTTTATTTCAAAGCCGAGGAATTTGAGGGTTTCGTACGAAAACCAGCATATTTTCAATCTTTTTTTATTTAAAAATAATATATTCAGTTCAAAAGTTTTAATGTATTAAGGTGGTGACAGCCTGGGATTTTCTTTTTTTTTAGTTTTTTTTGCTATAAAAAATAGAGGGGACTGTTTGATCGATAATAGAGCGTTCCATGCAAGTCATTCGATCAAGCCGTTTTTGAGATACTGTTGAGGAAAGTTTGTAAAACGCAGTTTTGCTAAAAAGTATTCAAAGTTTCCAGGTACCGCAGTTCTTTAATTTTTAAAAAATCACTTTACTACCGTACTCTAGACATGTTAAGGGGCTATACCGATACCGATATACGATTTTTTTTTATTTTTTGTTTATTCGATTTATACTTTCAAAAATATCCTGTGAAAGCGGTAAGATCGTATCTTGAATAGCTTTTGGATGGTAACGTTCTAACGAGCGACTGCTCGCAGGTATAAGCCGCTATAGTCGAAACCGCTATTCTCGAAACGACATTTTTTTTCAAAATTGCTGACATCATAACTCAACGCGAAATTGATCGATCGACTTCAAAACTTTTAAACTTAGTATTCTTGAATATATTTACTATGCAATGACCTACCATCTTTTTGATTGGTCGAAAATTGTTAATTTGGCATTAAAGTACCATTTTTTGGCCTTTTTTCTTTCAGAACTACACCATTTTGTTAATTTTTGGTATATTTCAAAATCTGTAGGTCATTGAATAGGAAATGTTTTCAACTATAATAACCTCTTTGAATTTTTTGGTTTCAGGCACTCATTCGGCCGGAATCATGTCAGCAGTTGGAGAACTTTTTTTTGACACCTCCGAAGACAGCCCATAACTCTGTTATTTTTCAATATTTTGGTAAAAAAAATCTTAAAATATAGCTGAAAATATACCTTATTATGTAAAAAAAAAACTTTATGATAAAAAAATATTTTTTTGAGCGCAGCACATGGGATGACCCCCTTAAAATCTTTTAATGAGAAGCTACTGATACTTTTGAATCAATGATATTAAAAATATGACGTAATTTCTGGAGAGCTTCCGGGAAAAAGGTGCGCTGGCATTTACAGCATAACTCCTAGCCAGATTTTCTGATGTGAAAATAAAATACGTGTTTAGTTTAGTTAAGACTAGAACTTGGAAGAAGAAAAAAAAAATTGTGTATTTGGCAGAGGTAAAGCTAAATTTTCCCTGCTATAGAAGGCCTCTCTAAAAGCCGGTTACTTAATTCTCGAGTAATCTTGATAACCGATTTTGAAAACAGTTTTTTGAAAACCAGGTTCCAGCTACCCTAGAGCGAACAACTTCTTCAGACTGTATCTCAAAACCTATTACTCGGACCGACTTAAGATTTGAGTACAATATTCTAAAGATTTTGCGGAATTTAATAAGAAAATAACTGAATTCGATTTTTGAAAGCTATAAAACCTTTGTAACCCCTTACAGCTTCTGACTAATGTGATACCTTAAGTTCCGTTAATGAATTAATTCTGCTCAGTCACTTGCTTCGCTTATCGTTTACGGTTTTTATACTCTCGCAACAAAGTTGCTAAGGAGAGTATTATTGTTTTGTTCACATAATGGTTGTTTGTAACACCTAAAACTAAACGAGTTAGATATAGGGTTATATATACCAAAGTGACGAGTATACCAGGGTGACGAGTAAAGTTCAAATCGGGATGTCAGTCCGTCCGTTCGTCTGTGCAAGCGATAACTTGAGTAAAAATAGAGATATCTTAATTAAACTTGGTACACATATTCCTTGGCACCATGAGACGGCTGAAATCAGTCCACTGCCACGCCCACAAACCAAAAACATATAAAGTGCCATAACTAAGCCATAAAAAAGCTATAAAAGTAACATTTGGCACAACGGATCGTACTAGGAAGGGCCATATTTGGATGTAATTTTTTGGGGAAGCGGGCGTGACCCCGCCCCCAAATATCTTTTTTGTATATATCTCGCAAACCAATAAAGTTATATAAACCAAACTTTCTGCCGTCGTTTCCCTTACGTACCCATATCAGACCATGTAAATAGTTGAAATCAGATAATAACCACACCCACCTCCCATACAAAGTTAGGTTGAGAACTACTAAAATTGCGTTAACTCACTCAAGAAAAACGTCAGAAACATTAAATTTTACAGGAGAAATGGCAGAAAAAAGCTGCACTCAGTTTTTTTTAAAAAATGGAAAATGGGCGTGGCATCGCCCACTTATTGGTCACCATATCTCCGAAATTACTCGACAGATTTCAATGAAATTCGGTATATAGTATTTTCTTGACACCTTGATAACACGGTTAAAAAATTTACTTTATAATGTATACATAGGAACCGATGAAAATAGTAAAATAAAACTTTACACAAATGCTACATATCATTTGTGGCTTCACTTCTGGAAAAATTGCCTTCAGCCCTCATATACCACCAGAACTTAGCCTTTCCTTACTTGTTTTCTTTCTTACTATAAATACAATTTCTATGTATTGTTTTCTATTTGAACATTGAAATCAATCGGATAAATCAGAGCATTGAATGAAATATGTATGCAAAAGAAGCCTTAGGGTGAATGGATTAGTAGTTTTTGCTAAACTAAAATATTGATAGTCTATTAAAGCAACTAATTAAAACGGACAAATAGAAGTACATGAAATAAAAAGTACACGAACTCAAATATTTATCTATATATATATCTATCTATATATACATATACATAATCGCATACCCATACACATAAGCTTTACATAATATACATACATAAGAGAATTTATTACACAACTGTGATATGACACAAATATTTCAAATGGACATACAAATAACAACAACAACGAGGGATCATAAAATAAACTCATTTGCATATTAAAATTAATTGCCATAAATAAAACACACTCAAACATTATTTAATTGCACATGAGCGAACATGAAAATATTTTATGAGATAATAAAAAAATTGTATTTTTTTTTTTGCTAAACAATGGTAACTACAAAATAATTTAAATTTTTAATTTCTTCATAAACGATTATTATTGCTAAATTCTTATTTATTTATGAATTTTATTGCAAATATTGGAGATTTATGCACAAAATAAAACAAATAGTTCATGCGCTGCAATATCATTAATTTATGGAGTACAAATAAATTCATTTAGCGAGTTATTAGTGATTTGTGACAACAAAAATAAAAAAAATTGCTGAAAAACAGAATCAAATATTTATGTAATAACCAAATGATAGTGGTTAAAAAAATTGCATGAAAATATTTATTTAAAATAGATGAATTAATTTGTATTAATGAGTTGAAATTAGTATAAAATTAGTCCAAATTTGAGTGTGGGATTTATATATTTTTTTTCGATAAAAAGAACGAAAAAAAAATTTTTTCACCACTTCTAAATATTTTTTTATGTCATTTATCAACTCTTCCCTTCTTCAAAAAAAAATTTTCAAAAACCTCCAACTGCACTTCTAGTCTAACTTAGTTGCTTTAAGGGGCACACCTAGTGTAATGGCCTAAAAAAGGTGATTTTTGGGAATTTTTATTAAAAAAAATACTTTATCAATTATTTCAAAATTTTAAGAATATATTTATAGATGTTTAAAGAATACGAGTATACAGTGAAATTTTTGAAGAAAAAAATTAAATATTTTTTAAGTTATAGTCGATCTCCAACGGCGCGAAAAAAGGGTCCTTCACTGCTGCTGTGATTCCGGCCTTCTCCGTGGATGAAATCTAAAAAAAAATTCTAAATTAAACTAGATAATATTGTCTGTACAATGGCCTAAACCTGCGTTTAAAAAAAAGTCGATTTTTATCCAAAATTTTGGTCGTTTTTGGCCTGCCAAAATTAATGATCAGATCAAAAATCGATAGGTACGGAGAACTATATATAGAACATGTAAAAAAAATTCGATAGTGATCGGATCATTTGTTTTTGAGTAATCACTGCAGCAAATTCGGAAAATGCTGTTTCGAGAAAAACGTGTTTAAAGATAAAATGATCGTTTTCATAATATCATACTTACAGCTAATCTGCTATTCCAGGGCCATATAATTCAACTTCCTCTTCTTCGAAAATGGCTTGTTCAGTTCGTGTTATAGGGGCTGGAAGGGACAGTAGACTCTGAACAATACTTCAGGTACGTCTCGTAGCTAATGAGACTCTCTAGCTGCCGAGCGGCTGCTCTTTAAATTGCTATAACTCAAAAACTATTTGAGATATCGATTTGATATTTGATTTACATTTTATATTTTTAAAGGTGCAATCTTCCGAAATATGAAAAAAAAATCGATTTTTTTGAAATTTCACACTAGGTGTGCTCCTTAAGTCACACATTTTTGGCTTGAAAATCCATTCAAATACTATTCACACATGCTTCTCATGTCCCTCCGCTTGGCGTGCTGTGGCTGAATATTCTTTAAAGCGCTGGCACTCGCTCGCATTCTTGATGTTGCACGCTTAAAAGCAAATCGCATTCATATGCAACTCTTCCTTCCGTCTTCTTTTATTTTTATATTTTTCGTGTGTGTGAGTGTGCGTTTTACTGTTTGTTATATGCAAACAATGCAAACGACTGACTAAAGCCGAAAAGTATGCTACAGCGAAACAATGGCTTGAGCATAAAATAAACAACACCGACGCGCAGTCAAAACGGTGATAGAATCTTCTGGCGTTGCGTTTGGAAGCCGAGGAAGTGGTTTATAAATTTACAACGCTTGTTTCTTGGAGGAGCCGTTGGAAGATGGAGGTTATTGGAACCAAGCGACTTTGAAAACCAATTTTTGAAAATTGAGTCATTCTAATGAAAGAAAAATTTTGACTTTTGGAGCCTATAGCATGGACTATAGTTATATTGTTTTTTTACTTACTCTTAGCCTCTAAAATGTTGCTAAAATTCTGGAATAAAGTTGTGCAAGCAACCAAGAATTTTCGATTTTACTTTCCCGGAATCCCAACTAATGAGGATCCCTTACCAAAAAGCTTGCCAGATTACTTTCGGATGTCATGAATATCAGCTTATTCAGCTATAGGACCCTATCCTCAGTATCTACCCTTCGAGTGCAAACAGCAGTCCATGCAATTACTAAATGGGCTTCCAAGTGGCGCATTACAATAAACGATTCCAAATCAATGCACGTAGACTTTACTTAAAAAAAACACTCCTAAAGGGGCTTTCAACCGAAAACAAGCTGTTTATATATAATCAAGTACTAAAGCCAATTTGGGCCTATGGGGCTCAACTAATGGGATACTCAAGTCAGAACTGTATTGCCTGCATTCAGCGCTTCCGAAATAAGGTACTAAGAAGTATAGTTAATGCTCCTTGGTATGCTAGATCTGCTGACCTTCACCGTGATCTTGGTGTGAATTCAGTAGTAAAAGAAATAACCAAACTTGCAAAGACTCACGAATTGAGGCTTGTACAGCATGTACATAAATGAAGACGCATCCAGACTCATCGGAACTGCTGAACGAGAAAACCGACTGAAACGTAAGAGGCCTTCAGACTTATCAAGGAAACTGTAGCAGCAAATGAATTCCTCTAACATTTAGCTTTTAATTATTATTTTTAACTTATTAGAATTTAATTGTTGTTAGTATTTAATCATCGTATACTAGATACAATTGTAATAATAACAAGTAAGGCAGGGCTAAGTTCGGGTGTAACCGAACATTTTATACTCTCGTAATTTATTTATTTAACTTTATTTATATTACATAATACACAATTTGACCCACATATTTTTTCAAATCCACTCGTCATCATATATATATAACCCCATATATAACCCCATATCTAACTCTTTTATTTCTTGGTAACACAAACAACAGTTATGTGAACAAAACTATAATACTCTGTGCAACAGGTTGCGAGAGTATAAAAAACCGATCCTATCCAAGGTTTGATCCGTCTGACTATGAAGCATTAAAGACCAATTTTTGAAAATATACGTCAGCGCAAAGTAAAAATGACTTGGTTCCGGACTTATATTGCGCTTATTAGCCGAGAAAAGTGCCATATCATCAGAATGAATTCAAACGAAATCTCAGGAGGTCGATGAGTTCATGAAATCTTAAATCTTGTCGAATTTGAAAATACTTCTCGGGTAGAACTCTTCGGTCGCGATGAATTGCGCATAAAATGGAATTATAGGAGGTACAACCAATTCGAAGCACTGAGATCACAGTGGATTCGAGATGTCGTCATGACATTTGCAGCGCTGAAAGTATTTAGAAGATCATCTGCTATTGGTATAAGAACATCGGGAAGCCTCCACTGTATTAAAAATGCCAACTCCTCATCCGAGAACTTGGACTGTTAACAAACATTTTCACACAATTATGTTATCTTACTTCAAGTATTTCCAGTTGCCACCGCTTCATTTTCTAAACATTTGTCACACAATTCTCACGAAAGGGTCAAAATTTTGAACACTTTTCGACCAAAAAATGTAACGAAAATGCATATGCGTATACTAATGCCGTCATCTGCGCATTTCCGTATAGTTTTCCACGAAAGTGAACATAAAATGGAAATGACAGCGCCACGGGAAATCCCAAAGAAGTGAACGCAAGCTAAAGTGACTGGTCATAAACAAGCTAAAATGAAGAAAACACATGAAGCAAAAAGGAAAAGAAAAATAAAATAAAATAAAATAAAACTAAAAAATAAAAAATAAAAACAACAAAAAATATATTAAACTAAAAAAGAAATTATACAAAAAAGAAAAACTACAAATTTCAAAGAAACAAGAAAAAAATTAAATATATTAAAATAAAGGACTTTCGGGAAAAAATAGTTCTCTCATATAAAATACAGTGAGCGTCGTTAAAATGAGGATTTACAAAAGTAGCGGTATTTCCGTCTACGAAACTAGTGTACACATGCTGAACAATATACACATATGAGGGTGTGATAAGGCTTATATGAAGGCATGAAGCGAAGTCTGTGTTTCTGCCGGTTGATATTGACAATGAAGCAGTTGAAAAGTTAACAACACACAGTCACACACACACACACACCGCTTTTGGTGTGAAAAACTTTTGGCCACATTGACTTTGGCAGCAGTTGAAGTGAATGAGCCAGCTAAATGTCGACTGAAATTAACTAAATAAATAAATAAAGAGACGCAGCTGATGCTGAGCAAGTGCGAAATTGAAGTGCTGTCATAGTTTTGCGTCACAGGCGACGAATTAAATGAGAAAGAAAATAAAAATATGAAGGAAAAAAGGAGAAAAAATTCAATGTTGATATTTTTCTTCGCATTGTCATTATACACCGACTGCGTGTGTGGCATTGTGTGCTGCTACTTATCAACTTTTTTTGTTGCTTTACTCAAGCCATCTTTTTTCTTGTACTTTTTCTCTTGCCGCACTCACATGACAATGCAATTGTTTGTTGTTGTTGGTTCGTGTGTGTTGTTGTTGTGCTAATACTATTATGCGAGTGCCACATGCGTTGATAAGTAGTATGCATGCAGCAAAGAAAAAAAAGCAAAAAAAAATAACAACAACAACAAAGAACTAGAAAACTTTAACATTGAATTACTTCTGGGATAGTTGAGGTCCTTTGTGACTGGCAAAGTTGGTAAAGCAGCTAAAGAAGTTAGACTCAAAAAGCTGGAATAAACGCCAAGAAGTAGACACTAAAGCGGAAACAGAAAAGACACACTCCAACTTTTGTGTGTGTGTTTGTTATATATGTTAATAGTTACATAAATAAGTGCATACATGACGAAAATAAGTAATAATAAATAATAAAATAGCAAAATAAAATATCACAGCGCAGAGTGCATGAAAATAAATTTGCAACACCAGGCGAATTATTAATATAAACACGATTTGCTGTCACCCAAACTTCTTATATGCTATTATATTATTATATTATTGCCACCAAGACCAGCAAAGAATAGAGAATATAGTATTCCATATATGTAAGCGTAAGCATCTCTTATTTGCTTTGTGGGTGGTTGGTCGGGTGCTACCCGCCTTAGTCCGCTTGACACGTTGACAAATGATGCGCGCTGGCAGGCAAATCATTCATGTCATATCACACAACACATTGTCTGCTCGAAGCAGTTAGAGCAGCAAACAGTTATAACAGTTGTTCACATACACATTCATATATGCTTTTGCTTTGTGTTTGCTTGTAGCATATCTTAAGGCGCATACAATTACTTTTTTATTAACGCGTGTGGGAGTGTATGCGTGTATTATAATTCCTTAGCCGAAATGTAGTTTTTTGCTTCTTCTTCTTTGATTTGTTATGCGATATGTGTTCCCTTTTCTCTGTTAATTATATTATTTATTTATATTATTTTTTTCTTTATTTCTATATTAAGCGCAAGTTATTGACCCGTTGTAGACATCATTTGCATTTTTTTTTTTCGAATTAATCGTTGGAAGCATATGGTTAGTAATAAAACAATATATAGGTACAGAAAACCATCAACCGTTTTGAATAATGAGGTATGCCATAGGAAGCTTCAGGAATATTGTTAATACAAAAAAAAAAATAAATAAAAAAACATATACATTTATTAAATTCCACAGAAATAAAGGATTTTTTTAATAGAGACGCTACAAAAGTAGACCGAGAGGGACAGCAAACGACGCTCTATTCACGCTCTTTTGACATTTCTCTTCAGTAAGGTTTGCCATCTCATCATGGAAAGGTATAGGATCCAACAACGAGTCGAAATAATTAAGATTTACTACCAAAATTCAGAGTCAGTGGCCTCAACTTTAAGAGCGCTACGTCCAATTTATGATCGCCACAATCGCCTTGTCAGATCAACAATTGAGCGCTAGTATAAAAAATGTAATCTACAGACACAGCGCAAAATGTTCCGGTGCCAGTGAGACAAAGTATTGTCAGTAGTGTCGAGAATATTGCTGCCGCTAGTCTACATACTTACAAGATCAAATTGACGCAAGAACTGAAGCTGTTTGACCACCAGAATCGACCAATGTTCGTGAATTAGTCTGAGTAACAACTTGAAAATGATCCGGATTTTCGTCGGAAAATCATCTGAAGCGATGAGTTTATTTCTGGCTGAATGGCCGTTTGGTGCGGTTTATAGGCCGGCGGCGTCATTGGGCTGTACTTCTTCCGTGATGATCAAGACCGGCACGTTACTCAATGATAACGGAATACTTTTGGCTCGAATTGGATGATATGGACTTGGACAATATGTGGTTGCAACAGGACGGCGCCATATTTCACAGAGCGAATGTCTCAATCGATTGCATCCCGAAAAAAATACCGTTTGGTGCGGTTTATAGGCCGGCGGAGTCATTGGGCCGTATATCTTCCAGCGACGATTGATGAACTTTGTACGAATTTCGAACGTGAAATTGCAGCAGTATTGGCCAATTTATGCCTGAAAACCGTCGAAAATTGGGTTCAGCGTCTGGAATTCTGCAAACGCGCGGTGGTTTCATACATAATGGCATCGAATGTACTTTCACAGGAATAAACAATTTCATTGATATCCCAAACCTTTTATAGCGCTCTTATTGAAAAACCAAGGCATATGAAAAAATATATAAGAATATATGGAAATTTGAAGGTCTTCTTCAATATAATTGATTTCCTTAGCCCCATATATCCAATTTATGATTTGAAAACGTCTGAGTAACCTTTTGAGTCAAGCTCAAACTGTATTAAACTTGTATTACTTTTTGAGTGCCGATAATGTTAAAGCTGAAAATCACTTCAAATCATAGTATGACCTCAATATCTGCTGAAAGGTTTATTTCAAGAATGTCGATACATATTTTATGACCTACAACTGTCGATTTTGAGATTATTAGGAATTTTTTCAAATTCAGATAAGAATTTGCGGTTTAATTTTGTATTTTAATAAAAGTTTCCACTGTTAATAAAATTACATGATTTTGAAAAACGTTTGAAAAATATTTGAAATAAATGTACAAAGTCAATTTCATAAAAAATCAAACCAAGAGATCAGCTACTTGATTATTGTATAGAATGAATTGGATTAGTGTGAACTTAATTTTCGAGTTTTGCTATCGTACCTACAAGAAGCTAAAGAAAGCCGAAAATGGAGTAGTTATTATACAAACCCTTTCGGAGAACATCAATTTCAGAACCAGTACCAAAACAAAATGTCCTATGAAATATACTTCATTATTCTATTTATCAAAGCTATGAGCTTCATTCGAAGCTAATTGATATTATTAAATAACTTCCATACCTTCAGATTATTTTTACACCGAATTCAATTTAATAACCTCCGGGGCGATAACAAAATCCACTTAATACCATAACCCGATATTTTGTAGCGCCAATGGTGATTCTACTACACTTTGATTTACATAATAACATGCAATTATCCTTGAACAAGGATATTAATCATTTTGCGTAGGCTAATGCCACACCAGTGGTATCGTAGCTACCTCTAAATATATCAGCTACATGAAGTGCAACCCCTTAGCACACACATTCTTAATAAATATTGTGAATAAATCTGTCGACATTAAATGGAATTTCCTTAACGCTCTTACACTGCCTGTCAAGCCATTTGTGGCTATGCAAATTGATTTTCACATCATTACATACATTGTGTCTATTTCTATTCCTCGCTCTCCTCGCATGTATTTGCCGCTATTCACATACGTCCAGAGTGAAATATGTACGCTTTGTTCCGACGAGTAGCATGCGCATAATCCTTTTAAGTCTTGCCTTTTCACTTTTTTTTATTGCTGACCAACATGTACACCCACACATATAGTATATATGATTTCTTGAGAGGTTTCCATACTTTACACAAATTACATGTTCACTTGTATCCCCTAACCACCGCTGCAAATGCATGCGCTGACACATGGCCGCTGTCTTTGTTGTTGTTTTGCATGTGTCCAAGATTGTGTCCTTCAGTTAAGCTTCGCTGTGTTTTTTGTTGCTTTTGTTGTTTTTTCTTCTATCCTTTGTGTGTGGTTTATATGTCTTTTGTGTCCAAATGATAGCCATTTCCCCTCTTAATCATTGGTCACTATATTTCCGCCTCGTACCCGTGCATTCGCCGCTCGTACGTTCGCTCCTCTCGTACAAACGAGTACATTTCGTTGGCGATAGTTACTCATTGTCAATGCTACAAACAGCTCCATTCAATGCACATAAATAATGAAATATGCTTCAGTTGACTCGCATATTCGCTATTCGTTGTTCATTTGGTCGAAATGCTCTTAAGGGCAACACTGTGTATACTGTGTGAGAACCCAGTAGTTAACTTAAGTGCTTCGTAATACCAAAAATCTCTGAGAGAGCGAGTCAATCAAACATAAATACTAAAACCGTTTTATTCCGTCGTCTTCAACATAAAATCGACATAGATATCAGTGTCTACAAATGACCGGATAAAACTGCCACAACGATAGAACCTTAGTAGGATGAAAAGTCCCCTGGACTGACCTTTTTTGTTTTATCCCTTATGGGCGCACAATTAATGAGAGCTTAATGCTCCCAAAGTAAATACACCTCTGATTATCGTTGGATAGTTTTTATGAGGGAACTATATCTTGTCGAAGTATCCTTATCCGTCGAAATACTTTCTATTCTTTAAACCGATTAGTGAATAATTTACCTCGTGCTTATTTCATGAGTTCTTGTCTTCGAGCAACTATCTGGTCCTATCCTTATATATAATTATATCTAAGTCGAAGGCCTGTAGGAGCTTTAACTAAGTATGATTCGTTTCTTAACATGTTCCCATTGGGTTAATCTACTATTTTCTTGTATTCCTACTGGGATACTATGCATTTTGTGTTACTCTTTCGTTACACAATTCGTTTTCAATGAAACACCAGATTATACAAAACTACTGACCATCGTCTGACATCCAGATCTAGTACATAACAGTAAGTCTTTACATATTTATAATTTCTGTTATAGATTTGTGAACTATTTGCATATTTAAACCCTTGGTTGACCATATTACATAGTCATTTCAAAAAAGTAGAATTCTAATATGGTATCTACAACTTTAACTAAAATTTACTTAAAAAAAAGCAATCCATAGGTCAAAGGTCAAACAAAGCTCCATGGTTTTTATTTGTAACTTGTAGTGGTCATATGTGTCCCGAAATCCCAAAGACTATTCTCTTTATGTTATATTAGGTCCACTTTTCGAATTTTTATTCTGTTGTTATCAAGATTTTTTTTTTATACTCTCGCAACAAAAGTTGCTAAAGAGAGTATTATAGTTTTGTTCACCTCACGGTTGTTTGTAAGTCATAAAACTAAACGAGTTAGATATAGGGTTATATATATCAAAATGATCAGGGTGACGAGACGAGTCAAAATCCGAATATCTGTCTGTCCGTCCGTCCGTCCGTCCGTCTGTCCGTGCAACGGATAACTTGAGTAAAAATTGAGATATCTTAACGAAACTTGGAACACGTATTCCTTGGCACCCTGAGATCGGACCATTGCCACGCCCACAAAATGGTGAAAACCAAAAACTTATAAAGTGTCATAACTAAGCCATAAATAAAGTTATGAAAATAAAATTTGTAACATAGGATCGTATTAGGGAGGGGCACATTTGGATGTAATTTTTTTGGAAAAGTGGGCGTGACCCCGCCCTCAAATAGGTTTTTTGTATATAACTCGCAAACCAATAAAGCTATATAAACCAAACTTTCTGCAGTCGTGTCTTTCAGCCGTTTCCTTATACAGTCCAAAAATGAAAGAAATCGGATAATAACCACGCCCACCTCCCATAGAAAGGTTAGGTTGAAAATGACTAAAAGTGCGTCATCTCACTAACGAGAAACGTCAGAAACACTAAATTTTACAGAAGAAATAGCTTCATTCTGCTATTGCTGCTGCACTCAGATTTTTTTACAAAATGGAAAATGAGAGTGGCATCTCCCACTTATGGGTCAAAAACCATATCTCAGGAACTACTCGACCGATTTCAATGAAATTCGGTATATAATACTTTCTTGACACCCTGATGACACATGTGAAAAATGGATGAAATGGGTTCATAACCACGACAACTTCCCATATAACTCATTTTTTAATTCCATCTGATTTATTCACTTTATAATGTATACATAAGGATCCAATGAAGATAGCGGAATAAAACTTTACAAAAATAGTACATATCATCTCTGGCTTCACTTGAGAAAAAATTGTCGAAAACGGACTATAACTTTTCAAGACCCCAGATATCGGACATGTTGAACTCAGCGCCTAAGGGTAAATTTTAACCGAAAATATTGGTAAATCTCTTAGATAATTTAATGTAATTCAGAGGAAATTGTTTTCTTCTAATAGTGTGTCTCTGTTCCAAAAATTATTAAAATCGGATAATAACATCTCCTAGCTCCCATATATATATAAAAATACGGTGGGCTTTAATCTACATATACGTATTGGTTAATATGTGAGATACTATATCTTTGCGAAATTAAGTGCGTGTATAGTTTTGGATATAGTGTACCTAGCTGGTGAAAATGAATGAAATCGGTTCAGGAATTACCTCAGCCCTCATACACTATATAGGACGATTTTCGTTATTCTATTAAACTTTGTGCCGAATTTATAGGTAAATTTGGGTGATATCTCATTAAAATTTCTTCAATAAATTGCGAGAGTATAAAATGTTCGGTTTCACTCGAACTTAGCCTTTCCTTACTTGTTTCAAAATGGACTTGTGGAACAATTTACTTCTCATACTTAATACTTAAATGGAAGACTATCGTATTTGGTTTTATTAGAACTTCATTATAAACATTTGAGTATCAAATTTAAAAATTGAAGGATCGCGTTGAACTGAGTCGAATATTTTACTACCTTACCAACAAACATATCAGTATATACTACAGTTCGAGTACTTGTAATCAATAAACCAAGTGGAATATTAATTCATAGACGTATTTACATATTTGTAAGAGCGTTTCTTAGCAATCGCATTGCTTGGATTATCACTGCTTTTGTAGTTGCCAATAGTGAAGTTTCTCCAAAAAAAGTTGCCTTCTTTTGCATATGCAAATAATCTACTGACATATTCATTTATAGTATAAGGACATATGTGCGATTTATAGGATTTCTTTATTTATAAGGCGTTGCTCGTTTTTGTTTGAAGTTCACATATTTCCCTTCTTTTTCTTCTTCTATTTCTGCTGCTTATACGCTCTTACCGTCTTTAGGTACTTTGTTTTGTTCTGAGCTTGCTTCTTACAAGCTTTTGAATAGTTGCTTCCGGATAATGGCTAATATTTTGTGACATGCGTTATTTATGCTACCAGCTGGTTTTAGCCTTTTCAGAGCACACGCTGGACGTTAGCTTGCTCGGCGCATAAATGTATACTTCTCTGCAGCGATAAGATACGTGAAATCCACTCAAGATGGTTGGTAATTGAGTTGATAGTAGAAATGCAAGAGATATAGATACCAGTGTGAGAGGGTATATTGTAAGCTATTTATGTACCGTAGGTGAGTGCGTAGGTGGGAGTTACGACGGAAGCTCACGTATGTCAAGAAGGTAGCTTAACGTTTTAGGTTGAAAGAATATAAGACAAAGCAAATGTGAGGCAAGTATGTGAAACGCAATTAATTTGGAGAAATTCTTAGTTCTTTTGGCAGTCTTAAGCCGATGCCTTACCTAAATCTACATATATAGAAAAGTAGGTTAAATAAAGATACAACTCCTTCAAGAAATATTTTTTTTTTTGCTTATAACTTTAATGCATAAATTCGTTAGATTTTAAAAAATAATTAACAACAATATGTATGTATTCCATGCGTAGATTGGAAACGATAATGAAGCCCTGTAAAAAAAATCCTTAACAACTCCTTCTTCACATTCCAGACAACCACAGGTTTAGTGGCTTCTCAAACGGTACTTCTTCACGGTTCTGTAGTGGTAACCATCCTCTGAGACTGGTGTGTCGACAGGTGGCAAGTACTCAGGTGCTGGAGCGGCAGGAGGTAGGTATTGTGGTTGTGGCTGAGCAGGAGGCAAGTATTGAGGTTGAGGTGCAGCGGGAGGCAAGTACCGGGGTTGTGGGGCTGCAGGTGTAAAGTATTGCGGTTCGGGTTGAGCAGGAGGCAAGTATTGTGGTTGAGGCTGAGCAGGAGGCAGATATTGTGGTTGAGGTTGAGCAGGAGGCAAGTATTGTGGCTCAGGTGCTGCGGGAGGTAAGTACTGTGGTTGCGGCTGGGAAGGAGGCAAGTACTGTGGTTCTGGAGCAGGTGGTAAATACTGTGGTTGAGGTTGTGCGGGTGGCAAGTATGAGCCGGATAAGTGGGAGACGTCAGCGGCGACAAAACCAATGAGTGCCAATACGGTGATGGTGAGCTTCTGGAAGAAGAAAGAGGTTATTTAATATTTTCTTAAATTTTTTTTAGAATTCTATATTAAAAAGAATAAAACCATATTTTTGTCATGGAAAACTAAAAAAAAAATGAAGAAATTTTTTTACAAAAATTGTAAAAAAATATAGAAAAATTAGAATTAAAATATTTATTTAAAATTTTTTTTTTATTTATTTTATGTTTTTATTTTTTATTTTATTTTTATTTTTTTTAATTTACTTTTTATTTCTTAACTTTTTAAAATTATTTTTCAAAAAATTTTATTTTCACATTTTATTTTTCTATTAAAATAAATTTAATAAATAATTTCCACACACCATTTTTTACTGTTTCCTGTTTAACTGTTTGCTATGAATATCGAGTTGAGATTGATACTTCCACATTGAATTCGCTCAGCTTTTATACAACCAAAATTATTAAAACTAAACAAATTAATATTGACATTGAAAATTTGCTACGGATGAAGGAAAAAGAGATGCACCGAAAGCGAAATTAAAAGCATCAAATTCTGAATATCAAACAAAAATTACAACAAATAGTCTTCAAGAGGTGTCTACAAATTAGGCTTGGATCACCTGCAGCTGGCCTTCCATATATAACAACAAAAAAAATTATACGCTCTCTACACACTAATATTCATATGAAAAGAGCACATATTTGTTGTTTTTATTGTTTGTGCAGATTCCATTTGGTTGAGTTAGGTCAGGCCTGTTATTATGGCATCACGACTATGCGTGAAGTCTGTGCCGTTGCCTTCAGCATTTAATATTATACTTACTTTAGCTACAAGAAAAAAAGCAACAACAAATTGAAGCAAAAAAGGTGAGACAATAACAAAAAGTTAATGAATTTATTGCTAATAATATTCGTCTGCAAGAAATTGATTTGTGGAGCAAAATGTGACTCAGCATTTGCTGGCAATGGACAAATCAACACCTCGCCGCAGGCAATTAACATATACGTATGGTATTCATCTAATTGTATCCTCCTCGATTTGGTGTTGATTAATTGTTTTTCTTTTCTTCTGTTATTTTTGCTTAAATTTGCAATATTTCAACTATGAACTCAACTTAAAACACTTGGAAAATTTTATTTCAAAGTTTGCTAAACCATAATTGTCGGTGAAGCACTATGAATTTAGATATTATCATAAAAATGAAATAAATTACTTTTGTATGACTTTATCACTGAATTATTAATTTAGTACAATTTGTCCTCGATTTCGAGACTCCTATAAGAGACAGTGTGCCAATATTGACACTGCCCATAAGTGATCTAACAGAAACTTGGGTGAACTGTGTTATGAATACAGATCTGTTGGAACAGAAAAATGGGGACTAGTTGAAAGACAAAAGCGAATTTCCCAAGTAGGAAATATTGCACTATAAATCTGTTAATTTTGCAGTACACTTCGATAACGATTTCAACTCACAAATTTATTGAGAATGGCTTTCCATTATAATATTTTGAATCATGCAATTTATGCCATATTCTAACATGTCAAATATTCATATTAATTGATTCATCGTCTTTGGTGATTGAACGTTCCCAATTTGGCTTAAACAATTATTATATACCAGGTTCAGAAGAAATAAAATGGCTTATAACTTAACTTTTCATCGAATTTTATTGATTTACAACTACATATTGAATGCCTTCCAGCAAAAAATCGAGTTTTGGACCCAACATAATTTTATACATGGAAAAGCAGTGTTCAGAAAGGAATTATTACAGTTATTTCTTACATTAATAATAAACAATCGCTTTTATCTTGTCGTTGAACCGATTTTAAACATAAACTCTAATTGCGTAATTAGTTAATTGATCCATTATAGGGTTTTTTGACAGCCAAATTAATTGATCGATTAAAATTTTTATTGAGAAACCCTTGTTTGCCTTTTATATTGCCGGCTACTCGATAACCGTTCAGCTGTTAAACATTTTTGTTTTTGCTTTTCATAAGAAGTTGTATCATCAACTGATTCATATTTTTAGCAACGAAGTCTCCCGTAGCGTTTTTTATCCAAAAATTCAGCCAATCACAGACAAAGAACGTATATCGTACGTATTTGCAACAGAGTTGCATTTGATATTCAAGCCGATTAAAATCCAATTAAATGGTCAGATGGTCTTCAAAGTTCTGGTATATACGTAGGAAGTTGGCGTGGTTGTGAAGCGATTTGGCTTTTTTTCACAACATATCATTGGAATGTAAGGAAACTATTACAAACCAAGTTTCATTGAAATCGGTCGAGAAGTTCCTGAGATATGGCTTTTGACCCATAAGTAAGCGACGCCACGCCCGTTTTCCATTTTGTAAAAAAATCTGAGTGCAGCTTCTATCTGCGAATTCTTATCGTTAGTGAGTTAACCCACTTTTAGTAATTCTCAATCTAACCTTTGTATGGGAGATGGGCGTGGTTATTATCCGATTTCTTTCATTTTTGTACTGTATTAAGAAATGGCTAAAAAACGACTGCAGAAAGTTTGGTTTATATAGCTCTATTGGCTTGCGAGATATGTACAAAAAACCTATTTGGGGGCTGGGCCAAGCCCACTTCCCCAAAAATATACATCCAAATATGCCCCTTCATAGTGCGATCCTTCATACCAAATTTGATTTCCATAGCTTTATTTATGGCTTAGTTATGGCACTTTATGTGTTTTCGGTTTTCGCCATTTTGTGGGCGTGGCAGTGGTCCGATTTTGCTAATTTTCGAAAGCAACCTTCCTATGGTGCCAAGAAATAAGTGTGCCAAGTTTCATCAAGATATCTTACTTTTTACTCAAGTTACAGCTTGCACAGACGGACGGACGGGCGGACGGACAGAGAGACATTCGGATGTGAACTCCACTCTTCACCCTGATCACTTTGGTATATATAACCCTATATCTAACTCTTTTAGTTTGGGTGTTACAAACAACCGTTATGTGCACAAAACTATAATACTCTCTAGCAACTTTGTTGCTAGCAACGTTGTTGCGAGAGTATAATAAATTTAGTTTTTTATTTTGTATGGTAAATCGATCTTAATAAGCGTTTTAATCGAGCAGAGGTCGGTTAATTGATCAATTAGCTCCTGTCTAAAAACGCTATAATTAGTTAGTTGCTCGATAAGGTAAATTGAGTACAATTAAGTATTAAATTGAATGAATCAGGTACATATTTAGACATATTGGTATTAAGCATAAGTAGTGGAATTAAGAGACGAGGAAAATATTAATTTGTTTGCTCGTCAATTATGATTTAACAAATGCCATTAACCTATCATTATTTTAATTAATTCTGACATATTGAAATATTTATTTATAATCATAAAATCTCATCGACAACTTAATAGCTAATATTCCATAATTAACATTTGATATTAAATTAAAATTAAATACAAATTACTCATAAAAAAATTTATAATATAATCGATTTTTTCCAATATAATAAAAAATAATAACAAATTTGTTTATTTCCTTCATAACAACCCACCTTAATTCCAAATTAAGACAATATTAATTTAAATTCTTTGTTTGTTGTTAATGAAGTTAAGACGTACGGAATTCCACAAAAAAAATTATAGATAGCAAGTGTATATATATACATATATTCGATTATAAAAAAAAAATATAAAATAATAATGAACGAAAATAAAAGCGTAACGTCAATGACCTACAAACGTTACCACCCATATATACATGTAAGAGATAGTCAATTAGCTACACTATAAATCAAGCGCTCACTTTATTTGCATTCGAAAACATCAACACAAATCAAGAAATAATGCGCTTCAGCGAAAAAACTAATGAAATATGCTTAAATTTTAATTTCAATAAAATGAAACACTAACTCGAGATTAATCAACAATGATTGCCTCAGCTGACATTTAAAGCTGTGGGCACGCGTCTTCCAATTTAATCACATAAAGCGCTGCTTTAAGCGCGTAAATATGTATAAATGTGTATATTTCTATAGTGTTTCCTACGATTTTTGGTTTTTGAATATTTTATGCGATCAAAAACACACGCATAAATGCTCAGTTCAAAGGCCTTTCAGACGAAGTTTCGCCTAAATTTGATTTATTTTACGATGAATGTCGATTCCATTTGACAAAAAGTCAAACTAATAAACAATAATAACACACAGCGTTGTATTTGCATATGCAGATAAGTTATTTTATCGATATTCGCACGCCATTTTTATTAATTTATGTTGATGCGTGGTCAGTTACTGTTTAATAATAGAGCGTTCACACCAATTTGCATATTTTTTATAAATTCAGACATGTGTATGTTAATAAAGGTGTATATGTTTTGAACACTCTTGAAAGTTATTTCGCTTAAATTATGCAAAAATGTATTTGAATAACATTTTGGTGCTATTTTTATTTAATTAGTAGTAATCGCTATGTTTACTGGTGGCTACTATTTTTAGCAAATTAACTTTTTTGATATGGTTCAACACACCAGTACTTATTTGTATTTGTTAACCCAGAAAGCAGCGGAATTTCCCTAAATACATAGTTTACCTTGTTAAAAAAACTAATTTTGAATTCATAAATTCGGTATTTAGTCTACAAGGCGCCATTAATATTTTAGCCTTTAGTGATACTAAAGCTGTAAGATGTGCTAAAAATAGAATCAAAGAAAATGTATGAAGATAATATAATTTAATAATTTTTGAATGTACGTAATTAGTTAACTAAAATAATTTAATAATAAAACAATCCCTGGGAGAAAAAAAATTGAATGAATTCGTTTTTATACTCTCGCAACAAAGTTGCTAGCAACAAAGTTGCTACGAGAGTATTATAGTTTTGTCCACATAACGGTTGGTTGTAAGTCCTAAAACTAAACGAGTTAGATATAGGGTTATATATATCAAAATGATCAGGGTGACGAGAAAAGTTCAAATCCGGATGTCTGTCTGTCCGTCCGTCTGTCCGTCCGTCTGTCCGTCCGTCCGTGCAAGCTGTAACTTGAGTAAAAATTGAGATATCTTAATGAAACTTGGAACACGTGTTCCTTGGCACCATAAGAAGGTTAAGTTCGAAAATGGGCGTAATCGGACCACTGCCACGCCCACAAAATGGCGAAAACCGAAAACACTTAATGTGCCATAACTAAGCTATAAATAAAGCTATGGAAGTAAAATTTGGTATGAAGGATCGCACTAGGAAGGGGCATAGGTGGATGTAATTTTTTTGGGGAAGTGGGCGTGGCCCCTCCCCCTACTAAGTTTTTTGTACATATCTCGCAAACTACTAAAGGTATATCAACGAAACTTTCAGGAGTCGTTTTTCTCAGGTATTTCCTTATACAGTCCAAAAATGGAGAAAATCGGATTGTAACCACGCCCACCTCCCATACAAAGGTTATGTTGAAAACTACTAAAAAGCGGTTAACTCAATAACGAAAAACACCAGAAACACTAAATTTCACATAAGAAATGGCAGATAGAAGCTGCACTCAGATTTTTTTACAAAATTGAAAATGGGCGTGGCATCGCCCACTTATGGGTCAAAAACCATATCTCAGGAACTACTCGACCGATTTCAATGAAACTTGGTTTGTAATAGTTTCCTTCCCTCCCAATAATATGTTGTGAAAATTGGCCAAATCGCTTCACAACCACGCCTACTTCCTATATACCAGAACTTTGAAGACGATCTGAATCGTTTATTTTACAATATAGAAAGTAAGCACTAGTAAAGATATCGATGCAGAACTTTGCACAAATACTACGTTTATAGTGTGGCAGCCCCATTCCAAAAATCACCGAAATCGGACCATAGGTTGTCAAGGCCCCATGTATCGAACATGAGGACCTCGGTGTTTCTAACCTAATATTAGGGTTTCATTGGACCTTATACAATATATATGATGAATATGTGGGTCAAATTGTGTATTATATATTATTAATAGAGTTAAATAAATAAATTGCGAGAGTATAAAATGTTCGGTTACACCCGAACTTAGCCCTTCCTTACTTGTTTGTTCATAAAATTTCCTAGAGGGATAGCTGTCAAACCAGCTGTCAAAGTAAACACATGTTTTTGACGTTTAAGTTTTTTTTTTAGAAATTGAAGAGGTT
The DNA here is from genome assembly GCA_031772095.1 of Zeugodacus tau. Lineage (NCBI taxonomy): Eukaryota > Metazoa > Arthropoda > Insecta > Diptera > Tephritidae > Zeugodacus > Zeugodacus tau. Next base: position 59,680,993 of record CM062650.1, on the reverse strand, counting down.
TATGAAAGAATATGGACTTAAATATATGTAAGAATAATAATTTTATGGCTGATGGAACTCAAATCAAAAAGATATCAGAAGTCCTTTGAGCATTGAAGAAGCGGTGACATGTTTGTAAAGGGTGATTTTTTAAGAGCTTGATAACTTTTTTTAAAAAAAAAACGCATAAAATTTGCAAAATCTCATCGGTTCTTTATTTGAAACGTTAGATTGGTTCATGACATTTACTTTTTGAAGATAATTTCATTTAAATGTTGACCGCGGCTGCGTCTTAGGTGGTCCATTCGGAAAGTCCAATTTTGGGCAACTTTTTCGAGCATTTCGGCCGGAATAGCCCGAATTTCTTCGGAAATGTTGTCTTCCAAAGCTGGAATAGTTGCTGGCTTATTTCTGTAGACTTTAGACTTGACGTAGCCCCACAAAAAATAGTCTAAAGGCGTTAAATCGCATGATCTTGGTGGCCAACTTACGGGTCCATTTCTTGAGATGAATTGTTCTCCGAAGTTTTCCCTCAAAATGGCCATAGAATCGCGAGCTGTGTGGCATGTAGCGCCATCTTGTTGAAACCACATGTCAACCAAGTTCAGTTCTTCCATTTTTGGCAACAAAAAGTTTGTTAGCATCGAACGATAGCGATCGCCATTCACCGTAACGTTGCGTCCAACAGCATCTTTGAAAAAATACGGTCCAATGATTCCACCAGCGTACAAACCACACCAAACAGTGCATTTTTCGGGATGCATGGGCAGTTCTTGAACGGCTTCTGGTTGCTCTTCACCCCAAATGCGGCAATTTTGCTTATTTACGTAGCCATTCAACCAGAAATGAGCCTCATCGCTGAACAAAATTTGTCGATAAAAATTTTTTTTTTTTTTTTTTTTTTGGTAATAAAATTCAATGATTTGCAAGCGTTGCTCGTTAGTAAGTCTATTCATGATGAAATGTCAAAGCATACTGAGCATCTTTCTCTTTGACACCATGTCTGAAATCCCACGTGATCTGTCAAATACTAATGCATGAAAATCCTAACCTCAAAAAAATCACCCGTTATTTTATCAAAGGGGTTATATGCATTATCAAAGCATATTCTTTGGATTTGAATGGCTTTACCAGCTTGATTTCTGAGATTTATTGAGAAGGCAATAACTTCCATTTAGAAAACATTCTGTGATCCTAAGCCTCGGTAATATTTTGTGTCATTTTCCGAGACCGTATTGAGCCGGTCGTCTCTTCATTTCTACCATTCGAACTCATTGGTGAAGGCTAGCCGCCGTTTACTTGTTTTCATTTCAAATGTCTCCCATATTCGGTAGGAATCGCTTTGAATACTTTAACGATTTGTGACAACAACCGAAAATTAAACCATAATTATATATATTACGTAAATTATATACTTAAGGCAACTTAATATTGAAAAAATAATAATATAAGTAAATAAGAGCGATGTGAAAACCACTTCCAAAGCACCCTATGTAGTTCTCAAAGGCAAGTTAAGGGGTTGAACTGTTATTTAATACATATTTAAAGCCAATACCTTTTCTACACTCTCGAAAGTATAATTTATCACTTCGTTTCAAAAACAATGAGAAATGAAAATGACATGCTAAATCGATGCACCGTTGAAACAATTGATTTTCAATTTAATTCAAAAAGTTTTTTTTTTCTAAATGAGTAAACGTGAAGTTGCTTATTACTTTTGAACAATGGAATTAATGAGCACGAGTGTTTAGCCGAAACAATAATTATTTATGACAAAAAAAAAACTAATAATAGAAATGATAATAATGATAAATGAAGGGAAAATAATGAAACACAAATGCTGATAAGTCTAAAAGTGAAATCAAGCGAAAGGGTTAATACAATGGGCAAGAAAACAGGGTGGATGGGGGCTTAGCAGGGAGACCGTCGTTTGATTGAAAACTGCGAACCACAGGAATGAGGTTGGGGTAAAATGAAATTGTTTCATTGAAGCGGATTTTAGAAAGAAATGAATGTAGTAAACTTTCTTGTAGCTTTAGGTTGAGATATATATAAGTAAATATATATTTATCTATATATTTATATATATATATATCTAGACGGCAACTTCATAATACTCCTCTCGTAGAAGCCCCCTTCTTATTTGTGAAGAGCTCGGACAACTACTTTTCACAAGCCTCTTTTGAGTTCAACTTTACACCACCAAGGGCGTTCGCCATGGACAGGAACAGGTGGTAATCACTTGGCGCTATGTCCGGGCTATATGGTGGGATGCGATAAAACCTCCCAACCGAGCTCCCGTAGCTTCTGACGAGTCATCAACGAAGTGTGTGGTCTGCCGTTGTTTTGGACGCTTCTGGTCGATCGCCTGCTTCAAGCGGTCCAGTTGTTCGCAGTAGATGATATAATTAAGCGTCTGGTCATATGGGTGCAGCTCATAGTGGATGATTTCCCACCAAACACACAGCAAAAACTTCCTGGCCGTCATTCCTGGCTTGGCCACTGTTTGGAACGATTCACCGGCCTTCGACCACGACCGTTTTCGCTTGATATTGTCGTATGTGATCAATTTTTCGAGTTCGTTCCGTTTCAGCAGCATATTGCAGGCGTTGATTCGGTCCAGAAGGTTTTTTTGCGTCAAATCATGCAGCACCCAAACATCCAGCTTTTTGGTCTATCCAGCCTTCTGCAGATATTTGTGGTTTGGTGACTAACTCCTATCTCCTGGGCGTTGTCACGAGATGCCAGATGCCGGTCTAACTCGTTGTTTTCCATGATTTGATCAGTATTCGTCGTCACAGGGAAAGATATTGCCAACTTAATATATATGTACCTGTGTAAGAATTCTCCTTGTCATCAAAACCTTGTTAATTACACCATCCGTACACATCCATTCACTCGCTCATCCGAGTTATTATACTCTCGCAACAAATGTTGCTAAAGAGAGTATTATAGTTTTGTTCACATAACGGTTGTTTGTAACACCCAAAACTAAACGAGTTAGATATAGGGTTATATATACCAAAGTGATCAGGGTGAAGAGTGGAGTTCAAATCCGAATGTCTGTCTGTCCGTCCGTCCGTCCGTCCGTCCGTCTGTGCAAGCTGTAACTTGAGTAAAAATTGAGATATCTTGATGAAATTTGGAACACGTGTTCCTTGGCACCAAAGGAAAATGAGCAAAATCGGACCACTGCCACGCCCACAAAATGGCGAAAACCGAAAACACATAAAGTGCCATAACTAAGCCATAAACAAAGCTATGGAAATAAAATTTGGTATGAAGGATCGCACTATGAAGGGGCATATTTGGATGTAATTTTTTTGGGGAAGTGGGCGTGGCCCCGCCCCCTACTAAGTTTTTTGTACATATCTCGCAAACCAATAGAGCTGCATAAACCAAACTTTCTGCAGTCGTTTTTTTCAGCCACTTCCTAATACAGTCCAAAAATGAAAGAAATCGGATAATAACCACGCCCACCTCCCATACAAAAGTTAGGTTGAAAATTACTAAAAGTGGGTTAACTCACTAACAAAAAACGTCAGAAACACCAAATTTCACATAAGAAATGGCAGATGGAAGCTGCACTCAGATTTTTTCACAAAATGGAAAATGGGCGTGGCGTCGCCCACTTATGGGTCAAAAACCATATCTCAGGAACTACTCGACCGATTTCAATGAAACTTGGTTTTTAATAGTTTCCTTACATCCCAATGATATGTTGTGAAAATAGGCCAAATCGCTTTACAACCACACCTATTTCCTATATACCAGAACTTTGAAGACAATCTGAATCGTTTGCTTTACAATATATAAAATAAGTACTAGTGAAGATATCGGTGCAGAACTTTGCACAAATACTATGTTAATAGTGTGGCAGTCCCATTCTAAAAATCGCCGAAATCGGACCATAGGTTTTCAATGCCCCATATACCGAACATGAGGACCTCGGTGCTTCTAACCTAATATTATGGTTTCCAACTTTCAATGGACTTTATACAATATATATGACGAATATTTGGGTCAAATTGTGTATTATATAATATAAATAAAGTTAAATAAATAAATTGCGAGAGTATAAAATGTTCGGTTACACCCGAACTTAGCCCTTCCTTAATTGTTACAGTTAAAGTCATTCAGCACTGGCTTTCCTATCAAACAATAAAACTTTTGCTGTTGACTTAGTACTCGCACACCTGCCCATATTGGCTTCCGTTAATAGGCGACAAGTTGGCCTTTTAATGTTTCGCTCAAAGGAGCGTGCACACACACATACAACCTGCATATTCTCGCCGTGTGGACTCCTGAAGTTATAGCTGGCAACAAAAAGAACAACACACTATGGATTTAACGCGGACTTTGGCACCACCAGCAGTCAGCAGTGGCGGTGTTGGAGTCACAGCAATCTTATTTATTTACTTCCGTTTCCGTGAAATTTCTCAAGCTTAAAACTTTTATTATGGTAATTGTTGGCTTTGCCCACCAACGATACACCCACTGCACACACACATAGAACGGAGTTTACACGCGTCCACAGCCTATGAGGAAACTCAGTCACTCGCTACTGCTCTGCCTTCCTGTTTATCGCCGGCTCAAAATGACGCTTACTGTGTTGGCTACATTACTGTTGTTGTTGTTACTTTGTTGCTGTTGTTGTGTTATGTAAATACTTCCGCAAAACTTTCACGCTATGATTTTCTCGTGATAGTAAATATTTTTCAGTACCAAAGTTTCCTCCATCTTTTTTCATGCGCTTTGAAAGACATGAAAGTTCACCAGTCCTGCCGGTGCTGCCTGTTTGGCTGACAACTAATTTACACGCCTGCCACCGTGCGCCTCGGCAGCTCAAGCACCGCTGCTCGTTTGGCATAAAGTTGCCCGTGGAATGTAATTATTGAATTAGAATACGCGCCATTACATTGGCAATAAACAGATTTCCGTTCGTTAATGTGTTGCTGTCCCCTTACACTCCATCACACCTCCTCCTCACAAACTCTAACGCCACATCTCGTATTATTACGCTTATTATTGCCACCGTTAAAGTTGTCATTGTTGTTGTTGCTACAGTTCCAGTTATTATTGCGGTGCGTTGATTACTCCATAGATGATCGGAGATAAAAATGTGTGGACTTTTGGCTTTTGGCGGCGTCAAAAGGTGTAACAAACGTGACGCGCCTGAGCTATGAATATTGCCCGCGTCTAAATCCAGCATAAATACCGCTGCGAATTGAGGTTAAGCGAATGCCAGATTTTATTTTAATGTTGCAAAAAGTTGGGGAGCAGTTGAGCAAAATAATTCTATTGAATCATTAAAGGACGGGCGCAGTTCACGACCGGCGACTGTAGGCAATTAAATGTTGGTTGGATTCGCATTGCATACTTTTAGGCAGTAAAACTCGTTGATCGTAAAATTATTGAAGATCGGAAACAGGGTGCTCCATGTGATTGTATGTGATTGGCGTTGCAACCGTTTAGCCGGTTATAGCCGAATCGACGATAGTGCGCCATCTCTCTCTCTCCTTCGCAGTTCGGCGCCAGTTGGAGATCCCAAGTGTAACCAGGTCGCTCTCCACCTGGTCCCTCCAACGGAGTGGAGGCCTTCCCCTTCCTCGGCTTCCTCCGGCGGGTACTGCATCGAACACTTTCAGGGCTGGAGTGTTTTCGTCCATTCGGACAACATGACCTAGCCAGCGTAGCCGCTGTCTTTTTATTCGCTGAACTATGTCAATGTCGTCGTATAACTCGTACAGCTCATCGTTCCATCGTCTGCGGTATTCGCCGTTGCCAATGTTCTTAGGACCATAAATCTTGCGCAAAATTTTCCTCTCGAAAACTCCTAGTGTCGTCTCATCTGATGTTGACCTCGTCCAAGCTTCTGCACCGTAGAGCAGGACGGGAATGATAAGCGACTTGTAGAGCTTGATTTTGGTTCGTCGAGAGAGGACTTTACTGTTCAATTGCCTACTCAGTCCAAAGTAGCACCTGTTGGCAAGAGTTATTCTGCGCTGGATTTCGAGGCTGACATTGTTCGTGTTGTTGATGCTGGTTCCCAGGTATACGAAATTATCTACGACCTCGAAGTTATGACTGTCAACAGTGACGTGGGAGCCAAGACGCGAATGCGCCGACTGTTTGCTTGATGACAGGAGATATTTCGTCTTGTCCTCATTCACCTCCAGACCCATTCGCTTCGCCTCCTTATCCATGCGGGAAAAAGCAGAACAAACGGCGCGGTTGTTGCTTCCGATGATATCAATATCATCGGCGTACGCCAGGAGCTGTACACTCTTGTAGAAGATGGTACCCTCTCTGTTTAGCTCTGCAGCTCTTATAATTTTTTCCAGCATCAGGTTAAAGAAGTCGCACGATAGTGAGTCACCTTGTCTGAAACCTCGTTTGGTATCGAACGGCTCGGAGAGGTCCTTCCCAATCATGACGGAGCTTTTGGTGTTGCTCAACGTCAACTTACACAGCCGTATTAGTTTTGCGGGGATACCAAATACAGACATCGCGGCATAAAGGCAGCTCCTTTTCGTGCTGTCGAAAGCTGCATGCTTTCTTCCGACCATATTTTGCAAAGAAGCTGATGCATGCACCTTATCAGTTCTTCGCCGCCGTATTTGAATAGTTCTGCCGGTAATCTATCGGCACCCGCTGCTTTGTTGTTCTTCAAGCGGGTAATTGCTATTCGAATTTCTTCATGGTCGGGTAATGGAACATCTGTTCCATCGTCATCGATTGGGGGATCGGGTTCGCCATCTCCATGTGATTAGTTTATATAAATAATCTGGGAATATATATATTTGAATCTAGTGATAAATCAAGCGACTTATGGTAAAGAAATATATATGGGGTATTAAGGGGTTAGGGGTAGTCAGAGACACGAAAAAATGAAAATTGTCTGTAAATTTGTTTGCTATTAAATCATGTTATTTTACAAAAGTAATATTCAATATGGCATTATTGCATTATGTTTTGACTTGAAGTCACGAAGAATGTTATAGCTGTTTGTGTTGACCCAGTTCCATAAAAAGGTTCTCGCGGTGAAAATCATTAGCCATTGCAGATTCATCTAAAATCAGTCGGATAAGGAAAATAGATAATCCTGGGGCTGATCGAAGCTTTTTATTTGATTTTTCCAAAAAATTTTTTTCTACATTTTTTTTTCAGGAAAAAATCAAGAGATAATGCTATTAAAAAATCGTAATTTTTGAAAAAAAAAACCTCGATCAAGCTGTGTATATTTCATTAAAATCTGCTGAGGAGTTTACGAGTTACAGTTGTCACCAGTTCAAAAAACATAGTTTTGAGAAAAAAGTATTTAAAGTTTCACACTAGCGTTTTGGAGTGCCCGAGCGCTCTTTGTTATTTGTCGAATAACTCGAAAAGGTATTATCGGATCAACTTAAAATTTTCAGAGGATATTTTTAAGATAAGATTTTTTATTTTTTGAAAAGCCTGACTACCTTTTAAATCAGGAGTATAGCGATCATTCTTGGTCAGAATTGATAAGTGGTATAGAGAATAATTTTTCGTGATAAATCCAAGATATTATAGATCTTTATGGTTATGTTAATTCCGTAAATTATCATAATTTAACCAAAGTCCTATATAAATCTCCCTATAAATCTCTAAAGATCCCAGGCATCCTTCGATATCAATAGTAATAGTAAATTTAAGATCACTTACTTATTATTGGAAACTCAAATTTTTATGGAACCAGAAGAAATTACTCCTTTTCTCAGCATTATTTTTTTATTTTTACACCTTAGAAAACAATAGAGAGAGAGAGGCTCTGCTCAAAGGCTATCGCATAAGATGAACTGAGCGTACTTTATAGCGATATCAACAAGGTTTAGGGAATTAAAACCAGCAGTTGAGATTCCGAAGACTTGATAGATGTTATTTGGTACACGGAGGCTTCCTATACCGCATACATCAAATATAAGTTCCATTTCATGGATCTATAGCATGTTAAATAAATAAAGTATATCCTGTGAAGAATTCAGGAACCAAGAATGATCACGTTTAGGTCCAGTAAGGGGAAACAAAGCATAAAAAGTTACATATAAGCCAAGCGTTTGCGATAAGCATTTCTCAACGTTCCAGGGTAAATACTAGTATTTGTTTACAACTCTAATCCGCCCGTTGAAATAAACCAAATTCCATTCTTTGTATTGTAAAGTCAACGCATTTCCATTTCAATCATTGTATGAGTTATCTACTGTAGGACTCATAATCTGAATTCCACCCACCTCCTCCACACTGCGTATGACAAACGACACTTCAATCAGTTCAACTGTTGGCATTGTGATTACGTGCCAGAGCCACTGAGGGCAGATACACTTAGCGCTGCATGGCACAGCACAACATAGCATGAAGAGTACAGCACAGCAGAGTAGAGCCTGGCGCTCCACAGGGTACTGCCAGTCGCAGTCAAGTGCGTGTCGCTGCCATTGAACGCTTACGCGGCGGCCATCATAATTCTTCGGTATTTGGAAATAAAATTTCCACATTTTTTTCTCAATATTTTCACAAATTTCGCTACTTGTTTTATAGCATTTCCATGCCCCTCTGCGCCACTGCTGCTGTTGCTTTGTTACGCTGCGTTTGATGAGCGCCGATTGTATTGTATAAATTGGTAGTCGAGTAAAGCAGAAAAAACAAAAGTGGAGAGTAACCGAAAAAACCGTTAGGACACCCGCGAGGCTTGATGAAAACGCAAAGATTGCACAATAATTCATTGGCGAACGCGCGCCGGAGCAGATGGGCCAATGGGCAACAAACATGGCGAAACAGTAAATGGCATGAAATGTCACGGAACAGCATGAAATTGCGAATAATAACGCAGCAAATGGGAAATTCCCGTTACAACTGCGCGGTGTGGGATTAACCATAAAAATTTTGACGTGTACAAATAAAATATGGAAATGCGGTGGCAAAAATATGATTTCATGTATGCGTGTCGCTATGCTTGTCTGACGCCGTTTCTATGAGTGTGACGGTTGCTGTTGTTGGCTGCGACAACAAATCGCCATAATTTTCGCCGGCAATGTGCGGCATGTGGAGTACTCTGCTGTTTGGGGAATAAGCGATTCCAGCTTAAATTTTGCAACATCAGTATTTGCATGTACATAATTACACTAGACGAGATCATTTGGCATATTTTATCACAATGGTGTCTCGCCATCAAGTTTAGGAACATGGCACGTTAAGAGCTTTAACGGAAAATATCTGCAGAAGATTTTAGAAGCCAGATTGATCACGAATTCGCTGGGTCCTGACCTTCCTAGGTTTTCTGCCGACAGGGAGTTAGAAATATAGAATAGCTTAGCCTCGAAGTATTTTCTAGTTACTGCCAGGACATCTGTAAACCTCCAGTCTTATCTATTCCCCCTTAGATAAAAACTGAACTGTTCTCCGCAAAAATATTTGCAGCCGTCCGCGTGAGCTATGAGTACAGAAGAAAATGGAACCTCCAGTTTTTATCTAAGGCGGAATGGAGTGAATTGTTCTCCGTAAAGATCTTTGAAGCCGTCCGCGTGATCTATGAGTACAGAAGAAGATGGAAGCTCAATTTTTTATCTAAGGCGGAATGGGGTGAACTGTTCTCCGCAAAGATCTTTGAAGCCGTCCACGTGAGCTGTGAGTACTGAAGAAGATGGAACCTCCATTTTTTATCTAAGGCGGAATGGAGTGAACTGTTCTCCGCAAAGATCCTTGAAGCCGTCCACGTGAGCTATGAGTACAGAAGAAGATGGGACCATGAACTGTAACAGCTCTACATCTACTTTGATATAGTTAAACGCATAAGAATCCAGCGAATGCTGAAAAACATGGAAGACAATGATCCATCAAAAAGCTCCTTCGCTACGAGACCCATGGGTGGACAACGGAAGCAAAAGAGCCCAGGCATCCAATGGAAGGATGAAGTGCATAGAGACCAAGAGAATTCAATTCGAATGTACAACTGGCGTTACTCCGCAAAGGATATAGGCAACTGGCGAAGTTTTATGTTCTTGGTCCAGACCCAGTCACGGTTGTAATGCCAAAAAAGAAGATTCTTATCTGAATTTACTTTATTGAAGTCTTATGTACCAGAGTCTCTAGTGATTTTTTAACGGTGAATGATTGGAAATGAAACTGAGAGGCCTGGACTATGTCGAACTCGTCTGTTAGAGGTGAAATAAGCGCTGTCAGCGATCGCTTCCTAAACAAGGAGCGATGATCTCTTGAGCGATTGTTGCGTCATGCTCAAAACGTAGCCGTGGCCATATTCTGCTGTTTAGTTCCTCAGTTCAGTTCCTCCTTTCATACAACTACTTATAAATAAAATATGAAATTAAAATCCTCCACATAAAACTTATCCTCCCAAAAGATAAAGCCTTTCCTTTACAAAAATAGGAAAGCATTTCATACCGAAGACAAAAATATAATAAAACGCACTGGTCGCTCGCACAGCAGCGAGCCTTTCCAGCAGCTTTCAACTGCCAGTTAATGCTGAAAAATTGATTTCGCCCACAGCACTATGCTTTTCGTCGCCGCGCACTGTGACGCGACTAAGCAAATGACATTTCACTGACACGAGCACATCATCAACTCACCGCCTCGCAGAGACCCACAGCCACACACAAACTATATCTAATAGACGACAGCAAAAGCACAACTCACAGTGTTGCGTGCGTTCAGGGTTACCACGTTGCAATCAAATTGTCAACACCATTGGCAACATTTTTGACATTTGCACGCTCCACAGTTTAGTGCTTATCATGTTTTTGTGTAGAGCGCACGCGGACGCGAGTCTAGTGAAAGGCAATATGCGGGGGATCCAATAGGAAATTTGGAGAGTAAGGAAAGAGTTGAATGAAAACTAAGAGAGTGGACTAGGGTTCTAAAGTGGTACTCGAGTTTCAAAGGTAGCTACAAACGATGAGTTCTTCATGTTTTACTTAGTATTCGCTGTAAACTACAATCAAGAGGTCTGGTACCATAGTCGATTTCTTGTGTCGCTTTTCCCACAGGGCCTCAAGAATTGGCCAACTTATCGCGCATAGCAGATTGCCGAAAAATTGTGTTTTTGGTTTTTTCCTCACTTTCTCCGTCGTGCGTAACTGCTCCGCCGTCTGCAAGCTCGACTTTCTCTAACTCTTCTACAGTTTCTAATACGATTGCTACATCTGCTGTCACTCAAACTCTGCGCGATGCCACGATTCCCCAACCGACTTATTTCGCGTGTCACTTTTATTGTTGTAGTTTTGGCATTTTTTCGGCGTGTGTGTGTGTGTATTTTGAGTGATGCGTGCTGTGTGCGATTTGATAAATTATCATTTATGACAAATGTCTATCATAACGGTACACATACGATGTGATGGAACGCAGATGTGTGTTCAGTTCAGTCGTAGTTGAGTGACATTTACATATATTATATTGTCGTATAACAGGAGAGGTGGTGTAGAGTGGGATGGTGGTAAGGCAAAAATAAATATGTTACTTTTGATGAAGCATTTATAATATTTGCTTTGGAATTGTATTGTTGGGGGTATTGTCTTGTCTGCAGTTTTATTTGTATTTGTGTAAGGGTTATGTTTGTTTGAGTATATTGACAATTAAAGGAAGGAAGGGTTGTGGCTGGAAGATGTGAGTGTTTCTCAAGTGGACCGATTGCTTTTTTGAGAACCATTTCTATTACATACATATATCGTTATTCTAAAAGAACCGTATGTTCTCTCGAGTTCGATAAAAGTGATCCAACAGACTTCTGATAGAGATGGAAGTTCCTTTTGGAAAATCTACGAAAGAAAATCTTCGACTCCCGATCGAGTAACATTAAGTTATGTTCTGTGCCACCTATAATCCCAAAACAACTTGAGATCGCCGAGTTCCTTGAGCTGTTTCAAGGCTTAGATCTTTTAGGAAGAATCGCGGGATACTCGTGGGTTCTTCTCTCAGATCTCCGATCTATGCTAGATTCTTGCGATGTATCCGTTCTTTTACGAAGGACTCGTACTCATAACTTTTAGTACATATTCCGCATTTACTATAATGTTAGTACATATTAAGGCAGTTCTCACATGCTTTCCAATATCCTTTTGTCACATAAAAAGCAAATAATTTTACAAATATGAAAATCCAGCCAAGCATTGAAATTCCATATAAAAATCAAAGTAATGACTTTGTTTACAAACGACAACCACTGACAGGCTAAAACTATTTCAATTGTTACTACCAATTACCCTAAGAGGAAGTGTGTACCAGCATTATAGAGAAAAGATGCAAAATAAAGGGTTTCGCAATTGGGACTGGCCACAAGACTTTAAGTTATAGACATTTTCAGAATTTGGCAACGCAATTTCTTTTTTGAAGAGTTTTGGAAATTTAAGATGCTGTGTCAGGCGTTGTCCTAAGGAAGGAGTGTATACTGGTGCTATAACTATAGATAAGCAATGGTTTCGACTACAAAGTCAACAGACATTACTATTGCCTGGGTTCCCAATCATACTTAATAGTAATGAGGACATACTTTCGAGAGTTCTTTAAGTCCTCTGGTGTCGAGAATGTTATGCTACATCAAATTAAAACAGCCTAGCACAAATTCAGTTTATTCTCAAGAGTATAAGCAACTAACCATATTCAGAAACCCTTTGCCGCCAAGACATTGCCGACAATGGGAACCAGAGCGAAGGAAAAGCGGAGTAACGCAACAATAAAAGTGCATTATTATTATTACTACTATTGTGCTTGGAAAATGAGATTTTTGTGGAAAATTTCAAACCGCACAACAGTGCATTGTGAGTGCACAAATATACATTAGCACTTATTACTAACTTGTATGGGATGAGTGGCTGCATGCGAGGTGCTCAATTTCCTTCGCATTTCTACAAAAGGGAATAGAGTGCAAATGCACTTAAGTCATACTTATGCGAAAACGACAAAATCATTTCAGTGACAAAAAATAACGGCATATACTATGTGTACATATGTACACATGTGCATTGTGCAAAGGGCGAAATGGAGGAGGATATTTTGTTCTTCAACTAAAGAGTTGTGCCACAATGAAATCGCTGACGTTGAAGCGGAACCAGTTGCTGTCAGTTCATTTTAACATTTCCGCAAGCGAGAAAGAAACTGAACTTCTATGCATGGGTGTGTTTTATATAAATACGGTTACACGAGACGGAGCTTTGAAATTTTTCGACATTTTAATATTAAACGAAATTTGCTTTGGCCAGAGTTTCTAGAATTGTATTGCAAGGATAAGTGATGGGAAAATAAATATATACGGCTGGTTTCTCGATTTTTTTTGCAATTTACTCTCTATTGAAAACCCGTACAAATTTCAATATAGTATCATTAAACTTTTTATATCATCTATACAAATATTCTACTTACGTTTCTATCTGCTTGTCTATCTGGTATAACCATTTGTGTTTCTAACTCTATTTGATTATACCAGTTAATACCAGCTGATTATCCGATTCGCTGCTCTGTAATGTTTCGTGAAACGAATACAGATTTTATTGAATACTCGTATTCTTTAGGGGACTCCCCCTATTTCTCGATTTCAAATTTTGACGATTTTCAATGACGATTTTCAATGAGCTGGTAAATGAATATAAATTATTTTTTAGGGTTGTAACTTTCCACTCACTGGAACATCTGAAACCAAAAATTCCAACGGGATTAAAAAGAGTAGAGGCTCTGGTATGAACTAGCATTATTAATTTCGCAAAATTTTTTTGAAAATCGCCTTTTTTCAGCCACAAATCAAGTAGAAAAGAAAAGAAGATCTTTACTGATTTAATTTGTCCTAGTTCATAACATAGCTATATAAGTATAGAATAACGTATTAAAATTTGGAATCGATTGGATTAATAAGTTTTGAGTAACCTCATGCGCCAGTCGTAAAAACACTGTTTCGAGAAAAACGCGTTAAAAGTTTTGAGAAGCAAATTCTTGGGTATAAAACCTACATTCAAACATCAATCGGCTATATCTTCAAGAGTTTTTGAAATTTTCACTTGAAATTTTAAAGGACATTCTTGAATAGTTATAGGTTCGAATTAAAAAAAATCGATTTTTTGAAACCCAAAAACGGGGGGGTCCCCTTATGAATGTTTCATATATCATGCACTCAAAATAAATTACAATCGAAATATAGCAGAGTTCATTCAAAAATTTATAAACCTTTACTTTTTAAGGCGCTTGTACTAACATAAGTTCCTAGAACAAACATCAACTAGCTTCCAGTCCACTGCTAGGGCTCTCAAACGAGATAGCTGTAAATCTATTTCTCAGGAGTGTAGCGTCCTTGAGAATGTTCTTACTCCTACAGAAAAGCGCTTTATCAAATTTGAGCTCACTCTGCATATGACAAGTTCATTCCTGATAAGACTTTGAGGGTCCGTCTATACATTACAGTATCCTTGGAAATGTAAAACTAGTGAGTTCGTTAGGAAAGGCATGCAAGCTTCAAAATATTCACACTTGGAACGTGTACTTACGGTTTACCGTATGGTTAGTTCTGCGTGAGTTTAGCTTTCTTTGGACCGGAATTAATTGTATTTTGCCTAGTTCTAGAACCTATAATCTGTAATGTACAATATATATCCATTTGATGGTGCTAAAAAATGTTGCACGATGTTAACTGTCTCCACTGAAGGATATTTTTGACTATGAGAACTTTTTGAAACCTATTCCCCCAGTTCTTCAGAAAAATGATATGGAATCCTGAGATTTTTGTGGGTTTATATTTTGCTTCAGGAGTTTTTGAAACTACATAGGATTTTACTTTAACAGTCCGTTGCTGTCATCTGCCTTAAAAACCTAACCTAATTTTCAAATATTAAAAGCAAAAAACACTTTTTAAAGAAACAAAAAATATTAAGTTTGTCGTCCAATGAAGATCTCAAAAATTTTTGAAAAATAAAATTTATAAAAACTTTATTAAAATTTTTTTTATTATTTTTTTAATATTCTACAGACTCCTCGACATCCTATAGTAGTGCAACATCTTTGTTTTTTTCCATATGTGAGTTTGGTATAGCTTAATGTTTTATGCAAAAATACCAAAAATATTTTGATTTCCTTCCAATTCCAATTCCATTTTCTCTACAAACGCACAAACAAATATTTTGCCAAATCTAGCAAAGCTTCGACACACATACATACATACATACATGCATATATTTGATTTGAGCATACACTCATTTGAAGGCACAGGCAAATGCGTGCTAACAATGAAATTGTTATTTACCAACATGCGCAAGCGTTTTTCCTTTTTGGCATACAAGTTGCAAATTCATTCAGAAAAATGAAAAACAAAAACAAGAAAAACAACAAAATGAACACGGCAAAACTGAAACAAACACTTGAACTTACTTTGAGCATGAAATACTCAAATGCTGCTGCACTAACGCGCGCCGGCATTGCCAACTTGGATTTCACACAACTACAAGTGTCTACAGGCACACACACACACCCGAATATATATATAAGCCTTGCATTGTGTGTTTGCATACCAAAAGTGGTGTGGGGTTTACTTGACTCTGCGGCCCTGACGCCGTTGTAAGCCACTTTAAAAAGGGTATAACTGCATGTACACACACACACACACATATACATAGAGAGTGGCACGCGTGATAAGCACCGCAAAATTCGTTGAATTTTTAAGAGTTGTTGCACACCATAGCAGCACATATGCAATTCTTTCTTTCTTGTTTGTTACCTCATTCTCATTCTCCATTTATTTGGCTTTATTTGCTACAATTTTAAACATTCCACTGTTGCATTTTTTATTTGCATTGCCTCAGCTTTGCGTAAAACCACTTCTGGATGCTTTCAATTCCATAGCTGCAACATCATCAGCAAACCAAGCAACCAATGCAGCTCTCCGCTATGCTGTGTTGTGCCATGTCAGGCATCAGTGCCGTGCAACATGCTAAATGTAGTCGGAGTTGTGCGCCGCTTTGGCATAAGGACAAGGTCGCTTGCACTGGCCTGGCCGCTTGCTGCACTCCAAAACTCACTCAGCCATGCACATTCACTGACTCACTCATTCAGCCGCTCACTCATGCGTGTGTCGAGAATGCATCAAGTCATTGCGGCATTATATTCGGCTCTGCGACTATTTGTTTGTGTCGTTGTTGTTGTTGTTGTTTGTTGCTCTCGTTGTATTGCAAATATTTACTACTCAAGGCAAGCGACCCCAAAAATTATTTGCTCATACTGACGTATGTCGGTTGGTGCGCACTTCAGCTGCACCTCTCTGGTGCCACATGCATCTCTTGCTCATATGTTGAACTATTTGGGGGCCAACATTGTTTTTGTATGAATATGTCTTCGTATTTATTTACATGGGTCTACATATTTTATTGTATTTCCTGGTAGTAAACTATAGCAAAATTATGAACGCATAAAATTATTGTGTAAAGTAAGAGGTTCACTCACTTCTAGCAAAAGCTCACGCTTCTGAAATGAACTAATCTGGAATTGGTTTAGATTTTGTACATTGTTGCCAATTTTCGTCCACTTTCTGTGTAATCGGTTTGAACGATTTGGTCTCAAGTATGTTCCTTTTTTCCTTACGTCGAAACTTTTTACTCGAAATAAAAAAAAATCGAAATCGAAAAATATCTCAGAAACAATAAGATAACTAAGCTTTATCTTCACATAAGTAGAAGAGAAGATCTATTTATGATATGGATCTATATATATTTTTTTTAAAACTCCAATTATGGCCTTTTCGCACAGAAGTTAATTGATCAATTAACCTACTAATGTAGCTAAATTAATTCTTAATCGAATGCCAATCGAGTTGTTACCCACGCTGTAAATTTGGTTGGGGTTATTGATAATGATAGCATTCAGATGATGAAGGTTAGGTTAGATTAGATTAAGTGACTGTCAAACGACGCACCTAGGCCTTTGGGAGGCCCATTGTGATACCACTGGGACTGAGATCCCTCACACTATCGAGCCATTTTCAGATGATGAAACTTACCAACTTCTTAATAGCCTTTTCACACAGCCAAATAAATTGATCAATTTAAAATTTTATTGAGAAACCCTTTTTTTAACTTTTATACTGCCGAATACTCGATAACCGATCAGCTGTTAATATTTTTATACTCTCGCAACAAAAGTTGCTAAAGAGAGTATTATAGTTTTGTTCACCTAACGGTTGTTTGTAAGTCATAAAACTAAACGAGTTAGATATAGGGTTATATATATCAAAATTATCAGGGTGACGAGACGAGTCAAAATCCGAATGTCTGTCTGTCCGTCCGTCCGTCCGTCCGTCTGTCCGTGCAACGGATAACTTGAGTAAAAATTGAGATATCTTAACGAAACTTGGAACACGTATTCCTTGGCACCCTGAGGAGGTTGCTTTCGAAAATGGGCAAGATCGGACCACTGCCACGCCCACAAAATGGTGAAAACCAAAAACTTATAAAGTGTCATAAGTAAGCCATAAATAAAGTTATGAAAATAAAATTTGGAACATAGGATCGTATTAGGGAGGGGCACATTTGGATGTAATTTTTTTGGAAAAGTGGGCGTGACTCCGCCCTCAAATAGCTTTTTTGTATGTATCTCGCAAACCAATAAAGCTATATAAACCAAACTTTCTGCAGTCGTGTCTTTCAACCGTTTCCTTATGCAGTCCAAAAATGAAAAAAATCGGATAATAACTACGCCCACTTCCCATACAAAGGTTAGGTTAAAAATGACTAAAAGCGGGTTAACTCATTAACGAGAAACGTCAGAAACACTAAATTTTACATAAGAAATAGCAGAAGGAAGCTGCACTCAGATTTTTTTACAAAATGGAAAATGGGCGTGGCATCTCCCACTTATGGGTCAAAAACCATATCTCAGGAACTACTCGACCGATTTCAATGAAATTCGGTATATAATACTTTCTTGACACCCTGATGACACATGTGAAAAATGGATGAAATCGGTTCATAACCACGACAACTTCCCATATAACTTAATTTTGAATTCCAGCTGATTCCTTCACTTTATAATGTATACATAAGGAACCAATGAAGATAGCGGAATAAAACTACACAAATAGTTCATATCATCTCTGGCTTCACTTGAGAAAAAATTGTCGAAAACGGACTATAACTTTTCAAGACCCCAGATATCGGACATGTTGAACTCAGCGCCTAAGGGTAAATTTTAACCGAAAATATTGGTAAATCTCTTAGATAATTTAATGTAATTCAGAGGAAATTGTTTCTTCTAATAGTGTGTCTCTGTTCCAAAAATTATTAAAATCGGATAATAACATCTCCTAGGTCCCATATGCTTAATTATAGGTTTTTCAAAAATACGGTGGGCTTTAATCTACATATATTTATTGGTTAATATGTGAGATACTATATCTTGTCCCTTGCTGGTGAAAATCCATGAAATCGGTTCAGGAATTACCTCAGCCCTCATACACTATATAGGACGATTTTCATTATTCTATTAAACTTTGTGCCGAATTTATAGGTAAATTTGGGTGTTATCTTATTAAAATTTCTTCAATAAATTGCGAGAGTATAAAATGTTCGGTTGCACCCGAACTTAGCCTTTCCTTACTTGTTAATTAATATTTTTAGCATGGACATCTACCAGAGCTTTTTTTTATCAAAAAATTCAGCCAATTGCAGACAAAGTATGTATATCGTACGTCTGTGTCACAGAGTTGCATTTGATTTTCAAGTCGATTAATATTCAATTAAAACTAAATGTAGATAGGTAAATCGATTTAAGAAGAGTTTTAATTGAGCAGAGACCGGTTGATTGATCAATTAGCTCCTGTCTAAAAACGCTATAAGAAAACAAAAAAATGCATAACAGGTGATCGTTAATGCAGTAGGCGGCTGTGCGAAAGGCAAAAATTGGTTTCTCAGTTATTATCTTAATGTACTCAAGTAGTCAATTACCCTGTGCGAAAAGGATATTACTTTGTCTGAGTTCTTGACTTATTGACAATGATCTTTAGTATTGTATACAATAGGACTTACCGATCTCTAAAACCAAGGCAAGACAGATTCCATGAAGGTTGATTTTATGGCCAATCGTTGATTTACATATGTAAGTGACGAAATGATAATGGAAAGAAAAATAGTTATACTAAATCAGAAATCCAAATTTCTATAACTAAAGAAATCTTGGATCTATGATATGGAATATGAAAATCCTCATTGGCGAGCAGATCGTAGTCAAGTTCGAATAATTCGACGGTCGATTCGACGGCAGAGATGGGAGCCGGTGTGTTGTTATGATAGAAGATGAATCATCTTCGGCCGTCCATGTCGAATCGATTCAATAATTTGGTATAGTAGAGTTTTGTGATCGATTTGCTCTTTGCTCCAAGTAGTCATTATCACACCTTCCGAATCCCAGCAAGAGGTAGTCATCACCATTACGGCCAGTAAGACCGCCTGCATCTTTTTTCGCATCAATTTTTCTCGAGTAAAATAAATTGTTTCGATTGCATCTTCATCTCTTTTGTTTACTAGTGGATCTATACGATCACGAAACGATGCAGGAACTCTTTGGAATTGCGCTTAAACAGTCAAGCTTGCTGTGAAGTGGTCTCAGTTGCAAAAATGAGCACAATATTTATAGCAGAATAGTGTGAATGTAACCAGAAAGTTTAGAGGAGATACTAAAACTAGTGTTGCGATGAGGTTATAGGATTCTCTTAATAAACAATCAATTTCTTTTACCTTTACAACAATATTTTTTATACTCTCGCAACAAATGTTGCTAAAGAGAGTATTATAGTTTTGTTCACATAACGGTTGTTTGTAACACCCAAAACTAAACGAGTTAGATATAGGGTTATATATACCAAAGTGATCAGGGTGAAGAGTGGAGTTCAAATCCGAATGTCTGTCTGTCCGTCCGTCCGTCCGTCCGTCCGTCCGTCCGTCCGTCTGTGCAAGCTGTAACTTGAGTAAAAATTAAGATATCTTGATGAAACTTGGAACACTTATTTCTTGGCACCATAGGAAGGTTGCTTTCGAAAATGAGCAAAATCGGACCACTGCCACCCCCACAAAATGGCGAAAACCGAAAACACATAAAGTGCCATAACTAAGCCATAAATAAAACTATGGAAATAAAATTTGGTATGAAGGATCGCACTATGAAGGGGCATATTTGAATGTAATTTTTTTGGGGAAGTGGGCGTGGCCCCGCCCCCTACTAAGTTTTTTGTACATATCTCGCAAACCAATAGGGCTATATAAACCAAACTTTCTGCAGTCGTTTTTTTAGCCACTTCCTAATACAGTCCAAAAATGAAAGAAATCGGATCATAACCACGCCCACCTCCCATACAAAAGTTAGGTTGAAAATTACTAAAAGTGGGTTAACTTACTAACGAAAAACGTCAGAAACACTAAATTTCACATAAGAAATAGCAGATGAAAGCTGCACTCAGATTTTTTTACAAAATGGAAAATGGGCGTGGCATCGCCCACTTATGGGTCAAAAACCATATCTCAGGAACTACTCGACCGATTTCAATGAAACTTGGTTTGTAATAGTTTTCTTACATCCCAATGATATGTTGTGAAAATAGGCCAAATCGCTTCACAACCACGTCTACTTCCTATATACAAGAACTTTGAAGACAATCTGAATCGTTAACTTTACAATATATAAAGGTAGCACAAGTGAAGATATCGATGCAGAACTTTGCACAAATACTACCTTTATAGTGTGGAAGCCCCATTCTAAAAATCACCGAAATCGGACCATAGGTTTTCAAGGCCCCATGTATCGAACATGAGGACCTCGGTGCTTCTAACCTAATATTATGGTTTCCAACTTTCAATGGACTTTATACAATATATATGACGAATATGTGGGTCAAATTGTCAAATAAATAAATTGCGAGAGTATAAAATGTTCGGTTACACCCGAACTTAGCCCTTCCTTACTTGTTTTTTTTTTAAGAATATTCCAATGACTACTAAAAGAACTTGGAAACTCTCACAAACTCTTCGCAATAAACTTAGTTTGATCGCCAAACTAACGGTCTGTAAAATTTAATATTTCCAATAATGCGATTATATGCCAATAATAATATAATAATTTCACAGAAAATGCAACCAATTTCTATCAGAGCAATTCAAGTAATATACTGGCTGCCATCAAAAAAAAGAAGTTACTACAATTTTATGCTGCTCCTTTAAGCTAATAAAAACAAGCGACATTAACTTTCTTAAAGTCAAACCAGAAGACATTAACATCACTCACTGCTTTCCTTAAAATTTTACTATGCGACGCTTGTGCCGCACTTAACTCTACACTACGTACAACTACAACAATTGCTTTAATTATGGCATTTTTCCTGCGTAAAATCTCAGCACATTAAAGTCGCGCAATAATTTTTAAGTCAAAAGCGCATAAAAAACTATAAAAACGAATTTTAAAGAAAATAAACGAAAAGCGCATGGAGCATGAAGAGGGTAGTGGAGAGGAGTGAGGGGAGAATGGTAGGTAATGTTATGTGCTTGTATGTGTGTGTTGCACGTTGCGCTTCGGTGATCTTGCCGCAGGCACAGCCGACTGCGGTGGTGGGAGCACTATAACGGACGAGTTATATGTCTGGGATGGAGAGGAGGGTGCGTGGGAGACTCAGAAAAATTAAGTGCTCGCTCGTTAAAGACTTTTACAACACTGTCACTGCCATTGCCAGCGACGCGTTCTGGATGTCGCTGCCTTCTGCCACTGCCACTGTGACTTCCACTGCTGGTGCTGCTGTATGGACTGCCGCAGGCGAATGCTTAAAATGGCAAATACGCGTAACAAGGCAATAACAGTGACGGCAAAAATGCAAAAAAAACGAAAAAATAACAAAAACTACATCAGGGACAACAACAAGAAAAAATTGTATGCCACCAGTATGAGCTATGGTGGGGGCAGGGAAAAATCTGTGGCAAATGTTTAAAAGCCACAGCGTCCAAGCATCGCAATGCGTGGGGGTCCACATGCATGTGTATGTGTGGGTGTGTGTTTGCTGAAATTTTTCAGCGAGTTCGTGTGTGCCGTTCGTGTTCGTTAGCTGGTTTATTATTGTGTGCGGGAGGTCAATAAAACGGCTGGCAATTCATTCTTCATTGCCGTACACCGAATTATACTCTGCCAAAGGTGTAATGAAAGTGGCAGTAAGGAAGTAAGTATTGGGCGAAAAGTAAAGAGACGACGCATTTAATTGGTGGATAAGCGCAGTTAAACTGGTAGACTGGTAAGAGGATTTGCAGATTTTCATATTTAAGTTACAATAAAGTTGGCATTGCGGGTAAATATTGAGATGACAGGGGTATATTTGTATTTTTGATGATTCTTCAGGAAGATGGTAAGAATTTTTGGAGAATTTAAAGTTAAGGCTTCACGAAGAATGCGTGAAAACTCGTAGACAAAATTGGTATATTAATTTATAAATTCTGTACGAAAGTGCTGAAGTCATATCACTCTATACAAATTGTCTGCTGATTAAACTTTGTAAATATTTATACCATTTCAGATGTACTTCTGTGTTCCGAACATCCATAAAAGCGCCAGCAATATGGTGAGAGATAAAGATATATATTTTTCCATTTTTAATATTTTTTTAAATATTTTTTTTTATTAAACCGCAGCAGCCATTCTGCTCTTCTCGTCTTTAGTCTAACAAATATTTTTATTGTTTTATTTTTAATGCAGTTAAAGCGACACTTAATAGTCTCGCCTTGTAATAGTATATGTATATAAAATAGTCTAATAAATTGTTCGTTAAATCTAAAAATGCATAAATTTCACGCCATAAAAGAAATATAAAAATGTTATAAAAAATAACCACTCAATAGTTTACATATTAGTTTTGAGTCATAAAAATATTTATTGGTTTTTGTTATTTAAATGAACACATGATTAAATTTATCGCATGTAATAAAAAAAGTATCGCATGATATAAAATAAAATATATAAATCTTTTACTCTAAGCATGCTGCTTAGTATTATTACCAGAGATTTAGTAGAAATAATAATTTTTGATATAAAGCTGTTAGTAATAAGGAAATGTGAGAAAATTAATCGAAATAAATTTCTTGACCAAAGCCATAACTCTAGTGTCACTGAGAGTAGTAGCCCCGAAATTCTTTCCATTTGAAATTCCTCTTCGAAATACCCGGATTAGTTTATACTAGGGTTACAATCGGCCAAATGTGAGTTGGTTTTAGAAATGTATTTCAAATGGATAATTCAAAGTTTTCCTTCGTTAAAGGCAAATCCGCTAGAGAAACGTTCCATGAGATTAATGGTATTTGGTTTCGACGATTCAAAGTGGGTGAAAACGACACCATGGATAAGCCAGCTGGCGAAAGACCTGTGACAACGAATACATCTCGTGACATCGCCCAGGAGATGAGAGTTAGTCACCAAAGCATTTTAAACCATCTCCAGAAGGCTGGATACACAAAAAAGCTTGATGTTTGGGTCCCGCATGATGTGACGCAAAAAACCTTCTGAACCGAATCAACGCCAGCGATATGCTGCTGAAACGGAGCGAACTCGACCCATTTTCGAAGCTGATGGTGACTGGCGACGAAAAATGGATCACATACGACAATATCAAGCGAAAACGGTCGTGGTCGAAGGCCGGTGAATCGTCCAAAACTGTGGCCATGTGATGTGTGTTTGGTTCACTATGAGCTGCTCCCATATGGTCAGACGCTTAATACTACCATCTACTGCGAACAATTGGAGCGCTTGAAGTAGGCGATCGACCAGAAGCATCCACAATTGGCCAACAGGAAGGGTGTAGTGTTCCACCAGGACAACGCCAGACCATACACTTCGTTGATGACTCGTCAGAAGCCAAGGGAACTCGGATGGGACGTTTTATCGCATCCACCATATCCGGGCTATATTCCAAGTGATTACCACCTGTTGCTATCCATGGCGAACGCCCTTGGTGGTGTAAAGTTGAACTCAATGTTGTCCGAGTTCTTCGCAAATAAGGAGGGGGGTTTCTACAATGGGGGTATTATGAAGTTGCCGTCTAGATGGAAACAGATTATCGATCGAAACGGCGCATATTTGAACTAAATCCGATCACTGTAACACTTTTATAAAGCATAGAATACAGAGCAAAAAAGCGGAAGGGAGATATGTGAAAACCTGATATTTATTATTATACATAGTTCTAGAAATAATTAGTTCATGGACTCTATATAGTAATTAGATTATATTCGAATAACCTTTGGTAATTTGATTACCCGATGAGTACTTTGTTGTACATAGTATGTGGGGTTGCAAGTCAGTAGATCGCGATATATGGAAAAAACTCACTAACAGATGATATCATAACATAAAAGAATAAATCGATGGAGATAAACATTGTATTATACGAAGGTAACATTATTTTTTAAGACTCTCAGAGCGACAACATATTTCGATTCTGATCTGAATATATTTTTTAATTTTTATAGGAATACTTTTAGACATGGACAAGCTAGTCTTGACAAGTAATAATATTTTAAAGCAAAATTTAAGCATTTCACGATTTTTTTCAAATTTTCACATGCAACACTGCAATCACTCGCCACCTACAAATTGCTATGCGCTTACGGCGAACCACAGCACTAAAATTTTGAATTTTTTTTCCACCGCTACATTATACATTTTATTTACTTATTTTATGCTATATTTTATTTGAGGCCCGACATTTTCAAAAGCCTTAGCCGCAGGCAATTCACTCGACCGCCAATTCTTTTCAACACTCGTTCAAGCATATTTCTCTCCACTGCAGTTGTTTTTAGCATATATTTAGGCGTTCGCGCTTTTTATTTAAATTTTAGCGAATATATATTTTTTTTGTGATTGTGGCAAAGCTATGTGCGAGTGCGCGCGCTACTTAAAAGCACAACAAAACAAAAGGCGCATTCAAATGAGCGCGGCAGCAAAAACTTGCAATTTTTATATGCCGCCTGCAAATGGCAAATGATTGGTTGCATGCTGGCAACATGAGCAGCCAGTGGTAAGCGAGGTGGCAGGCAGTCAGTTGCAGCAGCCATAGCAGAGGCAGCCTTGCAAGCTGCAGCCGTCGTCGCTGCCACCAACAGCAGCAGTAGAAGCCATCAATGCCAAAGCCATAGAATATTTCACGGTAACTTGCATTTGCCGCTGAGCCAGCAGCCTGCGGACTGCCTGTGGCAGGCGCTACGTGCAACAGCCGCCGCGTCGCGTCTT
This sequence comes from Zeugodacus tau, assembly GCA_031772095.1. NCBI lineage: Eukaryota > Metazoa > Arthropoda > Insecta > Diptera > Tephritidae > Zeugodacus > Zeugodacus tau. Next base: position 59,655,769 of record CM062650.1, on the reverse strand, counting down.
TTGTCGCCGCTGCAGCAGCCACTCGCTCATGCCCCAAATACCGCACACTGCAGTGGGCTAATGATGTTGGCAGCCAATGCAAATTTTTTTTGTTGTTGTTGTTACTATTACTGTTGTTGTTTTTTTTTTGTAATGCTGTTGGCAGTGTTGTTGGCGCTGCTGGTGATGATGATTGCCTGTGTAATTAGCATTTTTTGTTAGCAGCGCGCCTTTGCTCCAACACGAGACTTGCATACGCTTAGGCGTTGAGCAGCGTTGCCAGTTGCTTCACAGCCAAGCGCTCGATAGTTCGTGTGCTTTGTTAATGCGCAGCCATAAAAATGGCAGGCTTTGAGTATGCATATACATATATATTTTGGTAAAAAATTTTAATTGGCATTTTAATTAATATCCATTTGCATTTCGCCATTCGCATTGGCAATTGTGCGCTGCGCAAATTTAATTAATTACACACTTGGAAATCAGTCAAATCGTCAAGGCAGTCAAGGCAGCCAAGCCGTCAATGAACGGTATTTGACAGCAGCCTAACTGGCAGTCAACAGCGACAACTGCTATTTGCGGCCTAACACAGTCAGCAGTCAGTTCGGCTTGTGCTGCTAACGGTGCAAGCGAGTGGCTGTGTGTGTGTGTGGCAACATCGGTTGGCAGCTAGCGGTAATGTGACCGCGGTGCATGCAATTCGAGTGTGTCGCTCGTCACTCGTCGCTTCAGCAACTAAGCAAGCCTAGCGCAAACACACACACACACACACTCAAACACAGAGCGGCAAATATTTGCTTGTTTGTATGCGTGTAAGTCATTGGGTGGGTTGCGGTCGGCAATTCACTGCTAATCCAATCACATTTACATGTGTTTGTAGCGTTCGCTAAAGGTGTGTATTTGTGCACGCACGCTCACCCAAAGGCATGTAAATAGAAGCGTGGCTTATTTGAGTGTATGTGTTTGTGCTAGTGTGCAAACGCTGGTTACTGCTTATTTTGCTGACAAATATGTTGCACACATATTAACCACTAATGAGTTGCTGCAAACACACACATACGCACTCGCATACACACAATTATGCACTGACAAATTCACTTTGCCTTCGCCTGCGCTGATTAATATCTAAATCTACCGCAATAATTTCATAAGTACTGTGAGCGCGCTCGAACTAGTCGCCGCCGAAATTAGCATATAACCTATAAATTATCGAAATGATTTCACTCTGTATATGTGTAGTTGTACGAAATTTGGTGGAAAATTATTTATATTCGCTTTAATGCTGAGTTGGTTGTATGCTAAATTGAGGCGCTTGTAATTGTCAACGGTTTGGAAAGCACTGGGAAATGAAAGTGGGTAATATTAAAGGTATTAAATTATTATTTGGAAATAAATTTTAGCGTATTAATTATAATTATAATTTTCACTTTCTATAAAAAAATTAAATTTTTTCAACATTAATCCATATAAGCGGATCAGAAATAGACTCTATTTAAGCCAATACAGACTGAACTATAATTTAGGCTTCGATCGACAAATATTCCGTTTTTTTATGGCTTCATGGTGAGTACATTGGAGTTGATATTTGAATACATAGCCACACAAAAAAAAGTATGATCCCGAGAACCCCCGAGTAACGAGCATGAAGCGATTCCGATGAATTTTTCAATAAAGCGTCCGCCATATTGAATCCGCCATTTTGAATTTAACAAAACCGACATCGGATTCGTAATCATCCACCCTGAAAACCGCTAGTAACGAGATTAAAGCGATTCCGATGAAGTTAAAAATCGCTGTCTGTCATATTGGTTTTCTGGGGTTATCTCAAAATCCTGATTTGGACCTCGGATTCAGATTCAACGAACCACAAAACTTATAAGGTCATGGCAAACATTTTTTTTGTGTGGCTGTGTTATCAATAAAAAATGTCAGAGGGTGCCAAATATTGCAAATAAAGCAGCTCAACGAACTGCGAGATAGAAATCTAAGTTCGATACTCTTAAGCAATGCAGGTATGACGGAAACTTGCTAAAGAACAGCTTTCCACAACCTTTAAGTTGCCCTTGAGTTCATATTAGTACGTCAATTAAAGATAGTCTTTAAGTTTTACGTTAAAAAATGTACATTTTCTGCAGTTTGTTTCGATCAAAGTGTATTCAACAAAGTGAACTAAGTATTTGACATACCCGGTTTTGACAATAAAATAGTAAACAATTCATGTATTTGTTTACATTAACCCGTTTTTTTTATCTTGAACAATATAATATATACTGATAAAATTGTTTGCAGTTTGTCAGTTGGAGCACAAAACATTAGTAATTTGCTTCCATAAGTTGTTTTGCATAAGCAGAAAGTATTCGGCATTTTCTTTTATTCATTTAAAAAATATTTTTTTTTGGTTTGAAATTTGTTTACTTTTGAATTTCAAAATTAGAATTTTTGAATAAATGTAAGGGTTAAATCAATGGCAACAAACATGTCAAATTCGGGTAAAAAAAAATTAAATGTCATATACTTAGTTCACTTTGTTGAATACACTTTGGTTTCGATGAATTGATAACTGAATTAAAGTTTAGAAAAATATTATTAAACTAGCTGACCCGGCGAACTTTGTACCGCCTAACAGTCAATGATGTTACAGATAAGCAGAACTTTATGATTTTTTGAAAGCAATACAATGAATACATATAATATTTATAGCGGCCCGGTACGTGCTTCGCTACGTATAAAGTGAAATATAAAATATAACTAATTTATAAAAAAAAATATATTTAATTATTTGCTAGCTATCCAAAACATTTGGATAAACAATATTTTTTGTTTTTCCATTTTGATAATGAATAAACAAACGGCTGGGGGTACCGACTCTGGAACAGGCAACATAAAGTTGTCCATGTGAAAAACATGATTCCTCCAAATTCACACCACAAACGTTAAGTGTTTGCCCTTGAGCTTTGTTGATAGACATCGCAAATGATAAACGCGCAGGATATTGTAATCGTTTGAATTCAAATGGCATATCAGTTGGAATCATAGGGATACGCGGTATTAAACAAACTTCTCCTTTTGATTTAGCAGTTAAGATCGTAGCTCCAATCAAATTTGGCAATAAATTTTTCACTGCCAATCTGGTGCCATTACACAGTTTTGGTGGATCAATATTTCGCAATAATTCCACTTTCAGATTCAAGCAATGCGGTGGTTCAGTTGGATAATTCATTGCCTCATTGCCATGTTTTGGCCTAGTTGGAAATTCGTTTTGCGCTATATTTATTTTTTTCACAAATTCACAAAAACTTCAAATATTATTAAAAAAAAAAAAAATATAATAACTAATAATTTTGCACCGCGGTAATTTCGGACACTACTGAACGTATGGGGCCAAAGAAAACGCTCCGGCGATGTTTACACTCCAATGTCATATATTCTCATAATTTGAATTTTCTTAATGCTAAGAGTCAAAGTTCTATATACCTACAAAAAACAAAATATTCATGTATTTCTTTATGCAAAATAAATGCACCGTAATATAGTTCGATGTCTTTTCAAAGCCTACTTTGTTTGTCGATCTGCCTGCTACATACATACCTACATGTTGATATAAATATAATGCAGTAAGTTTGTAGGTGGGAATAATAAGTATGGTAGTTAAGACGAAAGTTCATAAATTTTGGGAGCGAAAGAGCTAAGTAGGTAAAAAATCGTTTAGTAAATGATTAAACTATTATTGATGTAAGTATGCTAATATGAGCGCTTTTCAGCTTTCCAAGTAGGTACGAGTTAAATAAACAAAAATGTAACATATGTGTGGTGAATTTTTTGAAACATTTTGGCCGATATCTCGAGACCCTAGTCACGTAGCTGCATCAAAAATACTCTATACTATAGAAATTATCAACAGCTTCCATTTGCTACCCATATTGTACAAACACATCCTAGGGTTACCCGGGTCCACGTTTTGGCCTATTTCTCGAGACCCTGGTATCCGATTGATTGCCTGCTACATACGTACCCACATGTGTGGTGAAATTTTTGAAACATTTTGGCCGATATCTCGAGACCCTAGTCACGGAGCGGCATCAAAAATACTCTATACTATAGAAATCATCAACAGCTTCCATTTGCTACCCATATTGTACAAACACATCCTAGGGTTACCCGGGTCCACGTTTTGGCCTATTTCTCGAGACCCTGGTATCCGATTGATTGCCTGCTACATACGTACCCACATGTGTGGTGAAATTTTTGAAACATTTTGGCCGATATCTCGAGACCCTAGTCACGGAGCGGCATCAAAAATACTCTACACTATAGAAACCATCAACAGCTTCCATTTGCTACCCATATTGTACAAACACATCCTAGGGTTACCCGGGTCCACGTTTTCGCCTATTTCTCGAGACCCTGGTATCCGATTGATTGCCTGCTACATACATACCTACATGTGTGGTGAAATTTTTGAAACATTTTGGCCGATATCTCGAGACCCTAGTCACGGAGCGTCATTAAAAATACTCTATCCTATAGATATCATCAACAGCTTCCATTTGCTACCCATATTGTACAAACACATCCTAGGGTTACCCGGGTCCACGTTTTGGCCTATTTCTCGAGACCCTGGTATCCGATTCTTAAAATTTCAAAACATAAACCATCTACTGAATAGTCCAAACAAAGCCTAAAAATTTGGTTTGGATAGGTGAGCCCGTTCTTGATTATAAGATTACCAAGGAAATGTAACTTCTTTTTATATATATAGATGATTAAAGTCACTTGTTATCATATAGAAAGCTTCATAACTGGAGATTTTATCGTATGATTGCTTTTGTAAAGATCAAAGTTCTGAGTTTTAACACTGACAGAATTCTTGAAGATATAACATAATATTGTTCTCTCTAGTTTAATATTTTTATTGACTTAAACTATCTTACCCTGGCATTTACGGTGAATGTCCAAAACTAAATCCGATAAGTATGCTGTCGAGGTTGATGGATTCGCTTGCGACGTGAATACATATTTTCCTTTGGGTTTGAACAAAACTTTTTAGATAGTAGTAAAGTGGGTAGAACCCTGTACAAAGGATACAAGGATTGGACCTGAGCGGTTCTACAAATAAAACTCTGGCTTATTATTCTACAGCATATCCTCTGCGACATAGAAGGTTGAACCGCCTGGTCTCGGTCGAAGAGTTTCGTTAACTGGGATGACTGGGGCCATCAAATCTAGTTCAGATCGTGGGTGAAGTTGTTTGTTGAGTAGGATAGACTGAATGGTCGCTACAAAAATACCCCTGGCGGTCCTTTGCTCCTTAAATAACCAGTGGAACTAAGAGGAAGTAGAAGAAGTGAAACAATCGTCGAGGAAGGTTAACAAAAATACTACATACGGACGTAGTTTCAATTAAGAGAAAACAGTATTAAAGTCACATTCTTTTTTAAACTATGTTCAGGAACATTAGATTAAAGGAATCGTTTCTTGGGGTATCAAATTTATTTCAGACAAAATTTGCTACAGAGATCAAAAGCCAATCTTAATCAGAAAATACAATAGTTGAGTCACAAGACTATTGTAAACATAATTCCGATTCTCTAACTCTTTTTTTCATCCGATTATCGATTTACCAGCTCTGTTTTTTATTTAAAAGGATTGGACCCGGTCTTAAGGGGCTTTACCAGTGTAACCCATGAAAAATGGGGCGATTTTCGTGAATTAAAAAAAAAGTACTTGATCGAATGTTTCGAATTTTTTGGTAATAATAAGGTATATTTTCAGCTATATTTTAAGATTTTTGTTTACAAAAATATTGAAAAATAACGTAGTTATGTGTTGTCGTCGGAGGTGCAAAAAAAAAATTTCCCTGACATGATTCCGGCCGAATGAGTAGTTGAAACTAAAAAATTCCAAAAGTTAATTTTCAGGAAATCAAAAAAATCCTCATTGTATAGTAATTACATTCAAGAAAATTCAATTTAAATTTGAAGCCGATCGATCAATTTCTCGTTGAGTTATGATGTCAGTAATTTTGAGAAAAGTCGTTTCAAGAAAAACGCGTTTAAAGTTTCGACTATAGCGGCTTATATCTGCGAGCAGTCGCTTTTTAGAACGCTGTCATTAATAAACTATTCAAGATACGTCCTTACCACTTTCACAGGATATTTTTGAAAGTATAAATTATCGAATAAGCAAAAAATAAAAAAAATCGATTTTTAGAAAACATCACACTGGTATAGCCCCTTAAAACCTTCAGAGTGTTACCATTTAGTAGAGTTCCTAAAATTAACATATATGTATTAAAATCTTTATCGTTTTTTACTTCTACAAATACTTACAAAAATGTATATCGAAAATATGGATAAATCTAAAAAAATCAATGACTTTTTTTATGTTAAAAATATAGCTTCTCGAGTGTATAATGCTATGAAATGTACTCAGTTTGACTATAAGGTATCTGTAAAGATCTTTGAATATTCCAATATCTCCACTAAAATTTTCTATTAACGTGATTGATCTCATGAATCATGAAAAGGAAGTTGCCACCTGTTTAAAAAACTATTTTCAACATATATACTTTTTTTACTAAAGAAAGTGTAACTGAAAATAAGCTAAGTGTAAGAAGCTTACTGACGAATACATTTTAATAGAGTTGCCACTTGATTGAAAAATTATTTAATATGAATAACAAAAGCTTAGAGTATGCGTATAAACATAATCAAGTACACAAAATTTACTTTCAAAAATATTTTTGGGAAGTGTTGCCACCTGTTTGGAAATTTTGATATAATGAAGTTCATAATTAAAAGAAAATTTAAATTTTAAGCTAAGCTGCCACGAAATATATAACATCATTGTGTACACTTTCAAACATTTAAACGAGTTTTTTTAAACATCACATTTATGAATATCATCCCAAATATATTTAATAATGCAATTATCGTAAAATGCTACGCATAATATCAGAATTATAGATCATAAACACACACACATACACATATGAAAATCATTTCATTTACAATTCATATCTAGTCCCATGGCGTTGTCGTTTCCAATGGCATAACGGTGTAATTATCAATAGGCAACAACGAAACGGCAGTGGTCTCATTGGCAGCAGCCAACTCCTTAGAAATACGCACTTGTTGCCCGGCCATATCGAATTGTATGAGTATGATCAGATAACTGGTTATTGCGCCACAAACCTATAAAACATAACAAAAAATAACGCATAAAAACATAACGCTCTCAGCAGGCACACGCATGCCACTGAGTAACGGCAATAAAAGCGACTAGAAAATAAGGAAGCAATTACAGAATAACGCTTCGAGGCACGTACCGCATATAAAGTACCCATGTCCAGCGTAAAAAATCCGCATGCCGATAAATTTATGGCGTGATTCAAGAGCTTCAACGACAAATGATTAACCTGAAATCAAAAGGACTTGTTACTGAAATGGCGGAGAACAATTTAAATCACGAAATATGAGAGTACTGACAATTTCATAAACCTCATTGCTGTCGGCGGCCACACCACACTTATGCAGACAGATACCGGCACGACGCGAAGCCTGCGACGTCTTCCAGCTGTAGAACATCAGCGACACACATTTTCCACCGATGTAGGCGAGAAAGACGGTCGAGATAGTGCGCTTCTTGGCGGAACGGAAAACCAGCGGGATCACATGCTGCAGAAGAGAGTGTCTTCATTACTTTCTAGTGAGAGGAAAAACACCGTTACATACGTCTTTTTGTGTGGCGCAATAAACAAAGTAAAGCTGCGAGGTAACAATGACAAAACCGAAAGCCATCAGTATTAGTATCGGATAAGACCAGAGTTCGTTGAGTAACTTGGCAATCCTACAAGTGCTGTCGTGCAGCTGACACAAGCTTATGAAACGCTCCTGTAAAGCTTTGAACGTGTACAACGAGCTTTCATGGCTCATGCTAAGCATGCAACTTTTGATTGGCTCGCGGTTGTGCAGGAGTTCACCAAAAGCATCACGCACCAGACGCTCCAACTTGATATCTTTGGAAAGAGAATATATTTTAAGAAACTCTTTCTTTACAGACTAACGGATATTTTGTTACATACCCCCAATCTGCTCTGTGCGCAGCGGTAGCGAGGTCTGCAGCACCAATTCACTCTCATGATACTGCTGACCCTTCAACTGCTGCCTCTGCCGCTTCTCCAGCTCTTCCGCAATCTTTTCCAGTTCTACATTAATGGCATCAAACCGATCTCGCAACCCCAGCAGAATGCCCAGAAACCAAATTTTATCCATAGTATTATAGAGCGTTGGCAGCGAGGTAAAGATCCACAGCGCTGTGGACCACTTCAATTCGTCAACCAAAAGATAGATTGAAGAAACAAATATGAAGAATTCACAGCCGAAAGTAAACGCGACCATCAGCCAAATGCCGCGCTGCACACGCCGATTATCCACCGAAATGCCCAACTGCCGCAGATCCTCGTCCACATAGTCGATGCGTTCGAAGAGTTCGGGTAGCCGCTTTTGATTGCGCATAGCGGTTATCTGATCGGTGAACATGGTGGCGGGCGTAATGTAGGTGAACACTATTGTGACAATGACGCTGAGGTGATCTGTAAGCAAAACATTTTTAGAAGAGATCTACACAATATATTTCTTCAAACTCACTATTCCTTGCAATCACTTCTTCATCACCGAAGGTAAACAACGTCAAGTTGAAGAGCAGAAATGTGACGCACATTACAGTCATTACCACACAGCTGCCCAGGCGTGAGCCCTGCAGTATGCCTTGATAATAGAATTTCTGAAAATCATATGGATAAATGCCGAAAAGTTTGCACAAATAGAAAATTGTATTGAAACTGTGCAAAAATGGCGGCGGTTGTCCATTCAAGTCGGACATCTTCTCTGGAGCGGTGCTAACTTTATTGTAGGTGATGCGTATTAATGCGCCTAAATGTAGACTACAAATAACAGCTGGGTGCCAAACCAGTAATTAGTAACGGCGCTGATGGGCGATTTCTTTTTAATTAATGAAAATTATTGAAACACTGTGAGAAATTGGTAGGAGATTTTCAAAGAAAAAGAAAGTTTTGAGAAAAAATATTAAATTATCTCAAGGAGTTCCCTATTATATTGGCCTTAAAAAATTCTTTTATAACTTTAAAATTTCTTTCCATCCGTATTTGAACCAATGATCTCCTTAGGGAGAGAAAAAGGAGAGAATCAAAATCAGGACCACAGCTTCAATTCAAATCCTCCTAATTAAAGTGGAGATATCTTCGGGAATATTCCGACTACAGAAAATATTATGTTTCTTGTAGTCTACAACGTACATAAATTCTATGTAAAACCTGTCTTAAGATGATAAAATTTAGGGTTCCATACGCATTCCGTTTCAGGGTACTCCGTGTTGTATGATGGCCTGACCTTCGTATACTATTGATCTGAGTTTCGAAATATTCTCGAAGAGGGATCTATGACCTTTAACCTTTATATACTACACTTTCCTTCTGTTCTCGATCAGACGTTCCTTTCCTTCTAGCACCTTTCTTTCCTACTCCCACAGTTAGAACGTTCACCCGAAGCTAAGTAATAACTAGTTCATAAGAAATTTATTTCAGTGCACACAACAAGATGTGTATCATTTGAAACCTCTTATTATAATTGCTAGCGATAAACGTGCCAATCCATTTGCCATTCAACTACGAGCAACTCTATCCACTATACTCGTACATAGTCGGATATCTATTTACATATTTATATTGTTCATTCATAAAAAGCACACATTTGTCATTGTTTGTGGCAAAAAAGTGAAACAAACTCTTATCGTTGCATACAAAATTAATCTATTTTGTTAGAGTGCGGCGGCTACCCTACATAGTCGAAGCACGCTTTAGTCAAAGTGATGTATCCGCGAGGGTGGTTGTACATAATATAAATGAAAAATGCAAACGGTGTCATCAGGTTCTTAGTGAAGGTAGTAATATAGAAAACTACTTTGAGAAAGTGAATTCTGTAAGTTATTAGTATTTTTTGATGGCGTTCTAGTTACAAACTAGCCTCAAAGGAATACTTTTCGGATTAGACACAATTTTTATTGAATTAATAAAATAAAATGAAATACAATTTTAGAATTTTTTTTTCCAATATCGCTTCCAATTTTCATTAATGACATTTCTTCAAAACTCGTACACCATGTAACTACTCCTATACTGCGCTGAGACTAGTCCATATGTGGTACTGCTCACTTCGAATTGTCTCTAATTTATATTTACAATACTCTTCAATATATATTCCATTGTTTAATTTCAATTTGTTGAGTGTTGCTGCATTTATATATGTTATTGATGTTATTGACATTAATGCATATCGCGATGCATTGGCAATCATTTGAATTGCGAAATTTATGAATTAGTGCATTATATGACAGCGAAATTGTTGCGCTATTCTTATCGCCATGCATTTATGACACCTGTAGGTTTTACGATGATATATTTTTAATGAAAAACGATTTGTTTAATTGAGATTCTTTCTCGATTAACTTTTTTAATATATTTTAATATATGCCGTCATTGAGAGGTTTTCTATTAGAGAAATTACAACAAAACTTAACAATTGAAATGGTTTTACTTTGTTACATTTCATCGTTTTAACAATAGTAATTATAATATTATAATATAATAAAGGCACTTTTGGCAAATTTATAGTAGTATATAGGATATGTTTGAATCATTGAATAGCAGTGATCTTATGTTATAGAAATGTCTAACAATTGTCTCATAATCAATGAAAACTAACCACAATATATCTGCTAAATATTTAGAATTATATATTAGGAATGAATTATTTTACTTTGAGAATTCCGAAGTACCGCTGGATTTCTTCCTCGACAAAGAATTTCATCTTTTATTGCGCCCATCAGTTTATGGAGTAGGATAATTAGTTTATAGCTTGCTCAACAAATAGTTGTTTTTAACAACCAAAGCTAATCCGAATTTATCGCCGGATGTCTATCGATCTATTTGATCTATAGAGTGGTTATATCTCCATTAACTCGTTTGCCTTTACATTTTGTATGACTTATGTGAATCTATCGAAATAGAACTCAAATAGTGACCTTAAACTGTGCCACTTCCCATATATCCATAACTCCTCGGACAATAACTTTTTACGCCTCCAGATACCAAATATGAGGACTTCAGTCCTCAAGGTCTGGGTTTTCACTTTCGAAAAATCTATTTTTTTTTTGTTTTATCTTATTGTTTAACATTTCAAGAATATGTCCTCAAAATTTTAATCCGATCTAAGCAATATTCTTGAAGTTATTGTTTAATTAGTCTCGGGGCCTTTAACGCTCTAACTCTAACAGCTACGGCTTTAAACGCGTTTTTCTTAAAATATCTCCCACCTACGTTTAGTAAATTTTTTTTTTAACATTAAGGGTGTTTCTCACCCTCAAAATGGCGAAAATTTTAGTCGAAAATAACGGTTCACACTTTAGATGGCCGCCAAAAATTTTTAAATAAAAATAATAATAATCAGAGAACGTTGGGGGGAAGATTTATTTAAAACTTAACTAAATTTTTATGGTTTTTCATTTTCGGATAATTTCCGGCCGAGTTACAGTGAACACCGCAAATTGTTTTTTTTTCAAGACGTCCTAGGGGAAGCTCTGTCACGGGCTAATGGTTTAATATTTTTGCATGAAAAATTTACAGAACATAGTCAAAACTATGCTCAATAATGTATAGAAGGTTTGAATAAAGTTGCTTAATCGATATTTGAGATAAAGAATCACAAAAAAAGTGTTTTTTTTTTTGCGCTGAAACCCATACCCCTCCCTTAAGTCTGAGAAAACATCAGTTAATCTCCAGATGTTTTGAATCCAGAAGACTGTTTCCTGATAAAAATGAGCATTAGTGCCAAGATGGATAAAATCGGGTCATCATTCTCCTTACCTATATAAATATATAACAAAGTTAAATTATGTTTTGTCTTGCTGGTATTAATTTGATTAGTTCAGATTTGAATTATCATTATTATTTTTTTAATAGAATGGGTAATATGACTTAAAAAATTCTCCTGAAATAATTCCATAAATTCCCCCTTAAAGAACTGATTTATTAAACTCCCTGCTCATCCATTGGAATATGCATGTAAACTCAATATAAGCGCTAGCAAATACAAAATCCATAAATTAGAAAACAAGCGCCGCCCGCTACAAGCCAGCTTTGTCAAATTACTTGATATCGAAAATCAACAATCATTAATTTAAATGGGACACGCCGCACACAAAGCATCAGCCAACACAGGACTTAAGCTGCATGCGGCCAAACTGGCTTACAAGATTTTCCTTAAAAAAAAAATATTTTATGCTGAGGATTCAAAGATATCAATAATATGTTTGCGCGAGCTAAAATGCATATAAATACGCAGATACTCACGCGGGTGTGTGTTTGTGCTTGTTAGGGATATGTAATATTATATGGGAATTTTACAATATGATAAATGGTTATTTACGTTATTTGCGACAACAATGCCTCCAATAACAATTTATGATGGTCGAAAGACAGCGGAAAAGCTGAACAAACGAGCTAAAAAGAGCACTTGAGCGGGTGAGCGGGTGAGCGGGTGAGCTCTCTATGTGGGTATGTTGGCGGCAGAAGGAGCGGGAAATTCAGTAATAAATAATCTTATTTCATCAGCACCAACGAATTATTCTCTCAGTGCACATAACTGCGGAGAGCGGTGGGTGGTGTGGATAACACAAAAGCCGGCGGGGCGGGATAAATGGGTGGACGGACAGCAAAGGAAGTGGCACTACTACAAACAACCTGCGGAGAAGTTGAACAAAGCGATGGTGGATATTTGAGGAGTGAAGGAAGAGTAGTAGAGGTGGAAGAGGCACCCTCCTTCATGTAGAGGGTGCTTCGAGCGTGTAAGTGGATACCGCTTTGTGCGGCCGGAGGCGTGTACGGAGCACGTCGCAATGCTTGTTATTATGCTCGCCTGCTCAGCGATGATTCTACAGCTACATATATAAGCACACATAAGAAGCATCTGTGGACTCTCTACAGACACTACTACCATAGTAGTGCTTATTATTAGGCCTACTAACAACGCTCTGCACGTTGGTACAAAGTAGAACATTAATTTTGCTGTCATTGTAAATCAGCAGTCAACGGAAAAAACGTGTACGCTCATTGTGGGAGTTTAGAGGCGTGGTCGCGTACAAAGTAAACACTTTAAAAGCGTAATGGTTTTGCATACCACAAAGGGCTCTTAGCAACACAGAGACACACTCTCAGAGTCCACAGCACACACACTTACAAACACTCAAAGACTCTATAGACTCACATACATACTCCTCCATAGTAGAAAGCCCGTCAAAGACAGCGTGAAAATGTGGCAAAGATGCCCGTTGAAAGGTGAAAAACATTTAACACAACCAAAAGCGGTGGACATCCAACTGACAGCGTATAACTGTTACACCTTTTGTTGTGGTTTTTCGTTGACGTTAAAGAAACGCCGCAACGCCCCCTCCGCATAGCTTGCTCCATTCAGCTCACCTGATGTGAAATTATCTCGAAGGACATTACTTAGTAACGCAATTTATTTGTGTGTTAACGCTTGCGGTAAGTGCGGACTCGGTGGGAGGGGGTTGTAAACGCTTTTGAAAAGTAAAATTGTTAAATTTGTAAGCACGCGATGGTTCGTTGTCGAAGCAGCAGCAGCATCTTGTTTTGCTTTGACAGGATTTTGGCTTCGTTTATTCGCAAATTGAAAATAAACACAAATTGTGGCTCACGCGGATTATAGCTGGATGTGGGGGGACGGTGGTGACGGCGTGCTCAAGTTGAAAATGTATTAGACTGTGTTAATCATTTAAAGCGGATTAAATTATACTTGCACCCTGAAAGCGGAAGTTGAAAATTGGAAACGGTGTGAATAACTTGAAAAAAGAAATTGAGTTTATATGAATGTAGAAGTTGGTTCTGTTATAGATCGCTTCTAAGAAAATAAAAAAAATATATTCATGATATGATTAACCCATTAGAAGTATAATCTTTGTGGCGCACCCTTCCCAAAATAACGTTATTAATCTGATTTTCACTGCCTTTATTGACTAAAAACTTTTCTATAGAAAGCTTCAGCTACTTTTGAGCTTTATTTGTAAAAGCTCTCGAAGCTTGTTAAGGGGCACACATAATGTAATGGCCTAAAAAAAAGGTGATTTTTGGGAATTTTTATTAAAAAAAAATTCTTTATCAATTATTTCAAAATTTTAAGAATATATTTATACATTTTTCAAGAATATACAGTGAAATTTTTGAAAAAAAAAATTAAATATTAAAAAAAGGTCCTTCACTGCTGCAGTGATTCCGGCCTTCTCCGTGGATGAAATCTAAAAAAAAAATTCTCCTTAAACTAGATAATATTGTCTGTACAATGACCTACGATAAAAAAAATCAAAAATTGACAATATGGCGGCTTTTTAAAAAAAATAGTCGAATTTTACCCAAAATTTTGGTATAATATGAACAAAAAAAATGATTTTTTTGAAATTTTACACTAGGTGTGCCCCTTAATGCGTCAAACAAGTACACGGTCAAAACACACTGATATTAGTAGCAGAGCTTTTGAGCTTTTTAGTTGAAGCTTTTATCCGTAAGTTCTTATGCCTAAAAAATCTAGTTATTATATTTGGAGAGCTTTCATCTGTTCGAAAGCTTTGATTCTGTTGCAAAAACACTCCTCCAGACACCAAAGACTCGATGATATATCATCTAACTATCGAGAGCTTTCATATTTCTAAAAGCTCTATTCATGTTTGTCGTTCAAAAATATAGTTTGAAGTCAGAAACAATTTTGTTTTGTAAAATCGTCAACTAAATTAGCTTTTAGTTTTGCTTATGAAAGCTTGAAATAATTGTTTCCAGAATTTAAGTATCTGGTAAAACGTTTCTAGGTAGTAATAAATTACACCACCTACTGCCTTATCTTATGAAGGAACAAAAGAGGATAGCTCTGGGGAACATCAACAAATAAATAACTTTCTTAAGGGGTTACATGGGTTTTGTGGGTTAAAAAAATCGATTTTTTTGCTTTTTGGCTTGTTAATTTCTATAACATTTTGCACAGGCGTTCGAAATACAATTTACCTGTGCCTGGACGAAGGATTTTATTTTTTTTTTCAATTACAACTATTTAAAATAAAAACAAAATGTCAGCAAATTTGACCGAAATTTTTAGGAAAAATGTCTGCCAAAATTCCAATTTTTAGTTTTTTATCTTTCCTTCGTTCAAGCACGAGTTTATGGTCTTACCTAAAACACTTATTTTTGTTTTTTCATTTTGGATGATCCTGTCAGGAGTAATGCTGACAACGCGGACGCAACTTTTTTCCAAGGGGTCACCGGAAATGACGTCGCAATGAAGGAGTTTTAATTGTAATGTAACCCCTTAAATAAAGATTGCTAAAAAATAAGGCTAGAAAAATAAGGAATGTCATCGGTTCAAAATCATTGTAGACACATTTTATTAAAAATGAAGTATACCTTTTGGCTTCGACAAATATTTTTACTTTTTGGACTGTTTTTCGATGAGATTGAGTATGTATACTTAGAGTGTGGTATTTATAACTTAAAACTTGAACGTGGATCAAAAATATACTTATCGTCTCAATTGGTGAAAGTTAAACTACAAATATTCTTTAATGAGTATTTGGGAGCTAATTTCGCAACTTTCTTATAGACACTTTACAAAAATATATTTTTTTTCTGTTTAACAGTTTCAGTTCATCACTCCGCAATATTTCATTACCAAAAAAAAATTGATTATGGCTTATTAATAAAAAATGATGCTCGAAAAAATTGCTATTTATCGACGAGCATTTAATCATAGGAAACGCAAACAAATTGAGTACTATTCAATCGCTCATAACTTTTTTTGGATAAAAGCGCAATGAATATTAAACCAAAATCAAACACTTTGGCAGTTTATTACTTTATAGCAGCAACGTTATGCAACGCAACGTAAAGTGCTTTATTTACCATGCGATCTACGCATTACACTTTTATTACATTGTATCCTCTGTGCTCTCTGCGCTGTGTTTTATGCATTCTTCTCACTTTAGTGTATTTGAGTGTGTGTGTGAGTGGGAGTCTTTGTAGTAAGGGTCTGTTGTTACGCATTATTTGTGGGGTTGCGCTTTTGACCTTGATATATGTGGATACTTTGTTATTTACGCGCAAGGTTCAGGCGTATATACTATATGTAAACAGTTACTTATTTATATATATTTGAGGACAGAAGAAAATAGAAAATATGCAAACATACAAATCTACAAATAGTAATTGTTGTCTTGCAAATTTGTTCGTACACTCACTTTCTTTACAATGCTTCTACTTTCCATTTCATTGCATTTCACTTCCAAACACCCACACCTAACGATCCTTCGTTTATTTATATGCAAGCGTCGCCGTTGAGAGTGTCCTTTCTGCCGCTGGCGTTACTTTAGTGGCCTTTAAAGTATCATAAATTTACAGAGCTGCCATTGCCGCATTGCTCTTAGCACTCATTTACGTTGGCCTAGTCGCTAAAGGTCCTCCAGTGTATGTGTGTGTGTGTGTGCTAACGGACCGTGGGAGCCCAAAACGAAATGCTCAAGTAAAAGTGGTGAGAATGCCAGCAAAAAAAAAAATTGGAAATGGAACTGAAAATGTGCTGCTTGTGCGCATTACGGTCATTTTGCTTTCGCACTTTTTCGCACGTATGTGTGAATGTGTGCCCGCCGCTTTTATGCCTACGCTATTTATGGTGGTGGCAGCGAGCGGAGTTCGTATGACAATCGCGCTTGTGGCAATTTGCGGGCATGCCCCAAATGCTGGTGAGCATTTTAAAGCACAGCAATGTGCTAATGTGTCGTCAAGACAACAATATTGATGACACGGAAAGTAAAAAACCAAAAGAAATGCAAGAAAATGGCAGAGAAGCCACTCAACTACTATGTGAGCGCCTAAAAGCATGCTACGCTTGAGACAATTTTTTTGAAAAAATACCATTTACTTTGCGCTAACTGGCAGTCAACTGGGGATTCAAGATCACCAGCCTTACCACAACCACCACCAACAACAACTACAACAAATTGTCTATTACACACCTTGTAGCGCCGAGTCTACTCACCGATACCGACAGCGTCCGTTGCGACCACACATTTTGCATTATCATAATCATAATTGTGCATAATATGAAAATATGATTTATTGGCTGTAATAAAAAGGCTAAAAAGACAGTCGACGAGAAGTGGAAACCATCACCAACACACGCATGAATACACAACAGCAGCTCAGATCATGAAGCGTGTGTAGCCACAATGTCTGCGAGCTTTAGCACGGAAATGCCATATCAATGACGCCGAAAGCCAGTGGGGAAAAGGAAAAGTGCATGAATGAAAATAAAATTTCCCATTTCCGTGCGAAGAAGGTATGAAATTTCCCAAAGGATATCAAATTTGCTTGTTGCAAGCCAACCAACGCACGCATACACCAATGAAACACGCCGTTGTACTTCGTGGGTAAGAGTGTGTGCTTTTAGTGGAGTTCATGCGTATGTTTATGTGTAGTTTGTGGCATTGCCTTTGTTGTATAAAAAGTAAATATTGGTTATGCCGCACACACACACGAGGGCTGTGGAGTGGAGTTATGTGCAATATCTTTCAACTGTCTGACGGCGGTGGTAAATACTGTTGGCTTGTTTGGTTATCGGCAGGAAATATTAGGGTTAGGCGAAGAGGTGAAATACGCGAAAAGGTTTTCATACGCCAACGAAAGTGTGCATTCGAAAGGGGATGTGTGTGTAATTTCATATATTTCACTTGTAAACTGAGAGACAGCCACAATTTAGAGAGATGATAAAGTGCGGAGGAATTGACCCACACACATAGAGCAGCAAAGTCTTGGGTGTAGATGTGGTGTTAAGAATGAAGATTGGTTCAGCGATTTTAATATGTTTGCAGATGGACCCACAACACGGCTCTTAAAGTTATAAGTCAGCGTAGAAAAAATATTTAAATCACTTTTTTTAACTATGTTAACATCAATTCTGCTCGATAATATGCTCCTCGTTTCACTGGGTAGTAGTCACACATTCAGAGATCCGACTTCTGATCTGGAAAATATTTTCTTTAAAGAGCTTATAGCGAACACTCCTACCTATAAAAGTGCTACTCAGCAGCAGTACAATGCTTCGATTCGATAAAAAATTACGATTCATCGATTAATATTTATCGATTATTTAAAGTAATCGTTAGACAAGCATACTGTTCGGTTTCGTAGAAAGTCTGGTTGCGTCATGTTAATAGAATTTTTAATGTAAAACCAAGTAATATAGGGCGCAACAAAACGAAAAAGGTTTTTGAAGAAGACGTATATTCAAGACTATTTTTCTAGGTTTCAATCTCGGGACTCTCGTTACAAAGTTATTTTAAGATAAAGCCAGGGTATGAACTAGTGTGGTTGCTGTTCCTTGGTCATATGGTCAGAACCAGTTATAATTTTTAGCCTGTGGAATATTCTAAATTATTAAAGTTTTATATGACTAGGGTTGCCAGCATTCTGAAAAATATGAAATTATAAAATAATAAGTATTTATTGCAAGGGTCGTCGACATTCTGAAAAATGATATATTAAAAAGTAATAAATATTTATTACTAGAGTTGCCAACACTTTGAAAAAAAAAATTTATAAAAATAACATTTGTTAAAAAAAATATTGAAATTGATGTCTATGGGGTTTTCCAAACTGCAAGGCATACATACATTTTAATGTTGCCACATAGTTAAAAATAGTATATTTCGAAATAAAAATTTTAGTTTTTTTTTCAAATTTTAATTCTCAAATTGATTAAGGAAAATTAAAATATTTTTAGCTCAAGTGGTATTATCAATAGGGTTGCCACTTGTATGCATTCTTATACGCTAACGTAATATTTATCAATTAACAATTAATGAAAATAAATATATTAATGCAACAATATTACAAAAACTACTAAAATTTGTTTTATGGAGTATTAAAAAATGGGATGCCACATCTTGAAAATGTTTAAAATTTTAAGAATTTTAAGAAAATAAATTTGAACTTATGTATATTAAAAACGATATAGTATAGGTTATTTTATTATATAAAATATTAAAAGGGTTGCCACATTTATTTTATTTTTTTAATTAATGAAAAAATGTATGTACATGTCACGCTATTTATTGACTATCAAATATTTATTTAATTAAATAATAAAATATTTTTGGAATTTGGTGTTGCCACCTGTTGAAAAATTTGAAATTATTAAATTTAAAATTTATTAAATTACATGCCAAGCGATTTATTGACTATCAAATATTTATTTAATTAAATAATAAAATAATTTTTGAATTTGGCGTTGCCACCTGTTGAAAAATTTGAAATTATTATATTTAAAATTTATTAAATTATATGCCACGCTATTTATTCGCTATAAAATTTTTATTTAATTTAATCATAAAATAATTTTTTAATTTGATGTTGCCACCTGTTGAAAAATTTGAAATTATTAAATTAAAAAATTAAAAATGTGAAATTATTTATTTTAATAATATTTTACTTTCATAATTTTTGTTAGTATTGTAGCCATTATTTTTATACATATATTTTTTATAAGTAAAATGAACTTATGAAACAGCGGACCAAGTCACCAGTCAAATACGTAATTCAAGTTTCCCTGCGCAATATATTGCACTAAATATACTTGTACCGCTATCGAGTAACATACAAATAACATAAGAACCAATTTGTTTTATTAGCGCTAGGGACGCTGTGTCATTTCCACTCAAATGTGTGTAGTAGTGAGTGTGTGTGTAAATATACACACTTTTCAATGCTCATGTGCCGACAGCTAGCTAGCTGCTACCTTTTTAACATTGCAGCTGACATGCCATTTCGTGTAGATATTTCACACATTCAGCGGAAAGTGCGAAAACGCTCGCGCCCTGTTGCTGTTGTTGTTGCTAACAACAAGTAGTTGGTGTTAGTAATAGTGGCAACGACAGCACGAAAAAACATGCAACAACAAAAACAAGCCTAAAAGTGGCATTTTGGTGGCAGCTCACGGCATTTCGCTGAACGCCTCTTTCACCCTCTTTTCCCCCCTCCTCGACTTGTATATTTTCGCTATTGTCACAATTTTTCGTTGTTTTTGTTGTTGCAAGCTGTTGTGTTGCACGCTGCATCACTCCACTCACGGCTATTGTTCCAATGGGGTTGCGCTGGCCGAACGAATTTCCATCTAAATGCAAATTTGTGCAAGTGCTACCTATGGAAACCTTTCTAGAATATACCACACACACAGACACACGCGGGTGCGCACATATGCTTCATCCTTCTAATCCATATTGTTTTTACCGTTTTCCTATTTATTTTACCTTCAAAATTCGCTTATTTTGTCACTTCCGCAGAGGAATCCTGCATTTTTTCGCTGAAATAACTACTCCGCAGCAAATAACCGGATGCAATCGGTACGTGCAATGGTTATGCACTTGAATAGTTTTCGATGCATTTACATGTGGGCAACAAGAACGGAAGGGGAAAAAATAGCTCACAAACCAACAAAACAAGGGCAAATATACACAAATCCTGGTGTAGTATTTATTTACATACGTGTGTTTGTGTGTAGAGGTTTTTGGCTGTCAGCTGCATGCGAAGGCGATGCCACAAATGGATCACCCATGACACGTTGTCTGAGTTGGCAGATCATCCGCCATTATTTGGTTGTAAAACAATCATATATACACCTATGCAATCACAAATGTTTTGCGTTTGAGTGGGTGTCTGTATCGCGTCGCTTCGCTTGTTTTGTGTGCACCGTTATTTAAGTCAATCTCATGCTGCAAGTGAAAATGTTATATATTGCATTTATTCTTCCTTTTTTATACTTAATGTAGAATTGCTATTTCGTTTTCTGTGCATCTTAGAGCTATTTGACTCCACCTTACGCTTAGTAGCAGACAGTTTCTCATTTCTTTATATTTTGTGACAGTTCTATTAAACTAAAGACATAAAGACACGGTTCTTTAAATTTTTATGTGTGAATAAATTTGTTTGTTATCCTCAGTTGTCATCAAAATTATATTTTAAGCAAGTCTAATATGATCATCAGTGGTTTGAGATTTTTGTAGTTTCTTCCAGAAGTTTCCAAAGGCAGAAGTTTTAAAAAATTAGACACCAAAAAATTGTTTTAATAAGCGTAAAGCTTAATTATGTAAATTGTGTAAGATTTCATGAAATAAAATATAATCACGAACCACTTAAGATGGATAGTAGACAATATATTTCGCAAGCTTTTAATAGTTACTTAGGAATGGTGGCAATATACTTGAGAAGCTACCTACATTCAGCACCAAAAAACTGAGAAACCGGAACAGATCGTGAGTCGAAAGCATATCGCGATTTTCGAATTCTGAAATTCAGACCTTTTTGAGCTTTCGTTCGAGCTTTTTGAAAATGTTGTGATGAAAGCTTCAGAAGAATTAATGCACAATAAAAAAAAAATTAATTTCATTTGGGATACTGAGATTTTTGGATTCAAATAAATTTAGAGCCCTCATTTGAACTAACTTAGGTTAGGTTAGGTTAGGTTGGTCTGGTAGGCCTGCAGGCCACGCATAGACCAGTTATGGTCCTTTGCGATACCAGAATGGAGTGCCTTTACGTGTTCCCTGAGTAGTAGTCATCGTTCAGCGCCTGTCGTGAATTGTAATAGTTTATGAGGTTTCACTGACGATATCTCCTCTAACTTATCGTACTGTAGGGCCCCTAAGTACATAAAATCCACTGTTTCCTTGGTGTCCCGCTCTTGAAATTTTCTGCATTCCTCCCGATCTGACAGCTCCATTTTAGAGGCATGTGCCGCTACAAGGCTGTGACCGGTAAGAATGCCAACCATGGTCCTACAGCTCTTTCTATCGAGCTCCAGTAGGAACCTTGTATATTTTTGATCTACCGCTTTGCACATGACCTTTGCAGTTTTACACCTCGGTAGAACCTTCCAGCGAGATATGATTCTTCTTGCACCTGTCTATGTCATCGTATAGAATGTGCATGGGTTTAGCGATGTTGATCATGTTTCCGGGTGACAGCTGTACACCACTCTTGGCAATCCCGTCTACGATTTCGTTGCCCTCGATGCCTTTATGGCCTGTCACCCAGTAGAAGTGTAGCCTCATATTTCTGGCGACCCTCACTACTGCTGCCCTGCTGCTCAGGACACTTTTGGCCGATATTCGACACGAGGTTACTGCCTTGATTGCCGCTTGGCTGTCTACGTAGATGTTAATTTTAGAGTATTGGCCTTGTGCGCTGGAGGCTAGCTCTGCTGCCTTCCCAATAGCAAAGACCTCTGCTTGAAATATACTGCAGTGGTTCGGCAGTTTGAACGGTCGTTTTATGCCTAATTCCGGACAGTATATTCCTGCACCTACTTGAACTTACTTAAAAATGCCATAAAAGCTACAATATAATGCATTCGAGAAATAGTTTTTGGTAAAAAAAACTAGTTTTATTTTAGATACTGAGATTTTCGAATTAAAAAATTCAGAGCTTTCGTTTGAGCTTTCTTAAAGAGTGAGATGAAAGCTACAATAATACTTTTGATAACGAAAATTAATTTTATTTGGGATACTGAGGTTTTTGGATTCTAAAATAGAGAGCTTTTTCAGCTTTTTTTGCGAACGTTTTTAAAAAAGCTTTAGAATAATGAATGAACATTTTTTCAATAGAGAAAATTCATTTTATTTGTGATATTGAGATTTTAGGATTCAAAAATTGAAAACTTTTGGAGCTTTCGTTTGAACTTTTTTTAAAAATGCGACAAAATCTAGAACAAAGTGCATTTGACAATCCTTTTGATAAAGAAAAGTCATCTTATTTTTCAAAATGAGATTTTCAAATTAAAGCTTTCGTTTGAGCTTTGATTTACTTAATACTATGAAATACTTTTGATAACGAAAAATTATTTTATTTGGGATACTGATATTTTTTGATCCTAAAATTGAGAGATTTTTTACGAATTTTTTTAAAATGTGCGATGAAAGCTAATGTATGAAAATTTTTTAAATAAAGAAATTTAATATTATTGGGATACTGAGATTTTCATTTCATTAAGATACAGAAATTTTCAAATTAAAAAAGTCAGAGCTTTCGTTCCAGCTTTCTTAGAGAGTGCAAATAAAGCTTCATAATGATGCATATGAAGAAAAGTAATTTCGGATTCTGAAAATCAGAGCTTTTCGAACTTTCGTTCCAGCTTTCTTAAAGTGTATGAAATTATTTTAAATTTTATGGTACATAATCTTGGTATCAACAAAAATATACTCATCCACAGTATTCTAAATTTTTAAGACATTTCTTTCAAAAGTTATTAATTAAAGCATCACTATAAAAAGAACTGACAACATATTTTTAGCATTCAAAATAGAGTCCCAAACTGCAACCTTCTAAATTTTATAAAACCGGCTTCAGCTGTTGCACTTTGTGGCCACAAAATTGAAGCTTAACAAAACACTTGACTATGCTAAATTAAACCAAATTTCCGTACCTAATTAAATCTATCTAATCAATCATATTTAAGATAATATGTTGGTGTGTATGTAAAAGCATTTTATATAAAAAATTGTAAGGTCTTGAATTAAATTTGCCACAAAACACGCCATTGACCCACGTCAAGTGACCAATTCATTAATTAAATTTACAAACTTACAGAGCTGCTAGCTAATTAATTATCTAGCCGAGCCGAAAAGTCAGGACAGCGCTGTCACTACTATTTAGGCTGAGATTGAACTATGAAAAGTTGAAGAGATTATAGGAAGAAATTTAAAATGTAAATTTTGAATTTATCAAAAATTTAGTAAAATATTAGTAAAATTAAATTTTCTATTATATGAAAAAAAAAGTAAAATTTTATGTGATTATATATAACAGTGTATATACTCTCCTAATACCGAAATCACCAATGATTTACACTTATTTTTACATTTACAGCGCCATAAACAGCAGCATTACAGCACCGCAACATCATCGTATACACTCAAATGTTGCGCAACATTTTGAAGTTGTTGCTAGGGAGCACATGTTGCTTACGCTATTATAGCAAAGTGGAGCGAGCAAGAGCGCGGCTGTTACAAGCAAAAGAGAGTGTTGTTGAATTTCCGAGATGCACGCGCTCTACCACGAGCGCTCTCCCGCACACAGAGCGCGAATCAAGCTTAGACTGCTGATAACGCTGACCCAACGACGAACAATTGGGTGTGTGTGTATATGAGTGCCTGCAGTTGTTATTCAACCACCCGCTCGCTACAATGCACTTTTACTATGCGAACGCTTTTTTGTTGTTACTGTTTTCTGTGTTTGCTCTTCGGTTAGCTCACATTGCAAACTGGTTTCGCCTCACTGCGCATGACTGCTGCTGCTGGCTCGCCGTGTTGTGCTGTTACCATGTTTTGGAGAGGCGCCTGAGCAGGCCCAAAATGTAATGTCAAAAAGTGCTGCATGCAAAGTGTCAAAAGCGCGTTTTGACAGTTAAAACGAGCGAACAGCTGTGCGTAGAGCGGCGTGCTTAACAAGAAAGTTGTGTTTTTGTGTAAATAATAAATAAAGAAATTATATTTTACTAGTATTATATACCAAACAAGTGCTGCAATTAACGCAAATTGCTAGTGTTGTTGTATAAAGTTATAAACTTTGATTGTGCTTGCGCGTTGTTGTAGTGCGTTAAAGTGTTGTGCTGCTGCCGCTGTGTTAGCGTTGAGTTCGTGAAAGTTCCTTAGAAAGGCGTGTAAATTGTTGCAAAGGTATAACAACAAAAATTCAAAGCGTGTGTTAAGTATTTTTTTAAATTATTACGAACAGTAATGTTTTCGTTAAACGTCGTGTAATTGCTGAAGCATAAAAAAATACAATAACTAATGAAGTAATTTCCCGCTACGGCGCGGCAGAAGCAAGCTGCAACAACTGCACATATTTGGTGCACAGTGTGTTAATGTTGGTGTTATGGTGCTGTGAAAAATAAAAATTTAATTTGTGTTAAAAACTTAAAAAATATATATTTGCAGGTAAGATATAATGAATTATTTACTATTTTTTGGAAAATATTGAAAAATATGCTTTGATACTGGTATCGCATGAACTTTGGATTTAATTTATGATTTTTAAATTTCTAACCTATCAATTAGAGGCCTAGAAGAAAATGAAAATAATATCTAATATATAAAATTCTCGTGTCACAGTTTTCGTTCCCATACTCCTCCGAAACGGCTTGACCGATTTTGATGAAATTTTTTGTGCTTATCCGGTATCTATGAGAATCGGCCAACATCTAAAAATAAAAACAAAATATCAAGGGGGCGTGGCACCTCCCATACAAATTGAATTTTTCAAGTCGAATATCTTCAAAAGTGTTTAAGGTAGGAACATGAATATTGGTACAGAGCTACAGGATAACAACACCACTCTCACCTATAAAACCGGGGGCTATCGAATAAGGGGGCGTGGTACCTCCCATACAAACTACATTTTTTAAGCAGAATATCTGTGAAAGGGTTCAAGGTAGGGACCTGAAAATTGGTATAGACCTATATGGTATCAAAAGCCTTCTTACACATAAAAGAAGGGGTAATCGGAAAAGGGGGCGTGGCACCTCCCATACAAACTGAATTTTTTAAGCAGAATATCTGTGAAAGTGTTCAAGGTAGGGACCTGAAAATTGGTATAGACCTATATGGTATAAAAGCCTTCTTACACATAAAAGAAGGGGTAATCGGAAAAGGGGCGTGGCACCTCCCATACAAACTGAATTTTTCAAGGTGAATATCTTCAAAAGTGTTTAAAGTTGGAACATGAAAATTGGTATAGAGCTATAGGAAATAACACCATTCTCACACATAAAACTTGGCGTTATCGAAAAAGGGGGCGTGGAGCCACCCATACAATCTTTAATTATTTTGGTTGTTAATCCACCATATATTTATCTCATTTTCCACCTAGCACGACATTTTGGTTGTTTCTTGCTATTTTTGTTTATTTATCGGTGACAGTAGCGGTTATATCGTAATTTTGGTTGTGTTACGTGCTATTTTTCTTTTACAAAGATGACTTGGCAGAAGATATTTTGCATCGTCTGCGATTAGCGACGAGAAATGTCGACTTACAAATGAACGCTGACATCTACAATGAGGCATTAGTCCTTATTGAAGATTTATGTTTACTTATGAGTGGAAAACTATTGATTGAAGTTCATATGCCGGCACCAAGTCGTCAAACAAGGGATTTAGTGAGTCGCGAATTGGAACGCGAGCGTGCTTACGATATAACTCACTTGCAACAACAAGTACAAACAAATGTTCCACTGTTGAATGAACAGCAAAGCAGTGCGTACAATCAGCTAATAAATGCTGTAGATAGTGGAAACGGTGGCATATTTTTCCTCGATGCGCCCGGCGGGACTGGCAAAACGTTCCTATTGTCTTTAATACTAGCAGCAATACGTGGTCAAGGTGGTATTGCATTAGCTCTTGCATCTACCGGGATTGCTGCAACACTGTTAGAAGGTGGAAGAACGGCACATTCAGCATTAAAGCTTCCATTAAACTTGCAAATACACGAAAGTCCTGTTTGCAATGTTTCAAAGCAATGGCACAAGTTTTAAAAAAATGTAAGTTAATCATATGGGATGAATGCACAATGGCCCACAAACGATCATTAGAAGCAGGGTGACAATAAACAAGTCACAAGGGCAGTCGCTGGAAGTATGCGGCATAAATTTAGAAATGTCTTGCTTTTCACATGGCCAGCTCTATGTGGCGTGTTCCTGTGTTGGAAAACCTTCCTCACTGTTTATTTACGCCACGGAACAGAAAACCAAAAATATCGTGTACCGTGCAGCCCTAAACTAAATATGTACTAAAATTATATATTTTCGAGACTCGATTAAAACTAATAAAATTGAATGAGAATAGTACAAACTTAATTTTATTAAATTGTCAACAAATCCTGGACGCGATGTGTCAGCATTATTGAAAAGAGTAGCATTTTTCAAGCAATTAAATTCAAAAAGCATTAATGTACCCTCGAAAAAAATGTTTATCAGGCAGGTTCTGGCAATTCACTTCCGAGTAAAATTTAGAAAAATCGTTCATATTCTATTAAAACCAATACCGGTGTAATTTTTGAAATGAAAAAAAAAATCTATTTTGGGCAGAACGAAGTTTGCCGGGTCAGCTAGTATAAAATATAAATGTGCTTTGTACACAGATTATGCATGACTAATGAAGCCATTTCACTGTTAATTATAAATTTCATATAACATGACTTCCTATATATATGTACATTACTAGTTTTTAAATATTTTAAAATTTAAGGCTTTTCTCTCATCAATTTCTGAATTTTTCACAATACAATGTTTTTTACAATGTTGCTGGCAGCGCTTTATTTCAATATTATTAAAATTTTTAAGGTCTTGAATATAAGCTCTTGACCCTCTTTTTACTGTAGAAAATATATTTTATTGAATCATATACATAAAAAACATTTTTTGTAATTTTTCACTGACAAAGTGGGAAATAAAGTCAAAGGAGATTTTTAATATTTTTTTGGTACTTACTGTTATTTTAGATTTTGAATTCTCCTCTATTTAAGAATTTTTAAGAATTTCATATTGACAAACAATTGAATTCACTTTAACTAAATTTGTATTTTTCGTCATATTAAATGATTTACCGCCTCCAACCATCTTGACACACTTCCTTGCTCGAAAGTCTCATCTATTTATACAACTAGTTGGTAATTTATTATATACTTTCGGAGGTGAATCAATCGAACGACCATCTATATGTTGATTTCTTTTACTATTTAAGTAGTTCTGTAGCACCCAACTCCACGTTGTATATATTGATATACCCAGAGTTGCCAAAAGGGTTTTTCAATAAGAGCGCTACAAAACGGGCACTACCACGGGCACGCTTGCAGAAGTCCAGACGCTGAACCCAATTTTCGACGGGTTTCAAGCAAAACTCGGCTAAGACCATAGACTTGACTTAGTCCCACAGGAAATCTAACGGTGTCAATTCGCATGGCCGAGGCGGCAAATTGGCTGGGTCATTTCGTGAAATAATACGTTCACCAAACTTGATTTTCAAATAATCGATTGTGACATTCGCTGTGTGAAATGTGGCGTCGTCCTGTTGCAACCACATATTGTCCAAGTCCATATCATCCAATTCGAGCTCAAAATATTCGGTTATCATTGAGCGATATCCATTCACAGTAACGTGGCGGTCTTGATCATCACGAAAGTAGTACAGCCCAATGACGCCACCGGCCTATAAGCCGCACCAAACAATAATTTATTTCGGGATACAATGGTGACTCATGGAGTACGTGTAGATTGCTGCCTGACTAATAACGCATATTTTGCTTATTGACGCAGCCATTTTCATAATTTTCAAGTTGTTGCCCAGCCCAATAAACGAATATACGACGATTCTGGTGGTCAAGGGGCTTCAGTTCTTGTGTCAATTTGATATAAGCCAAGTTCTTTTCGGCAGCAATATTCTCGACACTACGGGCATTCCTTTGTCTCACTGGTACGGAAACATTTTGCTCTGTGCCTGTGGATTTATATTTGTCCACTAGACGCACAATTGTTGATCTGGCGACAATAAATTTAACGTAGCGCTCTTAAAATTGAGACCGAAGACCCCGAATTTCGGTAGAAAATTTTAATAATTTTGACTCACCTAACTAAGGCAAACCTTACTGACGAGGAGTGTCAAAAGAGCGTGAAAAAATATGGCGTGGTTTGCTGTCCTTATTGGTCTACTTTTGTGGCGTCCCTTTTGAAAAAACCCTTTATAAATATCCTTATCACATTTACTGGACATTTTTTTTTAAATCGGATGAGGCCATAAAATATACATTATATACATACAGATATACATTTTTAAGAATCTTTTGTTTTTATTCGTGAGAGAGAAATTTTAATTTTAAAATCATCGTTAATATCATAATCTCATTAAATTCTCATTTGAGTGAGTTTTTAGACATTAAAAATTTTTATAATTATTACTTGTATATTCATACATTTTTACCCACTGTGGCACACTTTCGTTGCTGCGGGCCTTCCTGCTCGATGCAGTTAAACTGGTTTCCGTAGCGATTGCGAAGACTCTCAAACCAATTTGTCCGAAAAGTTTGGCCACTTTTGATCATATTGTTTATCCAAAGCTATTCGTTAGATCACAAATACAAAACTGGCTTACAGTTATAGATGCATATCTACATACATACATGTGCACGACTTAGAAGTGGCACAAAATGTTAATGAAAATGAAAGTAAAACCGGCTAATGGCTGATACCGTTTAAATTAATGTATTCGCAGTGAAAGAAAAAACGCGAGACAATTAAAAAATGTTAATTTAAATAATAAAGACATTTATTAGCGAACCTGTTCGAAAGATAAACAAAGCAAACAAATAATAGTTGGAGACAAAATTTTAGTAGAAATTTGCATTTCACCAAAAATCGTTAAGTGACTTGAATAATATAAATATGTAACAGCTTATGTGGATATAACTATATATATTTACCATAAATTTGTAAGTTTGTATGTGTATGTGTTTGTGAGCCAAGCCAAGCCATACTAGCCGTCTTCGCCAAACCGGTTGATTGCCTTTGTTGCTGACGCAAATGGCTTTGCCAAATAGGTAGCGCCAAAGTGATTGCCGGTAAGTCACGTTTCGCACACACACACACTCACACGCGCCTGTGTATACAAGTGTAAGTGGGCGTTCGGTATAAATTTTTTGGCACTACTCACCACATGTTGGATTCGTTGTGCGTTCGCCTATTTGCCTGTCGCCAATTGCATACAAACAGCTGACCATGCAACTGGAATTAACGCATTTTTTTCCAAGATTTCACTTCCGCTTCAATTTGTTTTTGTAATTTTTTTCTTTTTTTGTTATTTTCTTTCTTTTTTGTATTTTTTGTTATTTTTTGTTGTTGTATTTTTTTTTGCGAAAATCCGAAAATGTGTATTTAACCCGCTGGCATGACGACCAGACTCAACTGACCTCCATGGTCATGCATATTTCATACTATTTACGCTCTGCATCTGTTTACGTACATGCGTGGCAGAAATGGCAGAAAAAAATGCGAAAAATGGGAAAAATATAAAAAGAAATAAAGTTTAGCACATTTCATTTCTGTTGTGGAGAAAAAGCTTGCTTTGCGGGAAATTACGACTTATTGACTTAAACTCTCGTCTCACTTGGCTTCGTTCCGTTTGTTATTTTTTACGCCGTTATTCCTGTTCTTGTGGCTTGCACATTTGGCTTTTGGCCAAATATCACCGCATGACTTGTGTGACGCTTATGCACCCACACATAAGGATGAAAATAAATTTGCCCGTAGCACATCGTCAACCGCACAGCCCAGGTCAGGGTTGGTGCGTGTCAGCAAAAACGTACAATGGCACGGAGTTATCTACGTGGATAGTGTATTGTTTGGTTTTCTCGTAATTAATTTAAGAATTTCAGGCTCGCAGATTTAGCAGGAAATAATTTTTTCTGCAATTTTGATTTTAATTAA
The DNA here is from genome assembly GCA_031772095.1 of Zeugodacus tau. Classification (NCBI taxonomy): domain Eukaryota; kingdom Metazoa; phylum Arthropoda; class Insecta; order Diptera; family Tephritidae; genus Zeugodacus; species Zeugodacus tau. The sequence continues at coordinate 59,625,137 of CM062650.1, read as the reverse complement.
TGCAATCTTTCAGGTGCTTTCACTGGTATTCTTCACTTATCTGAATATATTTTAAAGCCGAAATTTCGGGTCTTCAAATTAGGGATCTATACACTTCGGGATTCAACTAGTTAATGATTGTTGATATATACAATTCTTTATATACTCTGAGGAAAGTTCACAAGTTGTTGTTGTGGATCTTGAATAGCAATATGATTTAGGGCCAAGTGCTCTCTGTAGGTTCTTTACTCATTTGTTTGTTCCAAAAGTTCGTGTCAAACAGAAGGAGCAAGAAAACCTACCAACTGCTGTATCAACTAAAAAAATCAAATTCTGGGGTGAATTAATCGAACGAACTGCCCTGGTCATTTTATCATATCTGTTTCGATTCAGTGTACTCTTTATTTTCTTTATTTCTGGCCTAAGGTAAACCGTGGTAGGTCGACCGAACTTTTCGTCCTCAGTAAGCCTTACCTCTCCTTAGTCGTATGGGTTCTTACTGGCCATTGTCCCATCAGGATCGACGCTGTAAGGTTAAAAATCTTACCGCACGCTAGCTGTAGAAGCTGCATGGAAGAGGATGCGGTGGAATTGTCTCATCACTTTCTCCTGGAATGTCCCGCGAATGGAATGTCGAATGTTTGCGCGAAAGAAAAATATTTCTTGGATCTCACTTTTTCGAGCACCTAACCTTAACCTAACCTAACTCTTTATATCATTTTATACCACTAAGATCAACGTACCGAGATACCTATAGTTGCCAATATATATACATATGTAAGTCTATTTCACAATTGCTGAACATTTTCTCTAAAGCACAAAGAGAAAAACCTCGGCTGAGGTCCTATTCAATTAGGGACTTTATTTATAGGAGTACTTTATTCTCGAAATCATTGAGCACTTATTGACTTTGAAGTAATCTACGTTGGATCTCAAGGTTGGTAATGTGTCAAAACTGTAGTTCTCAACTCCAATATACGACACGAAACATGCAATTATGGACTGACGACTGGACATTTGTTCATGGTTATCTCTAGACTTAGGGATTCCTCGCCTCTTTATGCAACACGTCGAAAATTGTTATCCAATGGATCGGAGTACAGTTTGTTTTCGCATTTCGAAAAATGGAATATTAATTATAGAATTTTTTGTGGTCTATATTTATTAGTGCAGATGAAAATCTAAAAATAGAAAGATCAATAAATATTTTTTTTTGTATTTTTTATTTCTTTTTTTCATTTCTATTAAACCCCTCTTAAAAGCTTTTTGAAACCATTACATCTTCGCCTATCGTTGCTATTGTGATTACTACTTACTTTGTATTGCTTTTGTTGTATTCGTCAATTCTTAGTCATTCTAGATATCTGTAACATGAGACAGTTAAGCAGTTTAAACTACTTAGCCATAGCCAGTTTAGATATATGTATATTTGGAACATAAGTATATAAAAGCCACGATTAGATGGCCTGTGTACTTGTTTTCCAATACACGAAGTGGCACTGCTTTGGTTTAATGGATTTAAATGTTGAGTTTAGGATTATCCAGATTTTTCTATCTACGGACATTCGATTACAGAGTTGCCTTCAAGTAGGTAGGTTTGACGTATTTCGAGTATGATTCGATTGAATTAAATATTTCATTCTCAGGAAAACTTATTGAATACTTTAAATTTAAATTTAAAATTTTAGTTTCAAAATATCAGTATTTAGCCATCGAACAGATGAAGTCATATGTTATAAGTGAGGTTATGTTTAATGGTCTACTGTGAGACGGTCTCTAAAAGATGGTGAAATATAATATGATTTTTTTGATTTCACTTTAAGTATATCCAGAAGGCACTTAGCAACAGGAATAAACTCAGCCACAACTCATATTCTTTACTTTATTTGCTGTTGATGTTTTGAGTGATTTTAACTTCGTCTCTTTGAATTCGCATAGTTCCGTCTGTCTTGGCGGCAGATCTAAGAAACGGAAATAGTATTGTTTTGTCGCTTACTTCACTGTGATTTATTGAATTTGTCTCATGACTTCGAGTGACACTAAATATTTCAGGAAATATACAATATTTTCATATGAACTAATTCCTGCACTTGAACGTAAGCCGATATGACTGTTGACTTGAACCGCTGGAGCGTTTTGTTTTCAGCACAAAGAAAAAATATTTATATTATACAACACTTTTATTGACAGTACTGACAGTCTATTGTCACTATTATAAACAAACATATGTACCGTAAGATATTAATTTTCTTAGCGGTAAAAAGACGAGCCCAGACAAGGCATGCACGTGTGAGCAGCGCCCTACTCCAATTTCTCAATTTACTTTACAACTTTGGAAAAAAAAAGTTTTCGAACTGCTGCCCCATTTCTTCCTGCTTTCACAGGCTCACATATCAGTTTTTCATATACAGGGTGTGACATAATACATTTAATAGCTCTACTATAAGATACTAGAATAACAAAATAATCTTTTAGTGAAGCATTCAATTGCTTCGACAGTCCTGAGACGATTTCTTTCTCAACTCGCTGCTTTTTGATTTATTTTTATGTTTTATTTTAATACTGTACACCCTGTATTTGCGTTTTTTTATGCCTGCACCATTGCAATGAGTTATTTTTAACGCCTTCACCTTTAAATCCATAACATTAACAATCATCACTTCTCACCTTTGCCGGCTTTGCTTCGCAGTCAAAGTATCAGTGACACAACAAAAACAGCAAAAACAAAAGCAAACAACAGAGCCAGCATGTGTTCAGTGTATATAGGGAAATGGGGAAGAGTAGAAGCAACAACAACATTGTTGTTATCGTCATCGATATCTTTTATAATCCAATTACTGTTGTGCGTATATGCAAATTAGATGTGGAACTATGGGGTAACGTGCAATGGGGGCAAGCCAACAAGCAAAACGGAACCCACAGTGTGGTCGAAGGTGGAGTGTGGTGAAAGGCGCAGGAGGGTAGCTCTGTAAAATATATAGTTTTGGTGGTGGTATGGTTGTTATGTGTCTGTAAGCCGATGCTTTGGTTGTTGCAGTTAGTTGGTTGACTCTGAATTGGGGAGGCATATTGCTTAGTGGCTGGAGTCTTGGGGAAATGTTAATGAAAATTGATATGACTGCAGACTCATGTATTTATGTGAAGATATTTTATGAAATAAACTTCTTGCAATAATTTAGTCTTTGGCCACAGACTCATGTAAATGGTATGCAAAGTGAACTAGTTCAGGTGTGACGTCATTTGGGATAAATGTAATTATAATGTTACGACTTCAAGATTTGTTTAGTGACACCTCTCTTATTAAGTATTACCGTTATTTTTTTTAAATACTTGGACCAGTAAACTACGGATCATAAAAATATAAACCGCGAGGGAGGTCTGGATAATAAGGAGCTGGTGGAGGAGAGAGGTCGTAAGCTTATGGATAATCCGGAGTAGGATACTTTTTCTCAGACAGAGGAAGTTACTACAAATGCTTCTTCTACATACTTCAGAGACTTAACTATCCACACTGATACCTTGAGCTAACTGAGCCTGTGATCATATAGTGCCTAGCCTAGCCTTGTATTAATGATATTCATTTATTTCATGATAATATTAGTGTGCTTGCTGCAAACCTGCCATATCTACATTGCACAGATTTTGGTGTGTCTAGAGATTTTTTTTTTTTTAAGTTTTACAATAATACTAAATTTGGTTATAACGGTGTATTATTTCCGCATTTTATTCTTTTTTGCTGTCCTGATAATACGTTATATTTCATTTGTATGGAATTTTTTCAACACATTTATCACTATAAATGAGATAGGGATGCGTAAAATTAATTTTTTTCTTGGTGCTAAAGAGATTTCTTAAGGTTTTCTGCTCTTCAGTGCCATTTCAAATCAAATAAGTTCTTAAGACTCCACATAAAGAGACATAAAGGGCAAACAAGATGCTCGAAGGTCACTCTTACAACCTTGCCAATTTGACATTTGCGGCGCATGCGTTGTATGAAGCGACTGCTCAGCTGATGCTCCGTAACAGTGTCAACACCCACATTACCGTTACAGTTTGAGCACATAACATATTGATTTGACAGCTCATAACAGTGTGTTAAAAGCTAATGTGGCAAATGGGTAGGATACCTGTTGTAATCTTAACAGAACTTACTCGCTGCATTTTTCGCTGTCAAGGATACGTTTTTAGATATTTTCGTAAGGATATATGTAATTTTGTTGGATAAAAAAGGTGCGACTTGCTAAATTTAGCAAAGTTTAGCTCAAATTTGGGTTGTGCGTAGATGGCTTATCATATCTTTTTATGATTCGCTGTATTCGTTGCTTACTTTGTCTGTAGCAGCTGCTAAGGTTAGACGTGTTTTTAGGAGCTTAGCGATATTCGTTTGTTAAAAGCTCACACTTCGGTGCTTGTTCATGAATTCCTTGGTCAAAAACAAAACTGTAACGATGCCACAGTCTCAATATTCACCCATGACTCATTGTGACTTTTTCCTATTTCCAAAAAACAATGAAGGGCCGTCGTTTTATAAGCATAGCGGAGATATATCGCTGAAAGAGCGAAAGACTATAAGACTATAGAAGTGTTTCGATGATTGGAAGAAGCGCTACCCTAAGTGCATATTATCGAAAGATTATTATTTTAAAGGTGACAACAATAATGTGGACGAATGGTAAATAGTTTTTTAAAAACACGAAAATTCCCGTTATTTTTTGAACACACCTCATATACATATGATTGATGTAACTAGTGCTAAATACGAATATATGACCTGAGAAATTAGATGACTAGGTTTGAATGTGAACTAATTTAGGAATTTTTTAAGTGTAAATGAGCAGCTGAGTTAAAATGTTACTGAAACTTGTTTCATTTAAGATGGAATGAATTCAAAGTTCCACACTCTGCTTTTTCAGACTATAGATCACTGCTTTGCGAGTTTCAAACTCCTGAGTAAGGAATTTTAGTTTACAGATCTTACTGTGAAGTAGCTAATGTTGAGTTGAGATTACTTCAGCTGTCAATAAAAAATAACAAATTCATATAGGGGCAGTAAAAGTAATAAAATTCGAAAAAAATATCTGGTTTGGAATTCTCAATCGGTTAATAAAATAATTTATAGATATTTTCTCTTCAAATATATGCTCACTTTTGCTAATGGTAGATATATATGGTGACCAGTCATTAAGCGCAAATATTGATGACACTTCGAAATCTAAAAAAGCTTCAAAGTATAATCCCGATATGCGTTGCAACTAAAATGAGGCCATTAATGTGTACTCAAACAGCAATAAGCACATCACTAAAAAAAAAGACTCAAATATCAAAAGCATAATGAGTGCTTGCCACAAATATGGGGAAAACGGAAACCAAATTGCCGACACATCCAAAAAAACAACACTCCTTCACACTTCATGCAAAGTCGTGTCGTAAGAACCGAGTAAAATTGATGCTAAGCAGATGAATTGGCTGTTGATGACATGCTGCACTTTTATGTTTGTATATATCTCTCAGTTGTTCATTTCATCAGCAGCAGCATATTGCCAATGGCAATAGAACAAAAAAAAATAATAAAACGATTTCCATCCGATGCACGAACACCATTACAACACTGGTTAACTCAATATTAAACGCGTACTAACAGCAATGCATCCCCCCAAATGCGCGACCAACTGACGTTTAACTCCACGTAATATTATATTATAATAAGGAACGCCAGGTCGTATGAGTGATGGCTGCGTGCAGCAGCTGTTGATTGCGTCGTCGTTAGAATGCTGCTGCAGCAGGTGGCAATCAATTGGTGCGATGTGCTGTGTTATACTCTGTAAGCATGTGTGTGTGTGTGCATGTAAATTCCCCCATCCATCAGTCAGTTAGCGTTTAACAAGATTTTACATTGCAACTGATTTTTATACGCGTGCAACATTTTCTTTTTAGCTTTTTTTTGCATTTCGTCACTCAACGCGTGACATGGATTTGTCAATGCCATCGGTGTGTGGGTGAAAATTGTTTGCCTGCGTGGGTGCGACTTGCACACAAGAGGTGGTTAAATGCTGGCAAATTTACATACACCACTATTTTTAGGTATAAGCAAATAGCCCGCAGTCCCGCTTTAAAACGAAAGTGTTGCAAGTTTGACCTTATTTCGGTTTAGTTCTAGATGCGGGTGTGAAATTCCATTTCACATTTTAACTTTTTTATTTTAAATATGTAACTTTGTTGGTGTATTTGCACTTCTTTCATCTCAATATTGAGATACTTTTCGGTACCCGAATTTCTTGAACTACTTGGTATATTAATTTTAAACGTTAAAAAAATATATACGATAGAGAAACGTTCCGTGAGATTAATGGTGTTTTGGGGAATGGTACTCTATCACTTCGAACTGTGGAGAAATGGTTTCGACGATTCAGAGCGGGTAAAAACGACACTATGGACAAGCCAGCCGGCGGAAGACCTGTGACGACGAATACCGATCAAGTCATGGATCACATCGAGTTAGATCGGCTTTTGGCATCTCGTGACAGGAGATGGGAGTTAGTCACCAAACCATTTTAAACCATCTGCAGAAGGCTGGATACGCAAAAAAGGTTGATGTTTGGGTGCCGCATGATTTGACGCAAAAAAAACCTTCTGGACCAGATCAACGCCTGCGATATGCTGCGAAACGGAACGAACTCGACCCCTTTTTGAAGCGGATGGTGATTGGCGACGAAAAATGGATCACATACGACAATATCAAGCGAAAACGGTAGTGATCGAAGGCCGGTGAATCGTTCCAAACAGTGGCCAAGCCGGGAGTGACGGCCAGGAAGGTTTTGCTGTGTGTTTGATGGGATTGGAAGGGAATCATCCACTATGAACTACTCCCATATGGCCAGACGCTTAATTCTTCCATCTACTGCGAACAACTGAACCGCTTGAAGCAGGAGATCGACCAGAAGCGTCCAGAATTGGCCAACAGGAAGGGTGCAGTGTTCCACCAGGACCACGCCAGACCACACATTTCGTTGATGACTCGTCAGAAGCTACGGAAGCTCGGATGTGAGGTTTTATCGCATCCACCATATAGCCCGGACATAACGCCAAGTGATTATCACTTGTTCCTGTCCATGGCGAAAGCCCTTGTTGGTGTAAAGTTGAACTCAAAAGAGGCTTGTGAAAAGTGGCTGTCCGATTTCTTCGCAAATAAGGAGAGGGGCTTCTACGAGGGGGGACTTATTAAGTTGCCGTCTAGATGGAAACAGATTATCGAATGAAACGGTGTAGGAGTTTTCGAGAGGAAAATTTTGCGCAAGATTTATGGTCCTAAGAACATTGGCAACGGCGAATACCGCAGACGATGGAACGATGAGCTGTACGAGTTATACGACGACATTGACATAGTTCAGCGAATAAAAAGACAGCGGCTACGCTGGCTAGGTCATGTTGTCCGAATGGACGAAAACACTCCAGCCCTGAAAGTGTTCGATGCAGTACCCGCCGGAGGAAGCCGAGGAAGGGGAAGGCCTCCACTCCGTTGGAGGGACCAGGTGGAGAGCGACCTGGTTACACTTGGGATCTCCAACTGGCGCCGAACTGCGAAGGAGAGAGAGAAATGGCGCACTATCGTCGATTCGGCTATAACCGGCTAAACGGTTGCAACGCCAATCACATACATCACAATATTAAAAGATAGGTGCTTTGAGACACCAGGAAACACTTTCAAAGGAAAGGTAGTTCTGTGATGTAGATCGTTAGATTAAAATTGAGTATAAGCATATGTCTAAGTATAAGAATCTGCTTTGAGATTATTACTATAAGGTCCAACTATATAAATAAGAAAATGGAGAATTCATAAAAAATAATTATAAAAAATCTCTTGCAGATGAGATGTGAATTAAAATTCTGAAAATATCGTCCAATAAGCACAACTATTTATAGGAACTTATTTACTTCTCCTCATTCGACCAAAGCCTATTAACGTTAGTTACAATTCATTGCAACTACATCGGCAACTCAGGCTGTAATTGAGGCGCCTCGGCGTTTGCACATATTAAACAAACACACACACTGTTCCATAGAAAGATATTCCATAGCCTACTACCCACAGCCAGGGATCCACACACACAGTCAATAGTTATTGGCCAGTCAGCACATTATCATTTACGAGCTGTTGGACCACCATCAGCAGCTGTGCAAGGCAACTAGCAGATATACTTATTAATGTAGATACATATGTATATATTTAAAATTGCAAGCACTAAAAACTACAAAATCAACTACAACCACTTTTCTTTACATTATAAAATACGCTTTCGAGTTCTTTGCTGCTGCCACAACCAACCGCCTCCTTCAACGCCTACATTTTGTTGCATTTAGCTGTCTGTATCATCAGTATGTTGCAACAGCTGCCCGTGTGGCAACAGCAACAACAACTACCAAGGCGTTCCTACGGCGTTGGTAATCTATTAGCGCAAAGGATTTGTTAGAACGTCGCCAACTGACGCTTTTTACAATAAATTGGGTCATTGTCGTATAGGCAAGACACGAAAGTGTGACAGCGTATGTATATTTGTGTGTATGGGTGTGTGTGTGTCACACTCTTTGTTATTACTACTGCTTTAGTTTAGTTATTTTCACAATTCTTTGCACTTTCACACAAAATGCTCTCAATTTTTAAAGCTATAAAAGGCTGTTGATAAGCATTTGGCAGGCTTGCAGCAAAGTAAAATGAAAAAGATTACGAGCGAAGCACAAAGGATGGCAATTTATTTATGTCCAGACTTTTGATAAATATATATTTGAGGGTATTGTGACTGCTTTGGTCTAAATTTTTGGCATTTTATAGAAGAGAAGAAGGAAAGTGTGTGGTTAAAGGGTTATATATTATTAAAGTTGTAAGATTAACTCTCACTAGGTCGGCAGTATGGGTATTATGTTCATGTTTTGAAAACTGGTTATTATAAAACTGCTATTGGGTTTAAGAAATTTGCTATGGAACAGTCTTAGTCGGAGCGACTTTACTATTAAGATTTCTGCATAGAAAATATGTATCTTTCGGAGTACCCTCATAACTTCACTTATGGGACACATTTTTCTAGCCAAATATTGATAATCATGACATTTAAAAACATCCTCAGAATTTAAATCCTATCATCTATCGTCCTCTCCTCTTCTAACACATCAATTTATTTAACCCATTCGACATGTTCTAACCCTGAAGCCATCGCTCCGATAGCCTGATAGGAGAGGCGTATCGAAAGCCATTGGAAAGGGTTCAACTGCGATTTGCATAACGGATTCACCAAGAAGCACCCTAACGGCGGCTCTTCAACTAATAATAAATTTGTCATCTATAGATCTCTTTGCTGAAAACACCAAAGCGGGAAAATCAGTGAGATGACTTATGGTAGCAGGAGTATTTATGCATAGAACCTTCGGGTATAGCTCGGTGTGTACTGTCAGCTAGGTAGACACCGACTACTTTAGCCCACTGTTCAAATGGGAAAGAAGGGAAAGTAGGCTTCCTCTTGATACTTACGAGTCACAGTCTGATGGAGGCGCATGCCTACAAGATGGAGCTGATAGATTGCGAAGACTGCTGGAAATGTCAAGAGGAAGGTACCAGAGAGCATCTCTTGTGTGATTATCCTGCATTATCAAGACAACGCCTTCAGCATTTGTGGCTTCACGGTACGACAATCTGGAAGTGAAATCACATAACCTATTGAAATTCGCGTCAAGCACAGGCATCCTAAAGGATGACTATTCCATATCAACGGCACTTTCTGACCTACCAGACTAACCTAACCTAACCTATCGTCCAGATCCTCCTAACCTTCAGTGACCAGTATACACAGTTTGATTTTCGAAGTCCGAGCTATTTCATTTTTCTTCATTGCTGAGCGCTTTCCAACCTACTGCCAAGTAAGGCTCCAGTTGTTGTTATAGGAGCGGCATAAAACATTCCCTCAAGTAATTTTGACGAATATTGCCGATTCGACAGTGCTTGGCCGAATAAAAATCCGGGTTCGTTCCGGTTACGTAGAACCGACTGTCGTGGGAATGGAGTAAGGCTCCAGTCCTATCGGTTGGTTACCGCATCTAACTTAGCTAGATGATTAGCCACATCATTGCTCTCTATGAATTCTTGTCCAGAAAGCTTTACTATCATTTTTTTTTTTTTTTTTTCAAATTTAATTTATATAGATTCTGGTAACATATCTACCAAATGTATGCATTTTTATTTATTAAATATTTTATACATATATTATTTATAATATTATATAAATTTTTTTAATATTCCCTCAAAATATTCGCACCCAAACTACGTCACATCATTAAATAACATAATCTGCATTCGGCGAAATTACCTAACCTTACTCAACATGTTTTACGCCTGAGTACCAAACCAAAAAGCAAAAAAAAGAAAAAAAAACAGTTCACAAACATTTATTGCAGCATAAACGCTTGTTGCATCTACTATTCACCCACTTTGGCTTTACGCTCTTTACAACTGCCTTGCAACACAAACAAATATAAGCCAAGATGCGCTCTTTACATTTAATTAAAGAGCGCGCGCAATATAGTGTAAGCGCTACGCCATAAACCCACTTTCGACGCCACTTCAAACGCCTATAAACGCAGGAAAGTAGTTCATTAATGTTGTCTGCAGCTGCTATTGAAAGCCGGAAGTGTTGACTTTTCTTTCCGGCATCTAAACTTGTTTAGCAACATTTGCGGCCGCATGAAATGGTATCAAATGTTACACTTTTATATAAACAGCGGAAGTTGGAGAGCAGTTATTGAGATGAGCAGTTGCTAGTTAACAGTGGAGGAGTAGCTCGGTTTGTAATGTTTACATGTTGATGCTGTTATGTTGCTGAGGCAGTTGATAGTGTTATGTTGCAGCGGCAGTTGATACTGTTGTTACATTAAAATGTCTATAAATATAAGATACTGTTATGTATAATAAAAAAAATTGTAACATTTTTATAAATAAACTCTTTTGCATGCTGTTATGTATAGAAATTCGAGCTGTAAATGAGATAGATACATAGTTATATATCCAGCAACATGTTGCCATCATATGTTATGGATAAAAAATGCTGTACAAGTGAATATCCAGTATATTTTACAGTGAAATATAATAAATTTTAACATTTCTAAAGCGCTACTATTGCTTATTCACAACATTTTCTGTTACTGAGCTCTGCTAGGAACACCGCAAAATGTTGCTGAGCAACATTTTTAATATTATTGTTGCTACGAAGGCTTGTCCAAGTGTAGTGTCGTCATTTTTGTAGGAAAGTGTCACTTTACAGCTGATACATTCCGCAACATTGTTGAAAATAGTTGTAATGAGATGTTGTTGTAATTATAGCAAACCTAAAACTGTTGAATTCAATGCTGAGAGCAGTGAGCTGAGAAGTTACTACTTATTGGTGAATTTGAGAGTTGGAGCATGTTGTTGATTTTTGTAATTTGTTATTGTTGTTGTTTTTGTATTAAGTTTCGGTATAGCTGTGAGCATTTTAATGCAACAAAAGCGCAACATTAAATATTTTATCATTCAAAAATGATATAAAAAAGATATTAAAGCGCTGCTTACTCACACTCTTTCACTCTAATAATCAACTTTTTGTTTATTATTTTTTTATTTATTTTATTTTTGTTTACTCAAAAATATACATTCTTCGCCCAACATTGAAGTTAAAATCAACAACAAAAAAATTACCAAAAAATGTTGCTCTATAAATTTGAATAATTTTTTTCACTCTCTTCTTTGCACTTACATACATGCACACTCACATCACTCCATCGTTTCAACAACGTTAGAGCCGGCTAGTTCGTCACTAATACCTTGCAAAATATATAGAAATACAGAAATCTTCATATTTTCGTCGTTCACTCAGCCGCCAGCATACGCTGCCGACTTCACTCGGCCTGCCCGCCCGGCTGTGCCTGCTCTGCATAAACACAGTTGTTACTCGCCAATGCTGCTTACTCCCCAATTCGTTGAGTGAGCACACACGACCAGTGTGTTGTTGAAATTTTCAACTTCGTTCGTTTATTGCATTGCACATTGTGTGAAGCTCACAGAGCCCCCAAGTATTGGAGTCATTCGGTTTGGTCGGTTCAGTTTCAGTTGGAGCGTGTTTACGAACGGTTCGTTTCGTTTGACGAAATCGCGTGTAGTGTGTCCCGTGTATTATTGTGTCGTGTAAACGCATTCGCAAGTGTCGTCGCTAACGTCGCTAATAGTAGTATACACCTCGTGTACGGTTCGTTTTCGTTTTTTTGTCATATTGTAAAAGCGTACGAAATATATTGAATATACATATGTATGTAAGCGTTGTATATTGTGCAAATATTTGCAAGTCAATTTGAAAACAAAAGTGCGAATAAATAATTAAATTCATTTAATTTGTGTTTCAAGTGTGTTAAAGTGCAATATTAAGTGCGCGTTGATTTCGCTAATACAACGCTGCCGAGCACCGAGCAGCAGCGTACCCTTGATCGGTGCAGCAGTCAAGCGGCCGTCAGCTAGATTTGGTGACTTCGTGCGTCTTTTGAACGCTACACACACACGTACACACACACAGCGTCGTTGTACATTTCGTGACGGTCCAGCGGCGCAGCATTAGTACTTCTGTAAGCCAGTCGGTGAGTCAGTCAGTTTGCTAGTCAGCCAGCCGAGTATAGGAGTTGGCAAAATCAAAAGCACAAAAAAAAAACAATTTTTCGATTTCGTATCCGTTTATATATTGTTGTCGGCGGCGGCGGCATCGTCATTACGACACACATTTGAGCGCTGGTTTGTTTCGTTTGCGGCCGAAAATTGTTTCGTGCGTGTCGGTGCGTTTGTGTGTATGTATTACAGTTAGTTGAAGTAGTCATCTCTATATGCTTATAGGTTATTAAATATATTTTTTCTCAAATATTTCGCCTGAGAAATCATTTAAGAAATATTTGCAAACGATTTGTTACTCGTCTTCAAGGCTGTTTGGGCAGTTGTAATGATTTAATATTAAAAAAATATTTTTTTCGCTCAGTGTAGCATTTTGCAATCCATTTTGATATGTTTGTTTGTATATGAGTCCACTCAAGAAATACCAAAAACCCGCATAAACTTTAAGTTTGTGTAATTTTCGCGAAACCAGAAATTAAGTAAGCCACAATATACAACAACAACTGCACTATATAGCCATATATAATTCACGCCACATGCGTTTGCCACACTTAACGCCTACTGCTCAACTCCAAATAACTTTCGATTGAGTATATGTAGCTTTCGTGCAAAAAATTAGCAAATCATATACCTAAATGAGAAAGGAGAAATAATAATTTAATAGTGCAAAGCAATAAAAATAAATTACAAAAGCGCTGAAATATATGCGAGTATAAAGGAGATGGGTAAAAAATAAATTAAAAAATATTAAAAAAAAAATAAAAATAATTTAAAAATAGATAAAAAAATAAAAACAATTTTTAAAATAAAAAAAATAAATTAAAAAAAAAATTTGAAAAATTATAAAAAAAATTAAACAAAAATTAAAAAATAAAAAAATAAATTAATTTGGTATTTATAACTAATAAATAATGGCATAAATTAAATGATGTGCGCGCTGCGGTTGCCATATAAATTTTATATTTACTCTTAATTCTTTTTTATTATTTGCCCCGCATAACATCGCGCTAACGCAATAAACATAAGCAAATTGCGAAAAAATGTTTACAAATCTATTAAAATTAATAGCCACAGTGATACTTACGTAAATATTTTTGATACCAAGAAATTGTACACATAAACCACCTACGAGTTAAGAGCGCATAATTCATTTATGTTTGCTTTATTAGTACTGCAAAAAAATAAATAAATTATTTTGAATTTATTAAAGAAAACATAAAAGCTTTATTTCCAATAGTTTACCAATTCGTTTTCTAATTTGCTCCATTTCTATTTTACCACTTTTGCCAGCCACTGCCACTGCAAGCATAGGTGTATACATACGTATGGCACACACTGTTTACATACAGAGGTGTGTGTATTTGCTTCGAGTGTTTTTGGCTTTTGTGTGCTACGACGTCAATTTATGACTGTGGGTTAGGTCAGCAGTCAATAGGTTAGTTGGCGCTGAATTGGTTGTGTATTTATAACTGCACCTTTCACATTGGCACAAACAAATAGCCTTCGGTGCCGTACAGCTTCTCTCGAAGAGTGCTATGTACATATGTACATGTGTAAAATTTGTATGAATTGCAAGCTTTAATTCAAGCGAGCAATTAAATTTCAGATGACAGTGAGTTTTTTACATATTTGTTTTTAATTAAAGGAAATACCAACGTCTCCAAGCTCGTGATCAGGAGTGGGGTTTGTTTTGTTGTGTATTCAATTGTTGTTCGGCATTTCATAGGAAATATTTACGAGATGAAGTGCTTCAAATGTTAATGAGCGGCTTCTAATGAAGTAAAATTTACTAAGAAATTACAATAATTATCATGAAATAATATTAATAATAATTATCACTAAAATAAGAAAAAATATAATAATATTAAATCGAATTGAATTTTTAAGATAAAATCATTAATATTAATTAATAATACAAGGAAATTGCGAAAATTTGAGATGCATTCTATCCATTAATTTTATCACTTCTAACAACATTTGTAAAATTAATTTAATACTGCTGTGACTATATAGAGAATCAACAGTTTTTTATTCTAAAAAGCTTTAATAAATTCAATAACTTTGCAATCAATATTATTATTTCTTAAATATATTATTAAACCATCCTTTTCGATTGATTTTAAGTAAAAATATTTTATATCTTGATTTTATTTCTTCAAAAATTAATAAGAATAATTATCTAGATATAATAATCCAGGTGTTTTCGAAAGTGAAAAATGTCGAATACAATTTTTGGAACCACACCTACATATATGGATTGTCTTAAATTATTACAATTCCAATATTTTTCTACCCTTCCTAAGATCTTTTTCCGAATCATGGGCAATATCAGTCTATTTTGTACTCTACTTACAAAAATAGGTCTAGGTAATGTAGAGAATCG
The DNA here is from genome assembly GCA_031772095.1 of Zeugodacus tau. Classification (NCBI taxonomy): domain Eukaryota; kingdom Metazoa; phylum Arthropoda; class Insecta; order Diptera; family Tephritidae; genus Zeugodacus; species Zeugodacus tau. The sequence continues at coordinate 59,610,105 of CM062650.1, read as the reverse complement.
CATACAAATCTAGAGTAAAAGCAGTTTTATTTATATACAGTTGAATTTCCCTAACTCGAATCACCATAACCCGGTACCCGGAACAGAACTATTTTCGCTTCAGATTTTTCTGAAGTGAAGTACACCTCTGTATTTTTTCGTGAGCACGAAAATTTAGTATTTTTTACGATTCTATTCGATTATATTCAATACATAACTTTTTCGGCAAATTCGAAAAACCAGCATAGTTTGTAGATTTATAGAGTATTTAATTTTAATATTCAAAGTATTTATGAAAATTTAGGGATACATTTTGCGTTACCATGTGGTGCTCGTGGGTTATTTCGGGATAATCCTCAAAAAAACTTCGAGTTAGAGAGACTTCCCAAGCTAATTTGTATGAAATTTTACTTCTCTTACCAATTCAAGGGTTCGCGCCATGGAGAACTTCGAGTTATGGAAGTTCAAATGTATTTCAACTTAGTGTGAGTATATAAGAGCAGATTCGACCATGAATTGTCTTTCAGTGAATAATTGAATAAATATGAAGAAAGATTCAAGAAATTTCGGGAACTGCAGCTAACTTCACGTTATTATAAATTATTTCTCAAAAAAGAGATTCAATACTACTAAAAAATTAGAAAAAAATGTGTTGTTGGAAATACATTAATCTTTTCTCTCTTTGTGTTCATCTAAATATGCTGGCAATCAACAAGGTGGCTACTTATGCTCTTATTATTTATAAACTTCATTGTACGTAAAAAAACACAAAAAAAGTGTAATTCGAAAAAGTAATTCTCTCTTGTGTGCAAATATATAAAATTTAATTTGTGTTTAAATAGAAATCTTATCATCTGATTTGACTTATCCTTAAATTTTTGAGGGTTTTCTAAGTGATATAGTATAAAAACGGCGACTATATGTTTTTAATACAATTTTTCTGTAAAAAGAAAAACCGCAATATAAATTACTTTAGTGTAAATCGCATTTAGAATATTTAAATATAAACATTTTCACTGGATATTACTCATAATTGCCGATTAGGGCTCCAATTGCGGTTAACGATAATCACGATTATTTACAGAAAAAATTTAACTGGAAAGTATATGTATGTAAGGTCATATGAGTCAAGTTGAAAAAAAAATATTAAAATTATTTCCCTGCACTCTTTTTATATAAAGACTGGAAGAGCTTTATGTGACATTTGGAAGAAAAAAAATTTGATAAAATATAAATTTCTTGAAAACATTTCAAAGACTTTTATAACCGCTGAAGATAAGAGAAATAAGTTAAACGTCTGCAATTGCTCAAAATATAAGATTTGTTGCATAAAATAAGAATTTTAAAAATATAAAAAATTTAGTATTGCTTTGAAATTGATGCCATATTTTCTACTCATAATTTATTAATAATTTATTTTATTTATTTATACCTTTTATTATCAAAAAGTGGCATTACATTGTCTAAAAAATAAAGCTTTATTATACTAAGGATTAATTTTCACTTCAAACTATTTGCATTAAGCCTTTCAGTTGAGAGCTTTTATGACTTTTCTTAACTTTTCATGCATTTCTTAACGCTCGCAACATATGTATATTAAGTTCTGGTTTCACAATCTGTATACATTTTTAATGTATCTGCCACATATAAACATGTATTTCTTATCTATAAATTTTCTTCGTTTTCAGTCACTTCTCGTCTGAAGTTGCAATGAACAAGCGAAGATGTGCACATAAATATAAAATTTATGTATTTTGTTTGTATATACATATAATAAATACATACATATGTATGTACACTTGCACAGAAAACCACTAGGTAACCTAGCAATGCGCTTCAACTGGTTAAGCTCGCTTCATACTATATAAATTCATGGCAGACATTTATTTATAAATATACAAAATATATATAGTTGCATATCTAACTGACTGATGACTGTGTGACAATCTGATTGCTCTTGCCTCTATGCTTTGGCATCATTATTCTTTGCCAAAGCTGTTGTTGCTGCAGCTTCTGCATTGCCATGTTTGCCATTCAACATTATTTACTGGCATTTATTTATTATTTTTAGACGTTTTTTATTTATATTCTTTGCGCTTCGTGGAAACTGGTATTTAGATTTTTGCTTTTAGTTTATTCATAATATGGTTTTTCCTTCACACTTTCGATTTTGTGTTTTATTGTTCTTCTTCTTTGAGTGTTGCCACGCTTAATATTATTATTGTTGAGTGATTATCATACTAGTTTGGGTAATTTCAATATGAAAGAAAATATTAAGTATGTTTCAAATAGTTTTTGATTTTTGAAAGGTGAATTTGCTAGGTCTAAAAATGAACTGGATTATACTAACGAATTTTTTTTAAGAAAAAAATATGGTTTATTATTATTAAGAAGCTGTTCTTTTGTTCCGAGTTGGATTTATGGGTATTTGGTCTATTTATATTTAAAGATGACGATTTCGAAATATATTTCCACTTGGGTTTTTTAGAGTGACGATCGTGAGTTTTTTTTATTTGTGTGTAAAAACATTTGTGGTTTCAGTGTTCCGCTTAAATTACGTTCTAAAATTGGGTACAATATGGGGGGTGTGAAGCATAAATTAAACAAAATTTTTTGGAAAAAAATTAAATTATTTAATAAAATACGCCAAAATTGGCAACCCTGCTTACCCTTCATTTGCAACAATCTATTTTCTACACTATCTTGGCATTTTTAACGCATCCAGCATTTATTTGTAGCTAATTTTACTGCTGATTACAGCTGTCTGCATTACATACATATTTCCCCCTCGACTTTCATTCTCGTACACACAGTCCGGTTTTTCTTTATTTTACAGCATTTTCTTACGCTTCTTCAGATTAATCTATATCTTCGTTATAAAGCGTCTCCTATGCATTGTTATTATTATTGCTGTATGGTAGTCATGGCTTTTGGCATTTACTTTACTTTACTTGATATCAACCAAATGCCAATGCTATTGCTACGATTCTCTTGTTGTTTTTGTCGGACTTTAAGTTTGCGCTATTGCAGTTGTTGTTGTCTACTTTAATCATCCGCATTTTGCCAAGCCAGCAAGTGGCATAGCAACTCTTTCATGTTGCTCAGTTTTCGTTGTTTTTTATACAAGTTATTCGCAGCTTCTTCGCCAGAGCCGCAGCTTTGACTTGAGGCGCTTGAAGCGTCATTATATACATTTATATATGTATCTACTAAACCCCTTCACTAGCGCAGCATATTACGCTCGCTTGCTTGTTGCCATCAATTGCGCGAGCATCGTTAACAACATAACCTCACACTGCTCACCTATAAATAACTTCAACGCTCACTTTCAATTGCATGCCAGCGTCGCGCTGTACATCATCAACCGTGTTTGTTGTTGTTATTTTATTTTCTTATAACATTCATATTTATTTGTCTACATTCTTCGCTTTAAACGTTTGCTTGCTCACCTACTTAGTTGTGTGTTTGTTTGCTTAGTTGTCTGTTTGAATTAAAATTGAAAATGGCACAACTCGAGTTTAGTTTTAATTTATGGTATGTAATAATATTTATATAAAAAATGTTATTTACACTCATTATCTGCATTTTAAATACATAATCCATATTATAGCACAATTTCCCGTTATTATCTACACGCATGTCGGTTGTAATCTGGTCGCATTCTTCTTCAATAAATTCCACTCTCTTGCTATATCTGTATGTATTTGCCTAAGCATCGCGTGCGGGTCAGCTGTGGCAGCAGCGTCGTTGATAACTTTGCGATCCCGTGTTTATAAATAATATACATGCGTCCCCTTCATTCTATATAGACTCACATATTTGTTGTATTTTGTTTTCAGTTTATTCAGTGATAAGTTTAACGCTGGAAACGCGTGTAAATTTAAGTTCGTGCTTAAGTAGTATATTTTCTAATCACAACTCTTTTCAGCATGATAATAGTGATTTAAAAGTATTTGAGAAATGCAATTTTTTTGAAATTCAACAATGATTAGTGCATCTTTCAAATGTCACGTACTTGTGCATAACTACTTTAGTTTATACTTTATCTCAAAAGCGGAGTGTTCGGGCTTGTGTGAAAACCACCATTTGATAAATGTATATAATTTAATGGTTGACTTTAGTTCTGAATCTATATAGAATTATTAACGAAATACTATATGAGTTCCAAAGAATTTCATAATAAAAATTATATTATCTTCTGAAGCAGTCACTGTTTCGAGTTTCCAAGCAAGTGAAAAATATAAAATTCCCAATTTTTCATATTTGCTAGATCTATAGCTATTTTTTAAAGCATTGTAGCTCCTATCTAACCTAACCTTATTGTGTTTATAAAATATTTTGATTCTCTGTTTTAGGAAGTTAGCTTATTTCTCATCCAATTTCTGTCTTCTTCTTGCCTTATGTAGTAGTTCTCATAAGTCAAATTGAATACGGGTAATCCGCATTACTCTGTTTCGAACCAATGATTCGAAGAGGCTACTACCTTATATTAAATATATATTCCTAAGTTTTTAAAGATTTTCTGTTTGATTTTATAAAAGAATATTGAACAATATTGACTCCACATCCAAGCGGTGGATAATAACGGGTGATTTTTTTGAGGTTAGGATTTTCATGCATTAGTATTTGACAGATCACGTGGGATTTCAGACATGGTGTCAAAGAGAAAGATGCTCAGTATGCTTTGACATTTCATCATGAATAGACTTACTAACGAGCAACGCTTGCAAATCATTGAATTTTATTACCAAAATCAGTGTTCGGTTCGAAATGTGTTTCGCGCTTTACGTCCGATTTATGATGAGGCTCATTTCTGGTTGAATGGCTACGTAAATAAGCAAAATTGCCGCATTTGGGGTGAAGAGCAACCAGAAGCCGTTCAAGAACTGCCCATGCATCCCGAAAAATGCACTGTTTGGTGTGGTTTGTACGCTGGTGGAATCATTGGACCGTATTTTTTCAAAGATGCTGTTGGACGCAACGTTACGGTGAATGGCGATCGCTATCGTTCGATGCTAACAAACTTTTTGTTGCCAAAAATGGAAGAACTGAACTTGGTTGACATGTGGTTTCAACAAGATGGCGCTACATGCCACACAGCTCGCGATTCTATGGCCATTTTGAGGGAAAACTTCGGAGAACAATTCATCTCAAGAAATGGACCCGTAAGTTGGCCACCAAGATCATGCGATTTAACGCCTTTAGACTATTTTTTGTGGGGCTACGTCAAGTCTAAAGTCTACAGAAATAAGCCAGCAACTATTCCAGCTTTGGAAGACAACATTTCCGAAGAAATTCGGGCTATTCCGGCCGAAATGCTCGAAAAAGTTGCCCAAAATTGGACTTTCCGAATGGACCACCTAAGACGCAGCCGCGGTCAACATTTAAATGAAATTATCTTCAAAAAGTAAATGTCATGAACCAATCTAACGTTTCAAATAAAGAACCGATGAGATTTTGCAAATTTTATGCGTTATCAAGCTCTTAAAAAATCACCCTTTACATACAAAGTTTCCATCAGAGACTAGTAAAGTTACAACTACAGATACTTACTTACAGCCTTTTAAATAATATATTTTTACAGCTTTCTTATGCAGTCTGACTTCTATTTAATAAAATATATTCAATCAGAACTCTGACCAAGCTGGAAATTATTTAGTATTTAATGTTTAGGAATTCCTAATTTTCTTTCCATGAAGAAAATAAGAAGGCGTTTTTAGACTGCCAAATTAATTGATCAATTAAAATTTTTATTGAGAAACCCTTTTTTGCCTTTTATACTGCTGGCTACTCGATAACCGATCTGCTGTTATAGATTTTTGTTTTTGCTTTTCATAAGAAGTTGGTAAGTTTCATCAGCTGAGTAATATTTTTCAGCAGCGACATCTACCGTAGCTTTTTTTTATCAAAAAATTCAGAACGGACATATATCGTCCGTCTTTGTCACAGAGTTGCATTTGACTTTCAAGTCGATTACTATTCAATTAAAAATAAATGTTGATTTTATTTTGTATGGTAAATCGATCTTAATAAGCGTTTTAATCGAGCAGAGGCCGGTTAATTGATCAATTAGCTCCTGTCTATAATTCTAATTACATTCATAGAAAAAATTACAAATCAGCTGATACCATTTCATCCAGACAATACGTCCTCAGAATAGCTAGCATAGTAAGAAGATGCGTAGGGTTACTCAATAAAAATTTTAAATTATCAATTAATTTTGCTGTCTAAAAGCGCTATTAAATAGCTAAGATTGGACTACCAATTAAATTATGGAATACTTTTTCAACGAACAACCGTTTTCGAATCACCACAATTGTAGACCAATCGATTCGAAAGGGTATAAGACCATAAATATTTTTTGAGTTCAGCAAGCGTTCTCAGTAGAGCTTTAAAATACAACTTTTTCACAATTAAATCTAAATCAAAACCATTATATCTGCCCTTGGCCAGATCAACGAAATTACTAATTTTTTGTAGTAAATTGCTGTACTGCACGCAAATTCAATTGCTCTAATTATTTTCACGCGTGCGGCGTAATTTTGTTTTTTACCCCGTTTTAAAATTAAAAAAAATACATATTCAAATTTAAAATAGAAATTACACAATAAGCCAAAGCCCAATGAGACACCAGCTTTATCGACAGCATCATTGAATTACTGAGCGTTCTGTAAGCTGTGTGTGGTTTTAAGTACTTAAGTTCATATGATGTGTGCTGATAGTACTATAGCATAAATATTAAATATTCGCTTATTAGAATTTCATTGAATTCTTGCTAGTATTTCACAAAATTCTATATACTCAAATACAGTTTTATTTATTTCACTCTGTATGTACTGTGTATTTGTTGTGCGCTGCCGGCTGATTGTACGCTTGAACTCACACGCGAGTTGTTATCTCATCTGTACTTCGCTGTGTTGTTTTTATTATTATTATTATTATTGCGGTTGCAAAAAATACAAAAGTAAAAAACACTTTGCTTGTGTTCATTGTAATTCAGTTTTTTATTATTATTTTTTTAAACAATTCACGACTTTTTTTCAAAGTATTTGTGCAGTTGTAGGAGTGTGTGTGTGTGTGTGCAATCGAACCCTTATAGTTATTGCGGTAAACCACTTTTTTATAGACGTGATGTGCTATTTTTTTTAACAATATTGCTTTATTTTAATATTATAATATTTGTTTATTTATTATTTTATTTGCTCTTTATTTTTATTGTTTTTCATTACAAAATTTCCCCGTGCGGTGCTCGCAACTGCCACTTTGTTCTCTGTTGTATTGTTTTTTGGGCACATTTTTGCCATATTTATTTTTGCATTTATTTGCCCATATTTATTTTACCTCGGTTGCACTATATTTTTATTGTTTTTATTGTCAATTTGTTTTGTTTGTTTTTTTCTTCGAATATTTTCATCAATATTTTTATGTAAAAATTTGTATGCGTGCCTCGCATTCATTAATCATTTAATTAATCATTATCATCATTATATCGTATTATTCTGGCCGTCATCTGCGCGAGTGTACCATGCAGCGCCTTTTTTCCTTTCCTTTATCGTCCAGCTGCTTTTGTTCCCAAAAAGTTTTTTTTTCCTTACTCCCGCTCCCACTCTTGTCGCAAATTGTTTAAAATGCGGTGGCTATCTTTGAGTGTGTTTTGTTGTTGTTGTTGCGCGCTTTGTTTACTTTTGTTTACCTCTGTACTCTATTTAGTCATACGCCCGGGGACTTTTATGAAGTACATTTCCCGCTCAATATGTTTGTATGTATGTAAATGTATTCCTTTGGGCCTTTTTGTTCCGTCAAATTTCCATTGAATTCTGTCAGCCGTGCCGTTCTGGTGCTTCCCTCTTAATTATCAGCAAAAATTTAAGTAAACTTTGCGCTTGAAAGTCGTTGAAGTCAAGGTTACATGTTGAGGGAAAAAAGAAAAAAATATGCTTTTATAGACATCTATACTATATATTTATATATATGTATATATATCTGTGCCTAAAATCGATATAATAAATTAGCTAAAAACCAAAGGTAACTTTTCAATAAAAGAAAATAATGACTTGCCTCTTCGTGCTGCCTACCTGTCAATCATGCCTTGAAAAAACTTTGCTTTTAAATTTTTTTTGGATAGCAAAAGAATTAAAAACGAAAAAAAGTGAGGTTATTTATGTATATTTATAAATATTTTGTCTTTCAATTTAAATTAATTAGCTTGGCTTTCAAGTAAATACTCATATACTCATTAATAATTGAAATTTATAGAGAATTTTTTTTAATTTTTTAGTACAAACTTATTGATAAGTATAAGAAAATATATATATTTTTATATTTAATAATTATTATTGTTATTATTATTATTTATTTTCAACCCAAATACAACTTTAAGTTCACTCATTTGCAAAAAACAAAAAACCCAACTTGTGGTCACTTGATTGCACAATATTTCTTTGTTACTCAGCAATCTAGTCGTCTCAGCTCTAAATCTTTAGCTCGTAAATACTCATACATATGGTAATTCGTACTGGTTGTTGTGGTTTTTGTTGCTATTGTTGCGGTTGAAGTTCAACGTAACTTATTTTTATTAATAACTCTGCGGTACACTGCATGAGTGCAACGTCTTAGTCAAGAAGTTGGTCAAGTTCGTCCAGTTGAATTCTAACTGGTTTTTGTTTTAAATTTCATTGCTTACATTATAGAATTAGTTAAACGACATACTTATAAATGTGTGTGTTTCTTAAAGGTGTGCTTGACTTAGTTTTACTTCAGTAAACTGTTTTTGGTTTCTGTGTCTTACAACAAAACCACAAAAAGTGTATTTTTCTTTAGTTTAAGCTTTAATCAATTAACGTATTTAGACTCTAGTATTAAACAATTACGAATTCTTATAAATAATTAGGGGTGTTAGTGTCCAATTGTTGATATGTAAATTTTGACATTTATATTCTGAATACATTATATTCTGCATACCGGAGATTTATGATTTTTTTTCAGTTTGGAGTTCTAAATTAATATCATTTATTATAATTCCATTTTTTGTTGCTAAAAACTCACAAAAGAACACTTGGTTATTCAGTTTAACTACTTTTTTGGTACGCATGGGAACTAAACTTGTCTGTCCGAACGAGATTAGCCAATAATCGACTTAAGTTCTATGCTCTCTTTCATCTATATATAATATGTATATATATGAGTTCTGATATATCCTTGAGAAAGTTCATTTAACCATCCTCTTAGCAGTCATATTTTGATATTTATATCAAATATTTTATTTCTATTTTATTTACCAAATTAATAAACAATTTAATTCTAATAAAAATCTCAAATCAAAACTGCTGATTCATTAATTAAAACCAGTTTTGAAAGAGAGTTTAAATTCTAACTTCTTCTATATAATCTTCGTTATTCTTGTGCGATATTAAATTGCACTCAGTTCAATCTGATATTTATATGTTATATATTTTTTTGTTTGCTTCACTCGTCTCTAATTCTTACTTCTTAATTGTGCCTTAATTAATATTATTTATACCTGCATTACTGCTTTTAATTTCAAAGTATTATCATTAATTACCTTTCAATTTGCATATGAATGCTCACCAGTGGGCATTGTATTCACCTTTTTTGTTTCTTCTAATCAATATTATGCTAAATAAGTATTTTTTTGTGCTCCAACTTAATTACTGACTTAATGTTTGGCGCAATTAACGCTTTAATGATGTGCTGTTAGCTACGAAAATATATTTAGCAGAGTTATAATATTTACAGTGCTTTAGAAAAGTAAAGGTACAGCAGTGAATATTATTTTATTTTGTTTGAATTTTTGATTGGATTCTGCACTGAACTTATAGCTTTTTCGTATAGGAGTTAATTGATCAATTAGATCGATTTACCATACAAAAAAAAAATTATATTTTCTACTACCCTTTTCACACAGCCAAATTAATTGATCAATTAAAATTTTTATTGAGAACCCCATTTTTTGCCTTTATTCCTGCCAGCTACTCGATAACCGATCAACTGTTATACATTTTTGTTTTTGCTTTTCATAAGAAGTTGGTAAGTTTTATCAGCAGATTAATATTTTACAGCAGCGACATCTACCGTAGCTTTTTTATCAAAAAATTCAGCCAATCGCAGACAAAGAACGTATATCGTACGTCTTTGTCGCAGAATTGCATTTGATTTTAAAGTCGAATAAATTTCTATTAAAAATAAATGTAGATCTTATTTTGTATGGTAAATCGATCTTAATAAGCATTTTAATCGAGCAGAGGGCGGTTAATTGATCAATTAGTTCCTGTCTAAAAACGCTATAACACCTGATTTTTAATTGAGTAGCTGGTAGTGCAAAAACTGGTTTCTCAATTATAATCTTAATGTATTCAATTAATTTGGCTGTGCAAAAAGGTTACTACTATGTTCTCGTGTCATTTACACGACAGAGTTATGTCAAAATTACTACGGCGTATTCAATAAGAGATTATGATAATGAGTAGCCCATCAAAGTGGTGTATAAACATTTGTTATTCTCACTTCGTCGGATTTCAGCCGACTATTTGATTTATGTCCGTTGATTTTTCGATCCGGCACTCTCTTAATTCTGGCGTATCGAGTATTGCAAACGCAGAAAAATGCGTTTTATTTAGAGATTTTCATTTTTCCTTTCAAAAATAAATATAATATTATAATTAGTATGTTTTCTGTTATTTTCATTATCTGAATATTTTCAATATTATTTCAAATTATGAAATAATTTAAAATTCAAAATAATTGTTTTTAGGGTCTTGATGTTAAGTTTATAAGTCTGAAGAAATATACTTCTTTCTGAATTTTCTAAAAATAAAAGTAAGTTACAGCAATTTCGTGTCTCCAGACAACTTTGCTCATATATAAATTTCTGTAAATATATATATTCATATATCCCCGCCTTTATTAACACCACGCCTCACTGATTATTCAAATAAATTTAACCCAAACCGGTTTATATTAATATAAAATTTATATATAAGACCGCAACTGATAAATCAAATTAGTATAAAATGAAATAAAATTTATTTGCTTGCATTTCTGCTTAAAAATACAATTTCAGATTATCATTATTTGCAGCACTCAACACCGAAAAAAATCCCGAAACATTTGCCACTTTCTTTCCTTTCACTTCCCGCTTCAATGTGGGTCTTCGGCGTCATTGCCTATTGATTTGCCTGCCCACGATACACACACACACACAAGCAAAGTTGTTTGCCCTTAGCGCAGATTTATTGCGACACTTTGCACAAATTTGATTAACATTCGAAGCGTTTCCCCTAAATTTCACAGCGAAATTGCCATTTAACTGAGTCAGTAAACAAATGTCAATGAGGTTGCAACAGTGTTGCCGGCAGCGGCACTAGCACAAACAAGCATATACTTCTATATAAATATATATATGTATGTGTATATGAAATTTCTATGTGCCACTTTTAGTGTGTGTTTATCGCTGTGTTGTTGCGTGTGTGTGTGTGTTTGTTGTAATCAGCAATCGATGTGCATTTATTTTGTTAGCTATCAGCACTTTTTTCTCTCCGCCATTATTATGGTTGCCCATTTCGTCACACGCAGACATCTGCAACTGTCTATATATATATATTTTGTTATATATTTTATACTTCTTTCACTTTCGTTTGCTTTGAGAAATTCATTGGCGCGCTCTCGTTGTTATGCCGTCATTTTTGTTTGCTCTTGTTTGTTGTGCGTTTTGGCGTAAATGTTTGCCGCCTTTATTGCCATCAGCGTCTGTTGCCAATAATCATTGCTAATTTTTATGCAATCAATGACTATAATCAAATCATTTCGTTATGCATAAATTTATGGTTTATTTTATATAAATCTGATTTCGAGTACAGTTTTTTTCGCATGCTACATTAGTTGTGTTGTTGTTTTTATTATAACTTTCATTAGATGAGATTTTTATGGCTGTTTTTTGGCAAAAAAATATTGATATGACACAATATTGAACTCGAGTTTGGATAATTGAGTTGGGTTTTAGTGGTCGAGTTTTTTTGGTTTCGAATTTATATAATTTATCTAAATATTATTTCGAAAATATATTTATTTATTATTAATATTTTTTATTCCTTTATTTTATTTATTAAATATTTTTTTATTTATTTTATAATTTTTTTTTGTTTAAATTTCATAATATTTTATTATAGAAGTAAAATTTGATTATTTTATAATTTTATTTCTTTTCTGTATTTAAATATTTTGTATCAATATTCTCCCTCTTCTATTTAATACTTCACCGTTTTTCACTTGATAAACCAATATTTTCTCCAATTAACACATACTCATAGATATGTTTACATACACCCTTCAATATATACAATGTATATGCAAATCGATCCCCTCAAATGCATAATCAAGGTTTTATTTCGTCTCGCTCGATTAACCTGTCACGCAGTTATTTACGACAATTCCGTTTTCATTTTCGTTACTATTTCGAACACATTGTATGCCTTGTAGTCACGGTTCGCAAAACACGATTTTATTATTCGTGTGTCAACTTTTCGTTTCATATTGATGAATTTCGCATCTCGTCACGTGTTTTGAAAGTATACACCGAGTACTTTTACTTGTAGATGGAAATTAGTTAGAGATAAGTGATTGAAAACACGAAATAACGGTTAATTATTATGTTTTGTCTGTTTTTACAAGAGATGACTTGAATAGAAATAGACTCTGAGAGATTTGATATAGCATATAAGTGAAAGGGGAACAGATATGCGGATACTCTGGAATATAAGTCACATTATGACTCCACTTCCCAACAGATAGAGTCAGAATAGATATGTTCTTAAGAACTACAGAAATTAAATCACAAATTGATTCTAAAACCCTAAAGATGTTGGACTATATATATACATGCAAACCTATACTTGTATGAGCTGTCATTATAAACTCCATTAATGGATGCTGTAATGTTTGCTTTTATGACGTCTATTCATTCGTTGTAATATTCATCTTTCGGAATAATGATCTAAAGCCTGCTAATTGCCGTGATTTTCAAATTTCACAGTCGCTAATTTCTTAACAAATGATAGTAGAAATACTCATCTTCTGCTGACACGTTATTTACACACTGATACATATTACAAAAAAGTACCTTTTATTTTACACAAAAACAAACATTATAAATTTTAAGTTAGAAATAATGCTTACTCAGTCATTAGCAAGTATACACTAAAGTGAGTGTGAGGTAAATATACAAACATTTCAAGTACGGTATGTGTAAATAAATAAATGACAAGACTTTGCACCAAAATGAGTCATAAATATATCGCAAAGTGCAAATATAAATAGGGTTTTTATCTACGAGATTTTCTCAAAACAAAACGACTACTTTGTAATCATTTTGACAACGAAATTAATTAATCTGCTGACAATGTTTGTTTTGTTTAGGAATTTCTGATAAAGATTTTGAAACACTTGTTTAACATAGTCTGTTAGAAAAATCCCGATATTACTACTCACATAGAACGCAACAGTATCTAAAATTTTAAAATGATATCAATAATATTTAAGATGTCTTTAAGAATGCTTTTAGAGTGAGAGGTTAGAAAATTTAGGATAGATGAAGAGAGTGATTCGCAGGTTGATTTTCCAACCAAATTACTTCGGTTAGATGAGTCATCTTAAAATTAAATTAATTCTGTATTTGTCGGATAATATCAAGACATAAGCAGAAAAAAATTCAGAAGCCACTAAGACCCTTGTAGTCTGTAGTGACTGTCGGCACTTATCTAAAATAAATTCTTCACTAATTTCTTGTTTGGTATTTGTATAGTTCTATCACTATCCATACTATTATAGTCGAAAAGAATCTTTTTCGATCTTATCTCCATGATATGCCCAATATGTCATTACTACATTTCCCATTAAGTCAAAATAACCTTTGAAACCTCCCCAAAACTGTTCATTCAGTAAATTTTTACCGATTTTTTTTATACATTAGGAGAAATATTGTTCTAGTACATGATATAGTTGAGTGTAGACAATGTCAAATTTGCTCTAATAAGTCTTTATACATAATTATAGTAAACGGGAAAATCGATTTGGAACAAACTATTTTTTAGAGTGATTAAGAAATAAGTCCGTTTTCAAAAGTAACCTCCAAAATTTCTAACAAATATATTTTTCGAATTTCGAATATGTTTTTCGAATTTCGAATATATTTTTCGAATTTCGAATGTAGTTTTCGAATTTCGAATATGTTTTTCGAATTTCGAATATATTTTTCGAATTTCGAATATGTTTTTCGAAATTGAGCTTACTGGAAATCATTATTAATTATAGTCCGTGCGATGCTAAAAAAAATAAATACATGGCTTCCTCATATTTCAATAGTCTAAATCACTTTTCGGTCAAGCTCATATGGCATCGGGATCAAAGTCTTCGATATTCGATTTTTTTTTTTTTCAACAAATATGTACTTCAATAATTTTATTTAATATACAAATTTTCCTAATCATTTCAAAGAGAACTTTCTTAAACTATCAAATGAAAATATTCATTAAAGAAAGAAGAATATTCAAACTTCCCGTAAATTCAATTTAAATCGAAAAGCAATATTTATTTACATTCACTTTTCGAACTAAAAGCAGCTAAAATATATTATAACTTGAGCATGAACTGAATTTATTAATATTTTAGTTGTTTTCAAAGTTCTATCGTTTGTATTGTTGTTTGTGTAAATGTTGCTTTTATAAGTTTACCAGCAACAACTTTAACTCCACTCCTTTACTTTTATGAAATCCATTAAAGTAAAATATAAATTCATGGCATAAGCGCTGCACGGTAACTGGCCAAATATGGTTTCAATTATTTTAAAGATCTTCGAGAAATGCAAAACTTTCAATTCGAAATTAAATTCATAAAGCAAGCTAGAAGGAAGAGAGTGAACACAGGAGGCGCATATTGATGAAGAATTCGAGTATTTAAATGCGCAAATATTTGTAGTTGTGGGCGGTTGAAGCTTATGTTTGTGTGTGTATCGATGCTTGTGTTTGTGCTAACTGCACTGCACTGACCAGGCATTAAGAGAAAATTTGGAAAATTTGTTTAGCTCGAAGCTTAAAGTTTAAAGTGGTGAAGATTTTCAATGCAAACGTCCAACTTTTAACATAAAATTCTTGGACTAAAGCACTGAAAAGAAATTCCAATTACAAAAGTTTTTAGTTTAACGGTCAAAAATAACAATAACAACAACAACAGACAATTTGGCATAAGTGCTGCAAGGCAAAAGGCAGCACACAAACACATACACAGTTATACGAAAATGGTGGAGTGTGATGTATGGCTATAGCGGTGTTTAAAGTATGAAAGAGAGAGTGAGATGAAGAGAGAGATATTCAAAACAAGCGAGTGGCAAAAATTTTGTTGCAAAAATGCTAAAAAATTAAAAAATGGAAAATAAGTAGCTGCAAATAGCGAAAAACTATGCTTGACGACAGCAACAACAACAACAATAAAACACGACAATAATCACACAAGCAAAGCCAGCAGCGTCGCTGAAATGGGGAACTACAAGTAGCTGGCAACAACAATAACAAATGCTGTAACTAAGACAATGGCAAATGCAGCGCGTGTTGTAATAATGCCTGTAGACGACAATCACGACAATAGCAGCAATAACAAGAAGAAGAAAAACAACAACACAAACAATGTGAACAACAATAATAATAATAATAACAGCAACAACAACAGCGTGACTGACGACAACGGCACTGCTGATAGCTGCAACAGACATTGGCGACAGCCACAACAAACAATAAGTAGCAAGCAGCTGCAGCAAGCATGCAACAACAACAAAAACAAAAACGAAGACAACAACAACATTTAATATTAACAGCTAACAGTGTGTTTGGCAAGAATTATATATCTAGTTTGGCTTGTTGATGTTGCTGCAGCACGACAAAGACGTTGCAATAGCAACAACAGCAACAACTTGCTAGCATTTTCCATGCAAAAGTGAGGCAAACAGTTTAGCTATATGCACTTAGATATATATATATTGGGTACATAAATTTATTTTATATATTTGTATGCAGCCAACTTGCTTTGCTCTCCTTAGCATTTGCTGGCATTGTTGCCACATTAACACACAAAACTGTGAAATTGTGGCAGCCGCATTAAGTGTTGCTGTTACTGTTGGCTGCTGTGCTTTTCTTGCTGCCACTGCTGTTTGGCAACAACAACAACAACAACAAAAACATGATTTCTAGAAGACAATGGCTGTTGAGTTTGGCTTTTTGGTGTTTCTGCCGCCGCTGCTGAGTTCCTCTGCTAGCTATGTACTGCTATATATTGCTTTGAATTACCTTTCAATTTCGATTTCATTTCGTTGTTGCAACAAAAAGCTGCTGTACAACAACAATATAGATTTATTAGCACCACAGTGAGATTAGTGGAGGAGCTGTGAAGCAAAAGTGCATTTGTATTCGGGAGTGTTTTGTAGTGCTATTTGATTATTTATTGAATACATAAATTAGTTCAGGGATTAGAATGTAGGGTGATGAGTGTAAGCTAATTATGTGTTTATATGTATATTAGGTCATATGCCTAAAGGTTGTGCTATGTAGCTGCCTTAATATTGTGCTTTTTTGAACTATCAGCCTAAATGTAGGCAACGATTTCTCATGTGGTAAGAGTGTTGCCTATATTTAGGCGCAAATTTCAATTATTGAGACAGTGGTAACATTTATGGCGATTTTATATACAATTTTTCACCAATATTTTGAAGAATTATTAATCAGGTATAAATTTGTTGAAGTCGGTCGTATTTTGAAGAAAAAAATTTTTCGAAAAGTTAATTATTTCCAGCAGAGCCCTTACTCTAAACATAATGTACAACTTAACTGACAATTTACCATGCCTCGAGCGACAATCGAAGACACAAAACAAAGCTTAAAACCAAACATTTCGAACCCAAACTGGTTTGCTGCTACTATTGTTCCCCTATTTCTTTAGCTATGCTCATAAACTTACTATGACTTGTTCGATACATGCCGCTTGTCATACATTCTCCCCTCATTATTTTGCCACATTAGCCTCAGGTCTCTTTTAATAGTTAACTGCTATCATTTCACTTTTTCCAGCGAAAACGAGCGACAACATTGTTTGGGCATAAACATTTTACAAAAACACGCCATAAACATAAAAAAATTACTGAAAAGTCAAATGCCGAAAATAGCGTGAGGCAAAAAGGTCTTTAACTAGTTCGCTGGCTCTTTAAAACGCTGCAGAGCGATATCAGCAGCAGCTGTGCGCGTCAAACAAATTTCAATTCTTCGTTTTTTGCAAAAAAAAAATTCCAAAAAATTAACTAAAGAAAAATCGAAGTCTACTTGCCTCCGCAATGTGTTTGTTAAGTCATCCGTTAACGAAATTTATGTAATACGAACACAAGTCCTCTCTTTACATACCTACATATACTCGTATTATATAATCGTTGTGAATATTTGTTCGTTTTCGTTTTCGTTTTCGTTTTCTTTTTCGATGTTTGGCGTTTACTGGCGAAGTTGTGCGATAATTGAAGCATAAAATTGAAAAGTGAACAAAAAGTGAGAGTGCGCGAATTGTTAGGTTCCCAGTTGTGTATAGGGAGTCGCTTTTTAGTGGCGAGTTTTAATTTATTTCAATTTTCGTTTTCTTTTCTTTTCTTAATTTTTTTTTTATTTTCTCACAGTTGGCTCTTATTTAATATAATTAGAAAATGTCATGATGATAGTGCGTTTCAGCTCAAGCGTGAATTACCGAAATTAAAATAAGCTATGTAATATTTAATGGGAAAGTAATGGTTGATAATATTGACTGCATACAAATTTAAGAGATTATGAAGATACAAGAATTTTAATTATTTAGAAGTACATAGAGAACAGATTTTTTGTGATCTCATACTGTATAAGTGATTCTTCACTAGATTACCAAAATCTATAAAATTTAAAAATTCAGTTCAGTTTACAGAAGATCTAAGACCTATTGGGTCTCAGGTAAAATTTTTCTATACCAAAATTTATCCAAAACTTATAAAATATTAACGAAAAAACCAAAAATACACCGACTACTACTTTCTAATGCATTTGACGCTCCTTGAATATTTTTCACATCAGCATTCTTGCCAACACTTCACCATCGAATACTCAACGGCACATTTTAAAGTGATTTTTCTCCGAATTTCGTTTCGAAAAACGAATCTCGCGAATAAAGCAAGGCAATAAAAAATAATATTAAAGCAATCAATTATATAATCAGTCTAGACTTTGATGTCTGCGCTTGATTTGCGGTAGGCTGGCAATCTCTTATTTGAAAAGGTTAATTTGCCAAAGGTGAAAATACAATAAAAGGCAATAACAATTTAAGTAGATAACTGTGAATTATATTTTTAAATGGCCTTGGTGTGTTAAAGTAACAAAAAAAAAAATGACAAGATTTAGTAGACACTTTTGTCTGTCAAGCACACAAAGTCTGACTTCTCTTCACTTCTATAATAGTTTTTGCAGGTTTTTTAAATATTTATATATATTATTATTTATTCCTTAGTCATAAAGTATTAATTTTTTATATTGGCTATTCAGCACTACAACAAGATTTTTGAAAGATCTTATCTAACTAGTATTACTACTAGTAGTACTATATAGGTACCTTATTAACTAAATCTTTATGCAACGACAAGCTCTATCTATTACTTCAACTATCTTCAATTGTTATAGTAGAGTTCTATTGTTGTTTTGAGAGAACTGTTTAGTTATGTCTGGTCTTATCTTAGTCTTTATTCTACTGCATATTCATATGTAATAATATTAACTGCAAACATACAATAACAATTGAAAACTATTGCTCATAGCAATTGAAATACGTTAATTTTTTCTAAATTTGCACGATAATATATTCAATTACATTTATTAGTTATATCTTAATAATTTCTTTAAAAATAATTTAAGGTCAGTCAGCTATATGTAACATCACTAGAAAATGTCAAAGATATAGATTCTTTTTAAAACCTTAAATATATGACACATTTAGAAGTTTATTCATAATATTTTAACATCAATCTTTTATCTTCTCTAAAACTTTTGGTTGGGTTTTCAGAAAGACTCTCCAACTCTATATGAAACTTTTCTCACTCAATCATCTTTTAAAGGATCAATCATCCCTTAGTTGTTTTTATTTCGAACACTCCGTACTCACACTTTTCGATCTCTTTCTTCTTTGTTCAATAAGGCGCTTACTACCAGATAGATCTTTCTATGGCACTGCTCATCGTATAAGCTATAGATCGCTGAAACCCAATTGGTGCATCAGCAGTAGATGTCATATTAAGTTGAGTTCACCAGTGCTCTGAAAGAGATTTTCCAATAAGTTTCCTAATTTTTAACTAAAACATTTTAACCTTGTTTGCTTTGTTGGACACCGAAGTATCTCTATTGCTACTAGTACATAATCTGAAAATAACCCTAGATTTAGTCGAATCATTTGATAGTTTTTATTCTAAAACAAACATGTGTTGGTATCATATATAGTAGAAAGCTCTTACTCTGCTCCCAAAGATTTCATCCTAGATCCAAAGGTGATGTGGGTTTTCTATGCTGAAATCAATAATTATTGAGATTACAAATTTTTTTCTTTTCTAAGGTTAAAGTTTAAAGCTTGACACTTGACTTCTTTACATATGGGTTGAAGAGTGCGGAAATAAGGACCATTTTCAAATGAAGCGTCTAGTAGCTGGCGTTGATATAAACTTTTACTTTCCAAAGAATATATTGAGATCGTTCGAAAGGCCATTTTCCATTAAGGTAGCAGGTATTACATATCATACAACAAGTGCTGTTCTGGTAGTGCATTGAATGGTTTGTGGTCAATATTTTTGATTGACATGGCATATTAGATTGGCAAATATCTCCCTTCCGCTTTTTTGCTCTTTATTCAATGCGTTATAAAAAGTGTTACAGTGATCGGATTTAGTTCAAATATGCGCCGTTTTGTTAGATAATCTGTTTCCATTTAGATGGCAACTTCATAATACCACCCTCGTAGAAGTCCCCCTCCTTATTTGCGAAGAAGTCGGACAGCCACTTTTCACTAGCCTATTTTGAGTTCAACTTTACACCACCAAAGGCTGTTCGCCATGGACAGACACAGGTGGTAATCACTTGGCGCTATGTTCGGGATATATGGTGGATACGATAAAATCTCCCATCCAAGCTCCCGTAGCTTCTGACGAGTCATCAACGAAGTGTGTTGTCTGGCGTTGTCCTGGTGGAACACTACACCCTTCCTGTTGGCCAATTCTGGACCCTTCTGGTCGATCGCCTGCTTCAAGCGGTCCAGTTGTTCGTAGTAGATGGTAGAATTAAGCGCATATCGCAGGCGTTGATTTGGTCCAGAAGTTTTTTTTGCGTCAATTCATGCGGCGCCCAAACATCAAGTTTTTTTGTGAATCCAGCCTTAGGCAGATGGTTTAAAATGGTTTGGTGACTAACTCCCATCTCTTGGGCGATGTATTATGAACTTAAATATACATATATAGAACTAGAGAAAATGTTTATGTGCAGGTTAACCAAAATAGCGGTGCCTTTTACTCTCTACAAGCAGTAAAATCCTTTCCACCTTTCATTCTACGCAAATATTAAATATTACCTTAAAACATTTCGCAAAAAGTCGCTGAACTTTAACCCAAATGTAGCTACGCAAGTTCATTCACTCTTCACCTGAAACATTACAAAAGCTTAAACGCTACACAAATATATACACTGAAGTGCAAAAAAAAAGTTGCAAAAATAATTTATTTATATTTTCTTTGCAGATTGTCAACGCCAACACCTGCATGAAAGAACAAAAGCGACAAAAAAACTTGAGAAAGGCTGCTGTTGCCGGAAAGTGAACACGCCTGTGCATGAAACAACAAAAACAAAGCCAGAAACAAAAAAATAAAAAAAATATTAAGTAATCGAGACTCGAGGCAACGAAATCGAACACTTGCTTCAAAAATCAGACAGAAATAAAGCAAAAAAAAAATTGTTTCAAAACAAAAAAGTTTCGAAAAAGTAAACAAGCAAACAATAACAAAAATATATAAAGAAAATATAAATATGCTTTTGTCGTTTGTCAGTCTTCTAAAGTAATAAAGCAAACGAAAGCAGCGGAGAGGAGAGAGCGCAGAAGATTCATATAAAAATAAAGAAGCAGACGGTTGCAAGAAAGCAAAAGTGTTATTACGTTAAAAATAATATTGTAATAATAACAATAACAACAGCAACAACAAGAAACGTGCGTAATATAAGCCTCACCTCAAGACGTACATTTAATCAAGTCAATAAAGCGGAAGCGCAGATTCTGCTGTTTGTTAATAATATTCAACGTGTGTTTTTGTTTGTGTTTTTGCATAATTTTTTTTTTCGCTATCTCACGGTTTGTTGTGTTGTCGTCGTGTTTGTCGCCATTTCACTGCCAATCTGTCGTCGGCCACACTTTATCAAAGTATTCGTACGTGGTTCGTGTGGTGTGCCGAGCGGCTCAAAATCAATAGCGCGCTTTGGAAAAGCGTGAAAATTTTCACACAAAGTAAATGCAAGCAGAATTGAAAAAATAAAGCAAATAGATAATTACGTGACTAAAATAAAAGACAACGTGATTTCAGCTAATTTTCTCTTATCTACACTGCGCGTCGTCGTTTTTTCTTTTCACGCGGCAACAAGTAATCGATTTGAGTTCATTATTTTAGTCCAATTGCGCTGAGTTTGAGGACATTCGGAAGAAAGTAGTGAAAAGCATTAAACGTGAATGTGCTCAGCGTTTGAGTAACGGTTGTTCGCGAAAGTGTTGAGTTAAAAGTTAAAAAAAAATATTTCACCGCGTCCTTTCAACCACAAAAGTAGCCACATCTTTCACGCATATTTTTCATTGAGTTTATCCGCTTCACTGCCATCCCACTCCACAGCGCTAATAAACTCACTTCCTGATCATCGAATTGCTCCTGTGTGTCTGTGACAGACAGTTCAACTACTCAACGCGAGACGAGCTTTGCATTTGGAATTCAACATTTAACCAGGTAAGTGGTCGCCTTATTATAAATACAAGCACAGCTAGTTATGTCTTGCCACATCCATTCGAAGTGGCGTAGTGCTCAAGCGCTGCCTCGGCGCCTTTTAGCCGTCTCCATTCAGCTCAACTCAGCTCAGCTACGCCTGCCTCCGTTCGTTTAGTCAGTTGTGTAAACGTTGTAAGTTCGCAAGTTTTTTAATTACACTTCCAACAAGATTTTCTACTTACCGCATTGCCATGCGCATGGTCCATTCGCACAGTGCCGTCTGCACTGTTCCGTAGCCAGCACAGCGTGGCCCAGTCGCTGTTGCTCTTCCTTTAATTACGTGATTATTCATTGCATAATTGAAAGCAATCAGCGTTTCTTGTAATTTCGCATCGCTCACTTATTTGATGCGATTTTGCTTTTTTTCTTGTAATCTTACTTTGTTTTCCTATGACCCGCTGTGGTTCATTTGCATTTGGAATATCGATTCGGTAAAAGGTTTCAGGGTAGTCGATGGACAAGTTGTGACAAGCACGAGTATATATGTATAGTCCATTATTCATTTAATCACCTCACTGAAATTTTGTACAAAATTTCATTTAAGTTTAGCAAACATAGCCATTATATCGTTAGAGACACAACTGAAAGCAAACGTAAATGATTTATAAAGTGAGAGACCTCAAAATTATATAAAGTGTATAATTTCGAGATCCATTTTTACATTTTTGTGCTGCTAATGATAAATCTTTGGCAAACGTTCCATATTTTCTGCCAATCTTTTCATCTAAGTCCACTTGGAAGTGCTAGACCTTTTGTCATTTAAGTAGAAAAGCTAAGTGCATCTCTGTCAACTCATAGGATCTAACATCGAAACCTTTAATATCGATGTTAATTCTTCAACAGATGTATCCTACAACTCCTGAAGAGTCCGTCTGTCCGTCTGTGCAAGCTGTAACTTGAGTAAAAATTAAGATATCTTGACGAAACTTGGCACAAATATTCCTTGGCACCATAAGAAGATCAAGTTCGAAAATGGGCGGAATCGGACCATTGCAACGCGCGGACCAAAATGGCGAAAACCAAAAACACATAAAGTGTCATAACTAAGCCATAAATGAAGTTATAAAAGTAAAATTTGGAATAAAAGATCGCACTAGGAGGGGGCATATTTGGATGTGATTTTTTTGGGGAAGTGGGCGTGACCCCGCCCACAAATCGGCTATTTGTATTTAACTCACAAACCAATAAAGCTATATAAACCAAACTTTCACCACACACCATGAAAATAGTTGAAATCGGATAATAACCACGCCCACTTCCCATACAAAGGTTAGGTTGATAATGACTAAAAGTGGGTTAACTAACTAACGAAAAACGTGAGAAACACTAAATTTTGCAGAAGAAATAGCAGAAGGGAGCTGTACTCAGATTTTTTTACAAAATGAAAATGGGCGTGGCATCGCCCACTTATGGGTCAAAAACCATATCTCAGGAACTACTCGACCGATTCGAATGAAATTCGGTATATAATATTTTCTTGATACCCTGATAACACTATAACAATGGGCGAAATCGGTTCACAACCACGACTACTTTCCTTATAACTCAATTTTGAATTCCATCTGATTCCTTCACTTTATAATGTATAGATAAGGAACCAATGAAGATAGAGAAATAAAACTTTACACAAATAGTGCATATCATCTCTGGCTTCACTTGTGAAAAAATTGTCGAAAACGGACCATAACTTTTCAAGGCCCCAGATATCGAACATGTTGAACTCAGCGCCTAAGGATAAATTTGAACTGAAAATATGAGTAAATCTCTCAGATAATTTAATGTAATTCACAGGAAATTGTTTTCTACTAATAGTGTGTCTCTTTTCCAAAAATTATTAAAATCGGGTCATAACATCTCCATATACCTCATTGTAGTTTTTTCAAAGGATCTTCTCCTAGCCCCCATATATCTAATTATAGGTTTTTCAAAAATACGGTGAGCTTTATTCCGCATATATGTATTGGTTAATATGTGAGCTATCTTAGCTAAATTAAGTGAGCGTATAGTCTTGAATATAATGTACCTTGCTGATGAAAATGAATGAAATCGGTTCAGGAATTACCTCAGCCCTCATATACTATATATGACGATTTTCGTTATTCTATTAAACTTTATGCCGAATTCATGGGTTAGTTTGTATGTTATCATAATAAAATTTCTTAAGTAAATTGCGAGAGTATAAAATGTTCGGTTGCACCCGAACTTAGCCTTTCCTTACTTGTTTTAATATAATCACCTCGGCAGCTGGAACGCTTTGAGTTCAATAATCTTAAATATTTTCCAAAAATCATATTCTGAACAAGGTATAAAGGGACATGATGTATATGATGCTAGAAACGTAGCTCCAATTTTACACAGTTTTATAGGTACAAGGGTAGTTTCAAAGGTTTCGGAATGACGTAAGGATAGATAGCATGCTCTCACAATGCTGACTTGAACTAAATCCAATTTATACTACTTCCAACGCCATTGCTAGTTTTTTCATATATAATAAGAAAACTAGACATCGCTCGTATTCCTAGACACGACAAGTCTTATTCGAAACTATAATCGGCTTAAACTGGTCCTATTCCACATATACCGAATAAAAGTAAATCTCTGCTTCCGGTTCCGGTTATTCGTTTATGAAAATTGTCAAAGACTTAATGATCCTACGCCACCAAACACTGTTGATGGAGTTTCGGAACATTCTCGTCTCTCTCAATTGAAAAATCTTTGAAATAATCATCAAGCGGTATATTACGAAATACGGTATAATAAATTCATTAATCTTATATTAAAGTCTTACCACTTTATTAAAGATCCTTCTACTGGAAGGTCAATCTAACTCTTAAGTAATATAATCATGTATTTCTTCATACATTTGGTTTAAGTTCGTGTTGTCTTCAGTGATTATTGAATTTATTTTATTGTTAGAAGATGCTTGCTTTCTAATTTTTTCTTTAGGAATTTGCCAGAGTCTCTGGAAAACATTTCGTTGTCCTATATGTTATGTATACAAAGCATTGATGTTTCTCCAAACTCTCATAAATTTAGCCTATAACGCAATAATATTTGAACAATTTGTACTATTCTGCTAAATATTGCTTGAGTATGCAAGAAAATATGCAAAAATGTAATAACATAACATTCCTCAAACATTTACTCTAGCAATAAATAAAATGTGTAGCATACTTTTCCGCGCCATTAAGATTTCTCATACTCCTAAAGGAAATGTAATAAACCGATGAAACAATAAAAATACTCGGGGTACATAAAAAATATTAGATTAAAAAATGCTTCACATATTAACTGGACTCTCTGCCAAGGGGGAAAATTTGCATGGACAGCAAAAACCTTGGAGCTCTTCCTCACTAAAATATTGCAATAAATATTTGAGTGAGGAAGAAAGGAACTCTTAGAGAAGTTTAAATCGAAAAAAAAAATTATATTATATTGGTATTGCATGAGGGAAGCACTTACAGGCACTTAGATCAGAAAAATTATATATCAGATGGAGATACTACGATTTGGGAGATGAGAGTTAATTCTATTACATTTTGAGAAAGTAAAGACGAGTGATAAGTAAATATAAGCAATATATATGCAAAGGGGGATATGTGTATACAATATCGAAGGATAAGTGTTACTTATCATTCACCGCCAAAGCAAATAAATCCGATTGGAAAAGACACTGAAAATTGTACAAAGGGCATAATCAACTCTCTTTACCTCTCACTCGCAAATATAAACTAAACACTACAGTTTTGCCAAAAAAATTCTAAAAATAAATACAAAAGCCAAAGCAAAAGAAGTTACTTCCAAATAAAACCAAATCCGACAAGAAAAGAGCAGTACAAAACAAGTTGGCTCAACATTAAGTCACTTACAAAAAAACCGTAGGCGGTACAAGGGCTGCATTAACAGCGACGGGCTGTACAAATAACACGGATATTGCTGTTAGGATTTGCTTTTTTGTTGTTGTTGTTATTGTTGCACACACGTGCGTCATCACACGATTATAATTATATAAGAAGATTTGTAACATTAGTAGGCAGTGCTAATGGGGGTGTGGGCGTGAGTTGGGAGATTGTAAGACTCCAGAAGATGCTTGTTCTTTTAATGAATTTTGTAATTTAAGATATGGCTCGTCGTTTTTAATACAATTTTTGTTTGAGCTGCATTCTAATTTTCTTCATTTGCGTTTTGCTAGTGCCTCTGATGGTTTCTTAGAAGGTTCTACTAGCGCCAAACCCTTATCGAATGACCCAAAGGTTGGTAATTAAAGCCCAAATTACTAAAATATTTAATTCGGAAACCTTCCGCTTGCCATTTACAAATAAAAATTGTAGAGAGATGCCCAAAATATATATATTATACATTTATTTATTTATCCAAATATATATATGTATTCATCTATACATAATAAAAAAACCGTAGACTTGTCCTCTACCAAAGGTTGCTAGGCGAGTAGGCATCGATATTATTGAATTATTTTATGATAATTTCTCTCTTTCACATGAACATTCGCACGTATATATGTATATATAAATCTATTTGCAGTAAAATTTTAGTGTTTATTTTTTTCTTGGGGTAGCACAAATATTATTATGATTATTGTTTTTACCAAAAAACTATAAATATCTTACCCCACATATCCCTTGGAGATCCTTTAATTTCGTCTGAGTTGGCTATAATAAAATAGCGCGCTCACATGTGTGTAATAAGCATTTGGTCTGAGCACAAATTTATTGTAATTCACTGCGGCACACCTCACTTCGTTTTAGCATATCGTCTCCATTAGCCCGAGTGCACATTCACCTTTATGGCAGGCTCATAATGACTATTGGTGAGAAAATTGGTTGTTCTTAAGGTAATCTTGCCTTTCTTGGCAGTTAAGAGTTCAGGAAAAATTAATACGCAAGTAGATGAGATGGCTGTGGATAATAGAAAAATATATATTAAATGTAATGTTAATAAATTAAGGTGATTTACTAAATTTTTTTTGGAGAAAAAAATTATATATTTTTATTTTTACAAAATTATTAGGGTTCTTACATTTGTTAATGAATTTTGTATTAGATACTTGTTGGTCTGACTACTAAAACTAAATTATATTGATTACCAAACACCCAACATTTAGTAAGAAATTTAGTAAATACTCTCCTTTCCCTCTTAGGTCTACTCTTCTTACATACATATATCCTCATCTCTAAATCTTAATATATAAAAATCACGTGTCACATTGTTTGTTTTCGATGGACTCCTAAACTACTGAACCGATTTTAATGAAATTTTTAACACTGTGTGCAGTTTGGTCCAACTTGAAAGATAGGATAGTTTATAACTCTCCTAATAGTCGCATTATTTATTTATTGCAAATTAATTGTTTATTATTAGCAAAGAGCTATCCACCAGTTGGTGGCGCTAAGTACGCTATGTAACAGTAGATGGCGCTATATTTCTTTTTAAATGTTCATGGATTTAGGCTGTCATAACAAAAGCTGCCACTTGCTAAAAACATTAAATGAAAATGCGTTGTTTGAAGTTTATATTATTTGTGGTAAAGTTATACGAATCTATGACTTCCAATATTCTAAATTTAAGAAAAAATCACATACAATCCGTGAAATAAATAAAGTTATGTACATATGTATGGTCAGACAAATAAGCAATGAACAGAGTTCAAAAAGCGTTTTAACTATTTCAAATAAAAATTGGGCGGGGCGAAGTTCGCCGGGTCAGCTAGTACTATTATAAAATATTTGCAATTTTCATTTAAATTCATTAAACAAACGAAATGGAAATTCATGTAAAGTCAACTAATTCATTTTGATTCAAGTTAATCACAAGTAACTCCAATTGAAAATTCCTCCGAGAGAAGGAGATTAAAGCGAGTGCTCAATTAATGTTTGAAAATTCTACTTAGCTTTAATAATATACCAAGTAATAACGGTGCTTATGTATATATTTTCATATATGTATATGCATGAGCATGTATCTAACCTCCATTTCAAAGTATCATGCAAATCTCTAAAGCAGAATTTAGATTAATATTTAAGAGTTAATGTCGACCATTACCAGATAATATGCACTAAATGCGCGCACTCACTTGAAATTTGTGTGTACCCTGTAGGGAAGTTAATGAGAAAAAGAGTGAAAACTGAATTCCAAAAAAATCTTGCATTATATTTTTCGTAATATCTGTGACTTTATTTCTAGATTTAAGTTCTGGATTTATTTGATTTAATAGATAACCTATATTATAGGTTAAAAGAATCACTTACAGTCTAAAAATTTAAAAAAGTCTCATAAGGTCAAATACTAATGCTAATCAAAAAGTAACAAAAATAAGCTTGACTCGACAAATAGATTAAACCTGAGGTCTAAGATGGACGTTAAAAATTTTTCAAAATTGAAGTAATCCCACAAAATGACTTTACAAGAAGGTTTGGAAAGTTTCTTATAACTCTATAGCCATAGCGTCGCTCAGAAAGACTTAAAAAAGTAGAAAATATTCAATACTTGTCTTTAACTCTGGAGGTTCCGGCTATGTATACCCGAAATAAGATTTTTATCTATAAGAAAGTTCTTGCGAAAGTTCTTTACTATAACTTTTGCTAATATTTTTCTATACCACCTCTTTGGGGATACAGAGCCCCAATTGTCTGTCCCCTTTTCTTCGTGATCACCGGGCAGTCAAGGAGTAAGTGCTCTGGTGTCTCCGCCTCCGACTGGTGCCTTTATGTCCTGGAACCCAGATCAAGGTTATGCTGTTGTTGTTACAAATCCTGTTCAGAATGCCTATGCAGTCCATTTATATTTAATATAGGCAGATCTTAGTGACTTAAAGAAAAGAAAATAAATTTTTTTTAAGAAGGACCAAACAAAACATTTAAATTCCATGGAACAGTTATCACGGAGTATAGATTAAATTAAAAAATTTCCTACAGGCCACCCACTAATTGAAACGACCAATGAAAATCAAGAGCAACGCAAAACAGCCGTTAAGGCCACCAAAGGCGGGAGGCAAACACAAACACCACGAACGCGACATAAAACTGAAAATTAAAATTTAAAATTTTCTGGCTAACATTAAAAAGCCGAAAAAAGACGACGAACACAAGATTATAACAACCAAAGAATATGCGAACTGAGCGGCAGCAGCGATGAACCGCTTGCGACCCAAAGATAGGATAAACTCAAAATGGCGATGGGCTAGTTGAAAATAGAGGGAGAGAACGAAAAAAAATAGCAGAAAGCAGACAATGTCAAGCATTAGTGGTGAACATTAATGAGGGCGTGACGGCTGTGCCCCCAGTCAGCGCTAGCGAGAGCGGAAACGACGAGAACTGGAAGGCTGTTGTAGCAAGGGAGGCATGCAGAGGAGCACAAGAAACATGCAAATATATTTTCGCAACAGCAAATGTGTCTGTGTGGTATATATATATTGATAATGACAGTACAAACAAGCTGAAGCAACAACATTGGAAGCGTGTCCTGCAAACCATTTTTTCGCCGTAAATAAGCAACAAAGTAGCAAAGATAATGCGCGCGACTCTGCGTAGTGTCGACAAAGCGGGCGGAGGAGGCCGACCGACAAACTACGAAAAACAGCTAGTCGACAGTTAAGCGGAGCCAGTGTTAAGTAGCGGCAGCGTGTGGTTGGCGACAGCACACACAAGTCGCGGCACATGGCGACTGGAGCAACTGCGAGGGCCAAGCGGTCGACAAGCGAACATGTCATGCCGCTGTAGCGAAAGATAGAATGCCCAGAATGAATGGCGCGGCAACAGGAAGAGGCGTGCGGGCGCGTAAGGCAAGGGCAAGCGCATGCTGATAATGCCAAAGTCTCTTTATGTAGCATGGCGAGTCTAAATTTCAGCAAGCATTACTCGACAGTGGAGGAAAACGCGTGCTGCCCCTGATATGACTACTCGCCACAGAGCTGACAGTCACATTAAATGTGGCAAACGTTACACTTTGTGCAAAAAGTCTGTGTACTAGATATATAAGTGTATATGATATGTTGAAATTAGGTCGCAATGTTTGCGGGAATTAGCAGTAGCCAACTGCATTTTATATGCGAAAATTTTTCGGTACAAGTCGCTCGCTCGCTCGCCTTTGGAGTGGTTTTCGAAACGCTTTTGCTACAACACACTCAACTTAGTTTCTCTGCTATCTCTCACGCTTTCACTTATTGCTTGTTTGTGTTTACGGTCGTGTGTTGCTCCTCAGTTACCGCAGCCAGCGATTAGGGCCACCAAGGATATAGAGCAACCGCACAAACAACAAAATTACCAACTACCAAACGACTGTTAGTTAGTTGTTGTAAGTAAACATGTGTGCGTGCTACAGTTAGATAGTGTAGTCCATTTCAGTTATGCTTTTGTAACATTTTTTTTTTATTTTTGTTCGAGGGATTTTCATATGTGAAATTTCGTAGAAAATTTTATTAGTATAAATGTGCGGTTTTTGGGGCATAAACTTTCGCGACGTAAACGTATTTATAAAACTTTAGTGGTTACTAAATATCTAAATGCAGTATTAAGCGCTTAGGCGTCACTAAGAAAATGTGGCGCTTTTAAATTTGGATTAAAGTTTATTAAACCAACATCAGTGTGAAAGCATGTTGAAGAGTTGAATTAGTGGATTCTCTTGAGATAATGTCAATGGTGTTAGGCGGTTACAGAGCTTTCTTTGGCTAACTTTGAGTTGATTCACGTGTAGACAATAACAAAAAGCTCTCTCTTTCTCTCTCTTATGCTCTTCGATGCTTTAATTCTGATTATAATTTGTTTGGGGAACAAACTATTTTTAGTTCAAAATTATACATCGTTTCTGTTACTCATACTTTTCCTAATGCATATTTATTTTTCTCAGAAAAGTATTGTATACTTATTACTATTTCCTTGAAAGAAGAGAATCAAAATTCTTAACCAATTTTCTCTTTTCCTCTGTCCAAAAAACAGTTGAAATTTTACAACTTCTTCTTACAACACTACTGGGCGCCCGTGTAGTAATTTTCCCATCAGATTACAGTGACTAAATCTATACTATCCTTGAAAAAAGAGACTTTAAATTATTTTTAACTACTTTTCTTTTCTATTCTTTCCAAAAAAAAGTTGTAATTTTACAACTTCTTCTTACAACCCTACTGGGCGTCCGAGTAGTAATTCTCGCATCCGATTAGAGTGACTTAGCCTATACTATCCTTGAAAAAAAAGATACTCCACTTTGTTCTTATCTACTTTTCTTTTCTCTTCTTTCCAAAAAAAAGTTGTAATTTTACAACTTCTTCTAACAACCATACCTAGGAGTAGTAATTCTCGCATTTATTTCGAGTGACTCAACCTATTCTAGACAAAAACCTGTCCAAAAATGTCGGTTGCTACGATTTTTTCCATATAAGCGCACGAAGTATAACAGTAAATTAAGCATTTTGTTTTGGGGAACTCAAATAACTCGAGTTTATTGACAATATTGTTGTTAGTATTAATCCCAAATCACAAACACGGAGTTTGTGAAAGAACTCTGCGAGATTACAAGTAAGTCCTTATGAGAGTATCTGAAACACTTTTATAAGAACACTGGTGAATATTTAGAAAAAATAATATTAAACTCGAGTTTATTGTCAAAATAAATTTATTTTTCTTAGTTTTTTTCTTAGTTTCTTAAACACTCTTAATAAAACACAGATGAATATTTGTGAAAGAAAATCATTAAACTCTAGTTTATGAGGCAATTTAAACCGGCTGTCGATGAAGTATTCGATTTTTTTAAGATCTTCTGAATTCGGAGTTTTAAGCTAAGAATCCGCGATAAAAATTCTGTATTGGTCATCGCAAATGTGCTATTTATCAAAACTAAAGCTGCAGTACGACTGTTATTAGGATCTGCATTATGCATTTAGAGTCCCATAGAGAGAAAATTATTTAAAACTCATACAAATCCCTTTCACTTAGAATCAAAGATACTCCTAAAATTACTTAAAGCCTTTGACACAACCAATATACCGTCCAGAAATCCTTCATTAAACTTAACGCAAACGCTTTCTTTAATTCCAATCTACCATTAAATCTTCCTTACCCGGTTTCTAAAACTTTAACTACCTCTTCAATTATAATTAAGGCAAATGAATTACCACTATTCTTGTCCAAAGTATCCTTGAGCTTATTAAGTTGGCTTTTATGCGACGTCAATGTCGACGAAAGTCACAGAATTGACAATAATGCGGTGGCGGTGGTAAAAAAAAACAATACCAAACAACAATAATAAAAAGCGCCACAACAACAAAACAATCCTATTGTAACCACGGTATAATGGCCAAAGCACCAGCAACTAAAGCAGCCAAAGCACCAGCGCCAGCAACTAGAATAATGACAACGGCATCCTTGAATTCGCTTATTGTCTGCACTTTTTAATGCCAATTTTGTCGGAAGTTTGAATATACCCGCTTGCATTTGGTACTTAAAGCTGACCCGCTGCTGCTGTTTCTCCGCTATTGTAGATTCGTCGCTCGTTTCACTTTTCGCCTGTTTGGCTGAACGAAAAGCTCGCTTTGTAGACAATGCAACGCGGTTAGTGAATGCCAAAGTTTTCTCTTTTTTTGTAACCAGGGTCGTATATTGTATTCATCGGTATTTGAAATGTGTGATTCTCACTGTTTGAAAGCCCAAGGTCCTAAATAGTTAGAGTTATAATCGAGAGGACTTCAGGAGTTGACTAAGCTTTGGTGAAAGGAACGCCAAAAAGGAACTCCCTGCTTTCAGTTGTGACCTTTATCAACTGTATAGTATATAACTAAAACATTCCAGAATTGTATTTATAACGGTACTTCTAACGGTACTTTATATCTGAGAACCCGAAGTTCCTGGCATTAAAGGAAATCTATTTTATTACTATTCTATCATAGGATCTCTCCCTTTACTTTTTCTTTCACGAATAAAACTAATTTTCAGTTCCTTTCGCATTGGAACCACCTTACTCTCCAACTTCAATTTTTTTCGCCCACATCTTTACTGTCCGTTTCTTGTGTGAAAGCAGCTAAGTGCAAGCGTGTGGTTGGCTATTTTTTGGCGAACGCTAGTTCTACTACACTAAAAGAGCACAAAAGGACACCAAGGATAATGATGTTGTTGGCAAAGGCCGTCAGTGCAGCGCACAAAAAAAAAAGCGCAGAGGAACTAAAAGAGCGTTAAAATAAAGCAAAGTGAGAAGAAGAGCCAAGTGCTAAGTGCTGGCAGGGTGCTGTCATGGCGCTCGATTTTCTGCTGAAAGAAAAATCCCTTTTGCTTTTACCAAAATTTTCTGCGCTTTTGGTCACTTTGTTTTTGTATACGTGAGTGACAGCAAACGTTTTTCACTTTCTCCAGCTCCTTTTACCATTAAGCTTTTAGTAAATATGTACGAGTATATGTGTGCTTCTTCAACTTGCGGTTTAGTTATAGCCTAGACCACCAACTGACAGCACACTGACAGCGGAGCCAACACCGTACACCATTCGCCAAATGCGACGAGTGAAGTGTACAAAACCAATGACAGCTGGGGAGACAGCGATACAAACCAGACACGAGGACAGCGGCGGTTTTTTATAGCGTTCATAAAATTTAAAAGGATGCAATGCGCGTTTACACACGTACTGTACACAGTATAAGTATGAGTTACACTTACAACAACAACGTTAAAATTTGTTTAATGGCCAGCTGACAGTGTATATGTAATATTTTATGGGCTCTTTATTTATTTGAATACTTTGCTCATTACGGCATATAGCGACTGTACTGCTGTATAGTACGGAATAATTTAATTTTGGTGTAATTGCAGTTGAGAGCAGACTATAAGGCATACTATTTATTATAATAATTTAATATAATAAAAATTATAAACTTCTTTATAGAATTCAAACCATCATAAGCCTTTTATCATATAATTTTCTTGACTGATAACATATATTTCTAGAGCTTAGAACTGTTGGTAAATTTTTGTACATTATTTGAAAAGCTTAATTGGTCGTTTCGGAATTAGCTTGAGACATTTAAGCTGTTCTTGTTCTTTTCATTCATCACCAAAGTCCTAGCGACTCGATATTACTGCCACGAATGTGATTTAAGAGCTTTCATGAAAATTTCATTGAGATTCCCCGGAGCTTTTATGGAACTTTCGTTACTGTTTTTATTTTTTTAATTTTTCTATAGAATATGTCTATATTTTCTATAGAAGAAATCTTTTAATTTGCTTTCCAATCTTAAGCTTACCTTCAAATGCTCTGTTGTTGCAATCTCGATTTTTGTTCCTTCCAATAATCACCCAAGTCCAACTCTGATGTGCTTTAAGAGCTTTCATGAAATTTTTAATGAGCTTCCCTAGAGCTTTTATGGATCTTTCAATGCTTTGGTGTTCCAAGTCCATCTCTGATGAGCTTTAAGAGCTTTCATCAAATTTTCATTGAACTTTCCCGTAGCTTTCATGGAAATTTCAATGCTTTGAAGTTCTATTTCCATGTATTTTCTTGAATATTTTCGATATAAATTTCTTTTCATATATATGATCGATATTTGAGCCAATATTAAGCTAACTTTATATTGCTCTGTTGCTTAACAATCTAGGGAGTTCTGTGAGTGAAAGAATATGGCACTTCAACCGAAACAAGTGCGTGGAGAACTTTTATATTACTATATATTTTTTTTATATCACGCAATAAATTGCTAAAAATGTTTTTCTTAATAAATTTTATGTTAAAGAAGGGAAAAAGTATAAAAACTACGATTATATAATTTTAAGCATTATTTAAATGAAGTCGAAAAATTTCAGTGGAGAGTTGACAATCAAGATCCGCCATTCGAATCGTATAAAATCATATTTCTATAAACTGTTTATTCATTTGAATTTCAAAAAATTAAATTTTTCTGCTCCAAAATGTAGGCAAAAAACTGATTGTTCGTATAAATGTAGCATACCTTTAGGCGGAGGATATAAAATACCTGAAGCATTGTTGCTTAATGTGATAGCACAATTTTAAAGAAATTTTATAGTAATTCGTTTACGCTAAAACCAGTTCGCCCAGAAAATTAAAGAAAATAATTTTTTTGAATTTTGAGAATTTCAAAACCAGCAGTTAATGTAAATTTAATACACATTCAATTAAAGTATACGTGATAGTCAGCGTAATATTAGTTCTAAATTTAATTAGTAATAGTTCTGCGAACGCCGCATGTCCTCAAAGCAACAACACTTAATTATATCAGCTAATAATTTTAAAATTAAAACAATAAATTTTTACCGCCTGTTGCGCTGTCAGCTGGTCGCGTACACATTAAAGTGTCATTAGTTGACATGCCACAAACTTATATCATATAAACAGACAGACATTATATGTTGGCATCCCGCACGCACATAAAATCGTGCAAACACAGCGACATAGCTATATATGTATGTTTGTGTCCGTGTGGTCTTGTCAGTTTTTCATATCGCCGTTGGCTTAATCTGCTGGTCTCTAATTTGCTGTTGAAAAACAATTACCATGTCACAAAACAAAACATAATTATGCACACCACTACCTACTCAAACATGCAAAAACGTATGCACAGGCATATACAGCGGGGTTGCACGCCTAAAAGGCTGCAACGAAATTTTCCACTCTTGTACCCAACACTTGTTTTATGGGCTTTGCCTTTTGTTTTGTTTATGCTTGGCATTACGACAGCCTCCAGCAACATAACTGTAAATTAACATATTTATCTGTGTACGCGTTTGCTGTTGTTGCTATTGCTGTTGGGGTACAACAATAATTTTATTAATATTAATAGACACCGAGTACGGTTAAGATGGCCACATTTTACGATAGCTAAAAGACACCCCTGTGGGGTGACTACGACTTTGTCCTTTGATACTCAGCTCCGCAGCTATATATATAGGTATACATATTTATATATGCATTTGTGTGGGTCAAGTGTAATCAAGAGTATGTGCGCTTGCTTTGTCTTCGAGAAAAAAAAACCGAAAACCGTAATATTTTTAATGCTTTAAATAAGCTATCCTGTGGCATTATAAACTGGTAATTAAGAATGCTACCAAGAGCCATTGGTGCTTAGTAGAGCGCACATGCTGGGCTGGGTGGCAGCTTAATGATTTTCTTTCTTGCTAGCCATAATTTAAGTTCGTTTGTGCTAGCAACCACGTTTTTGCTTTTACTTTCTTTTCTTTTTTCCTTTTTGCTATTTGATAGCGTTTTCTTTTGGACTGGTTTGTGCTGGCTATCCTTTCACGCTGACAAGGATTTTAATTTGAAAGTGTGAAATTTTAATTAAGCTGCTTTTAATTTTAAATCAACCATGCGATCCTTGCATTGGCTACATTATAGAGGAATATAAATGCAATGTGATTTTCGAATATATTCTGGAAATGAAAGTGAACTAATATATGGTAGATGTAATATTTTGAAGAAAAATTTAGAAATAAGTGGCAAGTCATTTTCGAAAATTCGAACATAGATTCGAAAAAATATTTATATATTCGAAAAGTGAAAATAAGTTTTAAAATTGAAGGTTAAGTTATACTCGAAATTTCGAACATATATTCGAAAATATATTTATATATTCGAAAATTGAAAAAAAAAAAAAATTTAAATTGAAAGTTTAGTAATATATTTATATATTAGATATTTTGTTCAAAAGCATAATTGTGTATTCGAAAAATTTCGAAGATTTAAATTCGAAATGTGATATTCGAAAAAGTTATTTCTGATACAATGTGGAAGATAAAACAACTTTTCAACTGTTATTATTTAAAATTGAGTATCATGTTGAATATGAAAATTCGAATAAATGTTCGAAAATAATTTGTATATTCGAAAAAAATCTTGTGGATTCGAAAACAGCTTTTGATCTTATATTCATATATTATGTGTTCGACGTTATACGCTTAAAAGTTTAACGCTGTACTGTACTTGAATACCTACATTCCTCACTCTCATATTGCTTGCTTGTAACATCTTTTCCGCTTACTTGGGGTCGCGTTAAAGTTAATTTTTGACATTAACTAGAATTAATCGAATTTTCGGCTATGCATAATTCTCAGTTACACAGATGGTAATCGCTATTGGCGGTCACAATATAATTGAGTATTTATGCTTTGACACTTTTATGTTTTTGAGTAAATGAGTTTCCAACAGTAAAAAGGAAATAGAGAACATAAAAATCGAAAATTCAGAAAAAGTTTAATAATTATGCATGATTCTAAGCTTCATGGGTAAATTCGAAATGGAATAATCAGTTGCTATACAGCTTGTTACGCCCTCATAAGTATGAGAGAGAGAGAAAAAAAATGGAGTGAGAAAATAAGTATAACAAGTCCACCACAATAGCCATATAAATTACGCCAATAAGCCAGGATAATAGCGTAGTCAGAAACCTCAAACACATACCATCACATTCCTTCACAAAAAAGGTTAACATAATAACGGCGAACTCGAAATGCATACTGAAATCCATTCAAAATAACAATTGCAACTGCCAGCCAGCCAATAAAGGAATTAAATGTGTGTGTGTGTGTGGCGATGAAGAAAAATTCGCTCAATGATGAAACCACAAATTCTATTGTTACCATGAAATTTCATTTGATTGCCGTTTGAATGCGTGCAGAATATTTTAATGAGTTGCGTTAAGCAAGCCAAAGTAATCATGGCAGCCAAAGAAATGCTTTGTGAAAATCACACCACGCACACATGCCACATGCTACATGCCACATAAGCACACCTAACGCATGGTGTTCATACAAAAAAGCCACTCGACTAAGGCAAACAAATGAGCGCACAAAAGTATGCTACATTATTATTATTAGCATGTATGTGGTTGTGTCGGAATCAGTTGTACATGCATTGCATATATATAGGCGCCTTACCTGGTTTACTGCGTGTGCGTTGTAACGGATGTGTGGCCGCGTCCACGCTTGTGGTAGCACAGTATTACTCTTTCCTACTTGTGTTTTCATTTTCGCCGAATTTCATCACCTCCTTTGTAGTGTTATTTCATTTTTGTGGCTTTCCATTTGATTTGATTGCGCTTTTGATAAAATTAATGGCATAGTTGAGATTGTGGCTTTCAGTGTCGATATTATAATAGCTTTTTTTTATACATGGTTTATCCCTTTATAATTTAATTCGTTTTATAAAGCTCTTTTTTTAATAATATTTTTTCTTTACAGGTAATTGCCATTCGCTTTCTGATTAAAATAAATCTGTAAGTTGAAACTAAACTATTTTTTAAAATTATATATGTAAATCACTTGATCCTGTTAGTCTCCTGATCAGAAAATGTTCACAAGAGATAAGCTAAGGATAATCTGAAACTATTTAAAGCACAAATATAGTCTACTGATCCCACAATTTTTATGACGAATATCTAAATAAAGTTCTTCTGTATAGTAGTCTGCTTATCCAAATTTTTCTGTCCAGAG
This sequence comes from Zeugodacus tau, assembly GCA_031772095.1. Taxonomy (NCBI): domain Eukaryota; kingdom Metazoa; phylum Arthropoda; class Insecta; order Diptera; family Tephritidae; genus Zeugodacus; species Zeugodacus tau. The sequence continues at coordinate 59,571,575 of CM062650.1, read as the reverse complement.
AAGGTACTGTCCACCTCTCTTTGCAATTTGCTAATATCACTCGATCTTTTTAGTGTCTCTCTATCGCTTTTTGAGGTCCAAGACTTAATAATTAAGAGCACTATGTCAAAATTGAGCAAAGGATTCAACGATCCCTCATCTACAGCCCGCAGAACACCTCCACTTGATCTACAATGTCTCTCAGAGAAGTAATCAAATGTGCTCACGAGTTCTTTGTGGATTCTTCGGATATTAATTTCAATTAGAGTTCGACAAAAGACTGGAAAATAGCTCCGCTTTCGCGAAGACTGATATTGTATCCTTTATCCCCTGCAGGACCCAGCAGAATCAAATTCGAGATGTTAACTCAAGTGGGATTTATTGAATACTCAGCTACTATTAGTATTGATAAACTGAATCCTTTCCAGGTCAAATTTTATAAAATAAATAGGACTGTCTGAAAATTATCCCAGAAATACTCACGGCGTTGTTGCCAATACCTAGCCCCGAAGTTAGGCTAACCACGTAGCTGCAGAGCCGGAAAGTATAAACACGGATTGCATTCAATATCGCTCGGGCCTGGAAAGCAGAAGTTGGAGATCAGATATTAACTCTCCATCCTCTGGCAATTCAGTCAATAGCATGGAAATTACCCATAATCAAGTTGTGGCCTCATTGTTTATTCATGTATCTTCTCGCTGTTGGATTTATAAAGGTTAAATCCTTTTAGTAAAGTCCCTTCACCGATGCCCTGGTACCGATGCTCAAACTAGAACAAATTCCGAACTCGGCTTTCTGGATTTCAACGCCTTCAGAAATGATTATTCAGATGAATTATGGCCCTAGATTTATCTCTAATTCGTCTAAAAGGCATTTTGCTCAGTTTAATAGTGCTCTTAAGTATTAAATAAACTTCCACATCTAGCACTTTTAACTATGCTGAACTTTCCAAGTAACTCACACCACACAGTCGGTAATCCGTGTATGAAACGCAACATTGAGCATTTAGACAGCAATTACTTATCCAAAAAAATTAAAGAAACTTCTAGACAAGAATTTATGTGTCTGGAATGAAAAATTTTCACGCTAAACCTTTTTGTGAACGACAACCACATGCACACACATGCGAACCGTTTAATTTCTCTGCCGTCAAAGTTACTTTGTATGCCTGACACAACAGTCAATTATGGCGTCTCACAATAGACCTTGGTCGACCGAATGGTCCGTTTTGTTAGTCTTCTCGCACTCTGCTTTGCGTGCCGCAACGGCGGTGCTTCTGTGGCTGGCGGCGGCGGCTTCGGTTACAGCCTTACTTCTATGTGTTACTTACAAAATTTACGGTTACAGGGTTTTCCTTTTCATTAGACTATTATTTAGTTCTTTTCTTTTGATTTGCTGCTCTTTGTACTCTTTGCCTATTATTTGTTGGGGAATTTGCTTTCTTCTCTTATATTTTTTCCTTTCTTTCGGCGTTCGCTTGTGTGTTGCGTTATGTGTTGTAAGGTTGCGTTTTGTTTTGACGCCGTCAAGACGCCACTGTTTGCATACAAATTATATAGCAGGAGAGTGTGTATTTCGGAGTATATATGTATATATGTGTCTAACAACATACTGACTGATGTTCGGGGTATTAATTGTATTTGAAATATTTCTTTTTCGTATTGTACATGCTGTATATCTGACACATACTGGTACTTTATGCCTTTACGTGTCTTTGAGCATGCTCTTGTTGTTGCTGTATTCATAAATTCTTCGCCTATGTACTCATTTATGCTTCAATTGTGCTTTGCAGCCGTCGGCTTATTTTGATTTAAGCCTTTCTTGGATTATTTGTTCTTTTGCTGCTAGTTAGGTAGTTGACCCCTGTTTTTCATATGCCTAAATATGTGATGTGAATATTTTTTGATATATTAAAATATCTCTTGTTTCGTATTTTTTTTCTAAGCACCCAGAATAAAATTTTGTTTTATCTGAGTAATTCTTTGTGGCTTTACAATTATTATTCAAGTCATTTAACTGTCACTGACCTTCGAATATGTGAATACTGCATATTCATCGCATTATCTTATTAGATTACAGATTAAGCATGTGCTATACAATGCGAACTCTCTATTTGATTTGTTATACCAAACCCTCTTCTCACATTACGTCATCTAACCAAGACTTCTTCTTCTTCTTGACTGACACCGCTTACGCGGTTATAGCTGAGTCCACAACAGCGCGCCATTTATTCCTCGCTTTGGCAGTTTGGAGCCAATTGGTTACACCAAGTGAAGCCAGGTCCATCTCCACCTGGTTCTTCCATCGAAGTGGAGGTCTGCCTCTTTCTCGGCTTCCACCAGCGGGTACCATCGAACACTTTCAGAGCTGGGGCACTTTCGTCCATTCGAACAACATGACCTAGCCAGCGTAGCCGCTGACTTTTTATTCGCTGGACTATGTATATGGCGTCGAATAATACATATAGCTCATCGTTCATTCGTCTGCGGTATTCGCAGATCATAAATCTTTCGCAAAACCTTTCTCTCGAAAACTCCTAGTGCCGTCTCATCGGATGTTTCCATTGTCCACGCTGCTGCACCATAAAGTAGGACGGGAATGATGAACGACTTGTAGAGTTTAGTTTTTGTTCGTTTAGTTTTGCACCTGTTGACAAGAGTGATGCTGCGTTGGATTTCAAGGCTGACATTATTATCGGTGTTGATGCTGGTGCCTAGGTATACGAAATTATCTACAACTTCAAAGTTATGACTGTCAACAGCGACGTGGGAGCCAAGACTGTTTGTTTGATGGCAAAAGACAAGACTACATATCCATTTATCTGATATGATTTTTTATTTGATCCGTTTTAAGCTTTATCCTCCTAGAAAGAGCTTGGCTGCTAGTAAAGATACCGTCTTAGCGTCTCTTCTTTTCGGAGCTCTCATTTGATTGACTCCCAATCACTGCAAAGAAAGTCTCCGGTCCAATCGACCTCGCTACCTTATCCATAGCGTCAGTTATCACCCTACGCTGACTCCAGGAAAAAACAGCAAAAGTAGGAATTAGCTTTGGCAAAGCCAAATTTGATACAAATCACTGTCTTAATGTTGTCTTAGTGCTTTTTCCTTTTTTAGACCCCTATACGTAATATATAGACCTTTCTTCCGAACTAATTCACAACAATTTCGTATGTATCGGTATATAATTGGGATAAAACTTATCATGTGGAACCAAACATCCCTCTAGACTCTACCTACCGATCCTATAAATTTAAAACTCTGTTTTTTTTATTCCTCTATAGGTCTTCATGAAAAATATCTCAAAAACTAAATTAGAATTAAATTAGAAATTTATCCTTAATGGCTTTAATAATTAGAAATATTTGCCACTTCCTTATACGAGATACTTTATTAGTCATATATTTGTAAAAGTACCACATATCGATATATGTATCTCTAAACATTACCACTAAAACTCACCAGTAACCGCTCTCATATCAACCAGTTCACCTTCTTGACTATTTATATATACAATTTTTTATTTCTTCACCAAATTTAATTTGTTATAATTACCACAATGGTGTTGCTAAATAAACTCATTAGCTTTTGCATTCCAATTCTGTTGCTGCTACACGCTCACCAGGTTTCTAGCCAAGAAAAAGGAAACAATTATCCATAATTGTCTAGTAATTAGTTGAGAAACACACGCAGCCGTATGTTTGCACAATGTACGACATTAAATTGAGTTTACACTTTGGCAAAAAAAATGCTTAAATTGCGCGCAATGCGCCAATGAGAATGGCCATCAAGCGCAAATTAACAGCAGCAGCTTTTCAGCGGTTTAGAGCTGCGGGCCAAAATTAGAAACTACAATGTTACCTTGACACCGCTGGCGCGTTGTGGACTCGTAATTTTTTTTATAAACGCATTTAAACTAACTTGTTATAGAAAAATACATGGTTTTAATACAATTATACGAGTGTGAATTACCTTTTTGCACTAGTAGGCTTTTCTACCTTTTATATTAACTAGATTTTACGCTTGCCACAAAATGTAAACTCGTTGTGTTTCTTTTTTGTTGTACTGTTGACCCACATACCAAATTTTTGATATAAAGTTGATTCTCTGAAATCATTTGGTCTTTTAATAGGGTTATATTCAAGGTGTTGGGGTTATCAGTGTTTGATTTGAAGTGGACAAAGCCAACAATTGACAGGTTGGAACATCTATTATAAAATCCTTGCCCTGAACATCCGAGATTTCACGATAAAACAGTTGATATAAAAGTAAAAACAAGATGAAAAAGTTCATATATATGCTTAAAACATTGCGTGGAGCGCTGTTATCCATAAATAGAGCGACTGCTGTTGATTTTTACTCCAAAGTGGTTAGAAAATAATTCTACCAGCTTTAAAAGAGATACTCGACGGAGAACTTATCCTACAGTACCTCGAACAAATTGTTTTAGATCATCATAAGAACCGTTTCCATCTCTGTGGGATCCAAACCAATATCCCCGTCAAAAAAGCTGGAAGCCGTTCCAAAGTTCCTATGACAGAATTTCCGAATAATTTCTCGAAACTTGGGTGCCATGCGTTAAGCTGAAATAAACACTGTGATGAAGAGATTTGCCTTCAAGAAGAAACTGTAGAAGAGATTACACATTCGAGAGGTTGTCACATTAATTTATATACCTAGACGGGTCCAAAAGGGATATTGAGTTGGAGTTCTATTTTTCTTATTTTCTTATTTTTTTTTTAACTCTGTCATTAAAGAACTCTTCCAAGCCGAAGAACTGCTCAGGTACTCAATCTTGTGAAGTAGAGTAGACTACATTTAGAAAAGCATGAAATTATATAATTTGAGTTTGGATAAGGGATAGTGTATCTTTTAAGGAATCTTAGAGTCTTTTCGCATAGGAGCTAATTGATCAATTAAACGGCCTTTGCTCGATTACAGCGCTGATTTATATCGATTCACCATACAAAATAAAAATCACATATTCCACATTAATTTTGAATTGAATTTTAATTGAGTTGAAAATGAAATGCAACTCTGCGAAATGGCAGTAATACTACGGTAGACGGACGGTAAATGGAATTAATGGCTATGGTTATTGAGAAAATAGGAATCAGCTGTTGAAACTTACCAACTTCTTATGAAAAGCTTAAATAAAAATGAATAACAGTTGAACGATTATTGAGTAGCCGGCAGTGAGAATGGCAAAAACTGATTTGTCAATTAAAATTTTAATTGATTAATTAATTTGGCTGTGTGAAAGGCTATTAGACGAGCACGGTATCTTCTCGGAATCAGCATGAGAGATGTTTTTCAAATATAAGAAATTATTTAGCCAGTAGACTAGAATATTTTACAAAAATAAGAATATGCGAAAAGAAGACTAAATTTTTTTTGGGAAAACACGATCGTTAATATTAAGACTATTAGGTTTTGAAGTCTAATTTTTGACTGAGTTGGAGCACTCTCTCAGTCGCTCTGTTCTCATATTTCATTAAACTTCAGAATAATGTCTCCAGTTTTGTTTCAGTTGTTATTTGCCCGAAAAGACAGATCTCTATCTTTGAACATCCTTCATATTGCTCTGACTTGTATACCATGTATTTAGGGTCGCTACTGTGCTACTGTGTGCACCAAAAGTAGTAAGGCAGCTAAAAAAATTGAACAAAAATTGCACAGATTGTTGAATAAACTTTCATATGCGCACATATTTCTTATAAATAATTATCAAAAACTCTAAAATATATTAAAAACGTGCGACATATATAGCTTCTTACTAGAGAAGCCACTTCATAACTTCTGTTTGTTGAAAGTAAAGTGCAACACATTTAAAAAAATCAGCCTCTGTGCATTGTGGCAACAGCTGCACTCTCTGTTGCACATTTAACTAGCAGCCAACGCGTAATAACTTTGCTGTCATAACGGCAGCGGTCAGTCAGTCAGGCAGCCAGTTAGTCAGCAGTCAGTAGTCAGTGTGTGTGCGACAGTGAGTCAGTCATTTTTTATGATGCAAGCTTTGGTTTTGTTCGTCGCCTTAAAATGCATTTATTACACGAGTTTTTAATCATGTGCAACACACACGTTTTACAACACGCAAGGGTGTTGCCACTGTGACATGCACGCGTGCATGGACACGCATACAAAGGAGTAAGCGTTAAGTAACCTGTTCAGGCAAAAAAAGTCTTCCTAACACATACACGCAAACACATGCGTGCATCAAGCAACAAAGTGCTGTATGAACTTGCCACATCATGCAATAAACGGCGTTGACCATTTTGTCTTTTTACGACCTCGTTGTGGCTGGTCGTAGTGACTGAGTGTGAGTGTGTGTGTCTTTCGCTCTTTTTTCTCTCGCACTACTCACTCACCTACTGCAGTGTGTAAGCTGCCTGCTGCCTCACATACTCCTTTTAACATTATTAATTAAATGTTGGCGGCGGTTTGTTGCCTTTTTATTGTTGTTGTAGTCCTGATGTGGTTGTTGTTTTTTTGTTGTCGTTGTTATTTCGCGGATACGTTTATGGTTTTTTTCTGCGCGCATAAAATTGCCATTAAGCGCGCAAATTCTATGTTGTAAGCAGATATTTGCGCTCACGTGCTCTCGTATATGTGTCGCCATATACTTTTTATGTGTGAGTGTATGTATATATGAATTTATGTGTGGATATATATGTATGTTTATATGTATATATGAATGTGTGTGTCCTTTTAATTGTCAACACAGGTCGCATAGCGTATGGCTCATATGAGTAAAAGAGAGTAGCTTGTAATTAACAACGCTGTTTGGGGGGCGTTTATTGACAGTTCCATTAAAAATGACAAATTTCTCACACACATGCACACACACTCATGGAGACTTACCTAGTTACAATGTTGTCGCTATTATTATGGACTTACTGTGCGCTATAAAATACTATACATGAAATGTGTCAGGCTTGTTAACAGCAAATGGCTCTGGCGACACCATTTTTTACACCCGGTAATTATTTTGGTGTAAGAGAAAAAAGATCAGAAAAATACCGTAATAGCTTTGTGGCTAATTAGCTAATTATAAGTAAAAGTTAATTGATCCTAGGTACTAATATGAAGGAAAGCTTGGCTTTAAAAGTATTAAGGCTCAAATGAGTTTTTTGAATTAAGGATGCCATACATGATCTCTATAGAGGATTTTGCTAGATAGTAAGTTTTCTCGTCTTGATCGAAGACTTAGTTAGTTGCTGAGTTCTAATTTAGACTATTATAAGGGGGTTAAAAGCCCCAATTTTTTTCATGTAGTCCTTATTTGGGTGGATAGACAAATTTTCAAATTGATGTTTTGATACAAAAAGGGTTAAGCTTCAGAATTACCTTATTTGCAAAGAGCATCTACGTTTGATGGTGATTTTAGGAACTCTTTCTATCTAATTTAATCTAAGTAATATAGGGATAATAATCCAAATAAGACATACTTGTAAAGTACGTATGAGTTTAGCCATATATCAAATTTTTTCACTATTCTGGTTAGTCATGGTTTCATGATCCTTAAATCTACTTTACGAAAAAAACGATAATTCGATTTTAAACTACTCTAATAGCATTTTCGCACAGCCAAAATAGTTGATCAATTAAAATTTTAATTGGGCAACAAGTTTTTGCCTTTCGCACTGCCGGCTACTCGATTAACGATCAGCTGTTATTAATTTTTCTTTTTTGCTTTTCATTGTAGTTGGTACGTTGAATCAGCTGATTGCTATTTTATCAATAAACAGAGCCGAGTTTACAGCGTGGACAACAACTCGTAGCACTGCATTGCATTTTCAACTCAATTTGTATTCGATTAAAAATTAATGTTGTAACATTATAAGATTTTAATCACTTTCTTCTTTTGTATGGTAAATCGATCTAAATCAGCGCTTTAATTGTGCATAGACCCGTTAATTGATCAATTGTGCGAAGAGGCTACAAACAACTTAATAAAATCTTTATTAAAAAATGATCTTGATATTAGTAGTGATAGAATAGTTTATAGTCTTCAGAGAACATGCCTATCTATCTATATCTCAAGCAGAATGAAGCAACAGCCTCTTTTAAAGCTGATTTTCGTTGAAGCATCGTCTATTGCCTAATAAAACATTTAATTGTACCATAAAGTGTATTTTCCGATGGTGTTGAGTTGTGATGTGTATCCTCTCTCATATTACTACATCTATCTTAATGTTAAGTTAGCGATGTAGTTAGAATAAACCAGGTTAATAGCCTTTTCACACAGCCAAATTAATTGATCAATTAAGAATTGGACTGAGAAACCCGTTTTTGCCATTCACACTGCCGGCTTCTTGGTAATCGATCGAGCGTTTATACATTTTTGTTTTTGTTTTTCTTAAGAAGTTGGTAAGTTTCATTTCAGCTGATTACTATTTTTTACTTATTTCCAGCAGCGACATCTACCGTCGTGTTGCGTGAACAACCACTCGCAGACAAAGGACGTATATATAATTACAAATATTGTCTTTGTAGCAGACTTGCATTTCATTTTCAAGTCGATTAAAACTCATTAAAAATTAATGTAGAAAATTGAGATTTTTATTTTGTATAGTAAATTGATCTCAATCAACGTTAATCGAGTAAAGGCCTGTTAGTTTATCAATTAGCTCCTGTGTGAAAGGCTATGAAATTGTGATTTATTGTATTTAAAATGTTGCTATATGAAGCTGAGAAGTGTTTACTGGTTTACAGAAAAATTTGTTTACGATATATATCTTATTTTTTTTTATAATTGCTCAATTAATTCTTCGAAGTGTAATTTTTATGATATGACGACCATAAAAATAATTTTACATGTCACTTGGTAGAGTAGTAAATCCGCTCAATTAACTTAAAACGATGTGTAATTTTTGATGAAATGAGCTTCTGTAATGCATTACAGATATTTATAGACATGCATTAAACTATTACATAATAATTTACATGGCTCATAAATATTGTGACAGCAGCTTAATTTACATGTATATTAAAAGTTTTAAAAAATTAAAAAAAATATATATTGTTATAGTCTCACCTCTTCTGATATATCATAGTAAAATAAATAGTTTATAATTTTTTTTTATAAAAAAGTATATTTGGTCTCATTTATCGATGTCTCTCAGTGGCACGCGTGTCTGCTAGTGTTGTGCTACTTTTACGACATACTGTCGTCTATCATCCTTTACATGTCTACTTTTATATATTCTAATATCGCCCAAGCAGCTCCACAAATTACTTGCCGCCAACGAGGACATAAAGTAGACATCAACACTATTGAGAAAAGAAAAACAAAAAAGGAAGAGAAAATGGCAAAAAAAGTGTATGGAAAACATAATGAGAAATAAAAAAGAAAAATTTTAGACAAGCACATACAATTTCTGGAGAACTCATATAGGTGAGTTTTATGGAAAAAAAATATAAGAAATAAGAACTAAAATGTCTAGTTTACATATATGTAGAAAAGAAAAACAATAAAATTGTATGCCAAAACAGTGCGTAACGGCGGCAGCAGACAAGCATCATGACCAATTTCAGCAGTAGCTTGAGGTAGCAGACTGCAAGCTACTATGTAGATTCTATAAGACACAGGTACCATATTCATGGTTCGTTCTCCGCGTGTACGTGTGAGTTTATGTGACTTGTCACTTTTAATACATAAGCAGATTGTGCGAAATTATTTATGTTCTGTGGTTGATATAGAACTTTGCTTCCATACTCCTCAAGCTCTCAACTCAAATATATATATATATGTGAGTGTACTAGTTTTATCACAAATTTGTATGTTTCGGTGTTTGTTTTCACGTATTTTGTTTAGTTTTTGGTTACGCACGTACCAGCTGTTAGACATTTACGTGCCTTGAGCCGACACTTCTTGCTTAAGCCAAGATTTGTTGCGATTTTATGTGCCGCGCAACTACTTTTTCATTCTTATGTACAATAGAGAAGTGAGTTTTTTGCTTGTTTATTGTGGTGAGTTTGGGTTTATTTTTTCAGCCACTGATTATATTTAATATGAAATTATTGCAGGTTGTCGCTTCGCGTGCACATTAGTGTGGTGTTAGGCATGTCTTCATCTGTGGCCGAACGTGGCTAATCCGTACATGAAGCTGAAGTAATGAAGATAACCTAGTTTTTATGAAAAAAAAAAAAAAACGAAAAATAATAATAATAATAAGAGATGGAAGGGAAAATATATTAAAGAGAGTCTTGTGATATAAATTAAATATATTCATAAATATTTTTTTGTCAGAAAAATTTAACTAAATTTATAAATAAGTTTTCAGTATTTTGATTTCTCCGGTCGGTTAGAGTCCAGAAATCACAAAATCTTTGAATATTTCGAACCAAATTAATTCGTTTTTAATCCAAAGTTGGCTTGCAGAAAAAAACATTTATATCTAAAACTTAATTAATTTTATATATGCTGAACTATTCGACTTTAGATCACTCTAGACCATTAATTTGTTATCTATTATTTCACTAAATTTCGATTTTTTTCTTTGACGAACTAATAATTTTTACTTAATACCGTAAGCTTGATATTATCACTAGATTGATTCCATGAATTATCTCTAACATATATCGACCTATAAAAACTATAGATTAAACCAATTCAAACAACTTTTAGAGGAAACATTATCAAAAAACTACCAGACGAACGGTCATGAATGTCTAGAACTCACTTCTGAACACTACTCAAGCCTGTTTACCTTCTATTATCTCCAAACTGACAAAAGTCCTTGCTGACTAACTATAGCATTTGCCGCTTCACAAAGGACTGGCTTTAGCTGTCGAAGTGAGATCTCTTGTGAAACAGGAGATCGCCCACTCTAACCTAACTTAACCTAACCTAACTATAGAAATTAAAATCTCACGTCAAATTTCTCAGTTTGTTCCTCAAATTTACTTCTTATAATAGTTCTGGAAATTTATCATGAAAAATATTTAAAATTAATAAATTAAGTAGAAAATTCACTAAAAAGACGTTTTATGTTTCGTTTTCATACGACTAAAGACATGAAAACATCTCTGTTGAATGAATTTAGGCCCTGAAACAATATCATTTATGTGTCAATATCAGAGACCTACAGTGCGATATTTTTTGTTTAGTTTTTTTTTGTTATAAAAATTCAAGTTTTTATAACGCATCATACCCCTTTTTTGGTCGTTTTCATAGGTCCTCAGTTCTCGTCTGGTATGAATAATCCTGAAATCTATAGTTTGTGAGTCCATAATGATTTTATCGACTTCTTCATTAATACGTTCTATTGAAAAAAAACAGCCAAAGAGAATTTTTTCCTTCACGACCCTTTAATACATCCACAGTCATCGTCATAACTTAGGTCATCCGATAGGTGGTGCTGGAGTCAAGATATTTTTTAAGACATCTGATTTATGAGTCGATGTCATATAAATGATCGAGAGTTGGATCACTCGATCTGATTTTTAACGTACTATTCAATAGTTTTGTAATGCAATTCATGATATTTGATGTAATACGAGAGTCCATCGGATATAGTACTTATAAAGTAAAATGTGAACTGCAGTTTTGTCTCGGTTAGAACTTGTTTTTGATTGATTATCTCATGCCTTTCCTATGTGATCTTTTACAAAAGTGAGAGTTTATTAAATTGACAGCAAACGTACCCAAATCTAGAACGAACTTTGAGCGACCCCATCATTGTTGACAAGCTTTCAATATAAACTATAAATAAGATAGTTCTTAAAATAGCAACAAGCTATCAAAAATAACTGTACAACAAATATAAATATAAAGTTAACCATGAAAACGATTCACAAGAGAGTCAATCACCAATTGATGTGGGCAAACGCGAAATGTCATAATAATGCACTACTGAACATAGAAACGTGGTTGGGAAATGATGGTGATATTTGTATGAAGAGGGATATATGTGTGGAGATCACCACTCCACACTAATTATAATAATTTATCATAATAATTTATTTGTACTGTACATAATTATTTATTCGTACTTTACTTCTTAAGTTCCCCATTACATGTATTTTCTCATAAAACTTAACGAATGTAACAATGTAAGGATGTTAAAGCATAAGCATAGAAATAAAGCACAGTTCGTCAGAGGTTAGCAAACCGATTGCACGCGTTCCTTTAATTCGCTATCGCCAACGACTACAACAACGTCTAGTACCGCATCACCACCAAATTGGTGTCAGAATTTTTAAAGTTTTATTAATTTTTTCAACCTTCGCCCACATAAAATGGACAATGGATTCCAACCGATGGAAATTGTGACCGCACCTGTCAGCGATGAAATGCCAGCAGGCCCAGAAGCACTCACACAATATAGAAGCAGCTGGAGCGCTAGTGACACCCAACCTCAAAATCAAGGTCATACGGTCATACATTTAGAAGCAGCAAGTGAAGCTTCGCGTCAGTCGAAGCCAGCGCAGACAGAGGGCAGTGAAGTACCGCTTGCTCATCAATGCATTCAATTTGCACCGCTTCAACGGTATTCTGCACATGAAACACATGCACGAATTCCAATGCCTCGTATAACCCCTAATGATATGGATGCATGGTTCACATCGGTGGACTATTGGTTTAAGGCATGCAATATGAACAGCGATGCCCAACGTTACTACCATGTGATGGCTACCTTAGATCCTCTGACGTTACCAACAATTAGCCAGATCAGCAGAAATGCGGAAAATGCACAACGAATTATAAGCTCAGGAATTGGCATGTATGACTTTCTCAAGAGCGAACTGTTAAAGTACTTTGGTGAAAGTTATCAACGAAAAACACAACGCTTATTGGAGGAGATGGTACTAGACGATCAACGCCCGAGTCAACTGTTTAACGCCATGAGACGAGTGGCCGGAAATTCTTTTTCGGAAGAAACTCTTCGAGCCATGTGGATCCAACGCCTACCGGAACTAATACGAGCATCTGTAATTGCACGCGATGGTACGATAGATGTCCAAATTGCAGTTGCTGACGCAATTATGGAGACATTAACCCAGCGTCAAATTTGTTCATCATCGGAACAACAATCTAGTGCATCAGCTCAGACTCAACAGGCATCGATAGCTCAACTAACGCATACGATTCACGAACTTCAACGCAAATTTAATAATTTACAAACACGACAACGCAGTCGCTCACGCACCAGTCGCAGATTTCCTCGACGACGTAGTCATTCGAGTGACCGAAGGTCTACCTCACGCAATCCGAACGAATGTTGGTACCACCAAACTTTTGGAGACGCAGCCAACCGATGCCGTAGCCCGTGTCTACGTCGCCAGCACAACGCTGGACAAAATACCAACACTCATCATGATTGACTAGACGTTTCAGTCAGCGATGTAGATGTCAATCGCCTCAACGCTGAAATCAATCAACTTTTCATCAAGGACCGTTCATCAAACGTTAAATATCTCATAGACACCGGTGCCGATTACAGTGTTCTTCCAAACAACAGTTTCAATTCTATTCGTCCAACAAATGTCACGTTATACGCAGCCAACGGTACTCCAATTAAGACTTACGGTTTAATACGACAACACGTGGATCTTGGTCTTCGTCGCAAATTCACGTGGAACTTCATGGTTGCAGATGTTAATACATCAATTATAGGCAGTGATTTTATTCGTCACTACGACTTAATCATCGATCTTAAACGCAAACAAATTAATCGACAATAAAACGAAACTCGAAGCGCCGTGCACTATTCACACCGAGTTGAATATGCAGATTAAGGCTTTCGACGTAAAGTTTCCATTCGTAAAATTACTCGAACCACAAAAAGCTCGACCACAAAAAACGTCATTATTTCAATCGATTGCCTCAAACCAAGTCGTAACCTAGCTAAGTCGTAACCTAGCTAATAATTCTAGCAAGACATCAAATCTTCTAGTCGTGATACAAGTCGATTCACAAAAATCTAGAAGGGGGGTAATGTGGAGATCACCACTCCACACTAATTATAATAATTTATCATAATAATTTATTTGTACTGTACATAATTATTTATTCGTACTTTACTTCTTAAGTTCCCCATTACATGTATTTTCTCCTAAAACTTAACGAATGTAACAATGTAAGGATGTTAAAGCATAAGCATAGAAATAAAGCACAGTTCGTCAGAGGTTAGCAAACCGATTGCACGCGTTCCTTTAATTCGCTAGCGCCAACGACTACAACAACGTCTAGTACCGCATCACCACCAAATATGTACATATGTGTGGTATATATAAAATTTTGTTTATATAGATATACATTTCTGTATATATTTTTGGTGCAGATGTCATGTGCTATTATTGGAATTTTCCTATTGCCAGGACGACAGTAAAAAAATATATATTGACAGCACAACAAGAAAGTTTGGCGAAGACGTGGCATACAAAATAGAAGTAAGCAAGTAGGCGGTAGGGTTACACCAAAATAACGAAAACAACAACAACAACAAATAAGTCGTTTAAGAGCAACAATAAAATACTACTATTGACAGCAAAGCAGGGACGACAAATAAAAATATAAGTCAACACATTACAACACCAACGAATGGTTAAAGCTATTACGTAGTAGACATATGAAGATACTTGTTTTTGTCGATAAGTGTGTTTAGTTGTTTATAGGTATATAGGTGTATGCTTGTGTTTGTATGTTTGTATGTGTCACTTAGGAAAAGACACGAACTCTTATGTTGTTAAGAAAGTTCGACAAAATATTGGCAACATTATCAAATTGTTGTGTAAGTGTTGTTGTTGTTGTAAAACGAAAATTGAGCGCTGAAAAACCAAACCCATTAAATAGCAAGAAAAATACGACACGCACACACACACACACGCATAAACAACAATTGACAGAAGTTGTTGAAAATACAGTTATAGCTGTGTTGTTGTTTATTATATGTATGTGTATATAGAAATATAAGTGCCACAACAGCAACAACAACAGCCAAGTGATGGCAAAACAAGCATTTCAAATAATAGCAAAAGCAGCAAATATGGCATAGAATAGCAAACAGACACAACAACAATGCGGTAAGTGGGCGCAAAAACATTGCTATATACAAGAGTATATATATACAAATGTATGTATGTATGTATACATGTATGTGAGTGTGTTTATATAAATATTTACAAATAAATAAATATCTACACTCGCGCTCACTCACATATTAACAAAAGTAACGACGCAAAAGTAAAGAAGTTATAAACAATCGGAGCACAACTGCTTTCTTACAACAACAATAGCTACAAATACAACAATAGCCACAACAACTACAATATCGAAATTCACGTCCTTAGTGTTGAAGCTGCGCTTTCAATGGAATTTTGAGTGGCGTGCAATCTCACTGGGGAGAGCAGTTGGAAATGCATTTAAGTGTCAAACATACACACATACATATAATATAAATATATATTAATGTATATATGAATGTATATGTGTATATATAGTGGTGTGTGGCAAACAAAAATATAAACTGAAAGTCAAACTAAACATTGAACAGACAATTTAAAGGCACATTAACAGCTCATTTCGTTTGTGCCGCCGGAAATAGGAAACAGTGCGCCCGCAATTCCTGGAAAGCGCAAATAGGCAATAAATAAGCGCGCACAAGCAAGAGAGGGTGGTGAAAATTCGACTAAAGAAAACTGAGTAGGCGTGCACAGGGTTGCTTAATTTAAGAATTCTTGGAATTCTTTTTAATAACTTATTTGGAATAGTGAACATGAGCACAAGCCTCATTGGAGCCGTTTTGGGTCGGTAATGAAGGCTCAAAGTATTAAATTTATTAAAAGGTGCTGAGTTGTTTGTTCTTACGCTATTTTGTAATTGGATTTAAGCATATATTTAGTAGAAATTAATATCAATTTTTAATAAAAAAATTTCTATAATTAATTCCATATTCAATTTCAACAAAAAATATTTAGAATTAATTTTTTATTTTTTTATTTTTTTATTATTTTTTATATGAATTTATATTATTTTTCATTGAGTTCATACAGTTAAAACTTCAATTATCACAAATTTAAAAGGAAAACTACATTTAAAGGAGCTTAAATCAAAAGCTTAAGAAGCTACTAATATTGCTAGAAAATTATATAAAAAGAAAATTGAAATATATACTCCATTTCATTGTCCTTTTTTGTCAAAACAATCAGTGATTCAATGTAAAAATCTGTAAAAAGTTAATTAAAATAATTTTTTTTTATATTACTTTTGCTCGCTTTCAATTTTTAAATTATTTCAAATAAAAAATTTTCTCAACAATAATATTTTCATATTTTTATTAATGGCGTACATCAACCATTTTCGTGTCAAATTTGTTGCTGTCATAAAATGAATTATGATTTGTCGAATTTTAATGGTATTTTGTCATGAAATCTTCGACTTTTAGAACTTTGCGCTTTTGTTGGCAGTTTTAATTGAGTTGCTTGCTCACTCACCGACTGAGCAAACGAATTTAGTGCACAATGAACGAAAGAGGTGAGTAACTTGTCGGTGAAAAGAAAATTAAAAAAAATATAAAATATATTTTTGTACCTCGTATATACATACATACTACCTCCCTCACAGCGCTTGATATAAATATTTTAGTGTAGCTTTGCATGTGATGGCGCAGTTTTTCTAGTGTTTGCATTTTGTTAGTAGCTTCCTGCTACCGGAAAGTTCACTTAATGGTGATTTGTATACAAATAATGTGGATATGTATGTAGATGAGCCGATACACTTAAGCACGCAGGCTACAGACTTTTTTATGCTTTTTTTTATAAAAAATTGTTTAATACAATAGCGAAATATAATTTGGTAAATAAAAAATATTAACACTTTTTTCCTGTACTAGTTATATAGCTTAATTAAACCTCTTTGTTTACTAAATTTCGCCAAATATGTTTCATTAATGTAGCTTAATGGTATCATTTACTCGTATTAAAAATTTAAAAAAAAAATGTTTTTTTTTATAACTAATATTGATTTAACATATTTTTCCAACTCGACAATATTTAAGTTAAATAACAAATGAGCGGATTTAATTAATTTATTGCTTTCATCCGGACATTTTATTCTCCATCTGTTTTTTGCATTCTCTATTGATATTTTGCTAATTTATTTCCGAATCAAGTGTGCAAAAAAAGCTTGTTCATATGTTAAACAGGAAAAACATTTTACTAATGTGACATATTGTATTATAAATACAACTTTAATAAAAAAAATCGTTTAGCACCATCTACCGGATTTATTTCATATTAGCCATATAAAATACAATATAATTTTCAACTAACTATTATTTAAAATAATATATGATTTCTATTCTTCTTCACATGGTTCAAGCAGCTCACGACTTCCGGTTTTAGACCAAGTATCCTCTGGGTAGCCAACAAACACCCGTTTGGAGGCGAGCCAAAGTGAGAAGACGAACCCGCTTTGCGGTTGTGCGTAGGGTTTAGGACCCACCACATAAAAACGAAGTACCAATGAAAAATCTACGAAAGCCTCGAATGAGAAACCCCACTTTCATACATATGATTTCAAAAGTACCTACAAACCCGCGCCATCTAGCGAAATTTTGTTTATAAAAAACGGAATTATGCAGGTGCTATTGAAACCATGGTACCCTGAACCCTCTTCCGAATAAACATGATTTTAAAATAATGTTTTTCGTTGAAGCTGTTTTGAGTAAATAATAAATGAGCCTTGAATATAGCTACTGTAGCTTAAGGTCTAAATAGTCTACAAAGCCTCAAATTATCTATAGTGAAAGCTATCAGTTATTATGATATTTCCTCATACTCTAAATCAGAGCTCCACCTAGCGGATTGCGTACTTTTACTAAGTTAATTTTTACTTAATGGGTTCTCTAAAATTTCTAGATAATTTTGACTTTCACTGAAAGTATATGATATGCCCTTATACAAACTTGAATAATATCAATGTCCATCGATTATTTTTCAGTACGAATATTAATGAAACTTTGTTCAATATGGAGCTTTACTTACAAGGTCTGTAGGCTTTAGTGCTGGTGTCCTTTTTTGAACTTTTTTTCGATAAACTGGTAGATATTGATATCATAAATCTATTCGAAAGCCCTAACTTGAGAACTCGTTAAAATTTGTTGAGGTAAAACTCTTCGATCAAGGGAAAAATATTCGTTATATTATATATCAACACATGCGCCACCTACCGGAGGTAATTTGTAACTGCAGGAAAGCTCTGAATTTCGAAGTAATTCAAGATCGCAAAGCTATCATTGCTATTTTGCTATCAAATGAGAACATTTTCACTACTGATTTACATTTTTTTCTCACAATCCTGTTTAAAAAATACCAAAAAAAGGAAATTTAATCAGCCTCTCGCTCACTTTAAACACTTAATCAGTGATAAAAAAAAACATAAATAAATTTTCCCACTTTTAATCATTTGCTGCAGATATATCCTGTTTAATTTGACATTACCGCCGTCATGTGTATGTCTACAGTGTGTGCCCTTTATTGTCACTTATGCAACATGTGCCACAATTTTTATGCGTAAATAATAAATGTAAATATTTATTTATAATTCATGACACTCGGAAAGCGTTAACACGCACAAAATAGCAGCAGCATAAGTGGCGTTATGAAGAACATACTGGCAAACTCACACACATAATTGCGAGCAAAATAAATATGAATGAAAAAATATGCAATTTGCTATATATTAATGAAAAGAAAGGAAAAAAACAATATTTTTCAACATTAAATAAAGGAGCGAAAAAAAAAATTAATTCCAAAAGCAAATGCCACTAGGCATTATGTGCTTGTGTGAAATGTGTGCAAGAATATGCATCATAAATTTGAAACAGCAACAAAAGCAAAAGGCAGCTTTGCATTGATGTTGTAAAATTAAAATTAAAACAAAAATTAAAATTAAATGAAAATTGCAAAATTTATGTGTGGCGGCAGGCTCTATATCACATAGCCAAACACACAAATGCAGTCAAAATCGGAAAAAATAATAATTTTTGTTTGTATGCATTATATGCGTTTTATGCCTTCGTGCGGGTGCATATTTTATCGTTGCGCTCTTTTTTTTTTACATTTTGTCACATTGTTGTTATGAGCATAAATAAATACAATTATAATTAATTGCTATGTAATTAAAATCTACTTTCATTTCCTGTGATGCGTTTTTTATTATTTGCCAGTGGCTCCTGATGTTGAGCTTTCCAGCTGCGTTTTATCACAAAAGTGGCTTGCTCGATACGAGAATGGACAGATAAATTTGTGAATTTTTTTATTAAACAAAGATTTGTTTTGGCATTACCCATTTGCGGTACCAGGCTGGCTGAAAAGTTGCACCACCAATTTTTTTTATAAAATTGGACTTCATCTGGGTTGATATACCTTTCCCCTGTTTACACTAATCTTCCAACTTTTCGATACAAACTTTGCGTTATGATCTGTCTTCTGCTTCCAAAATCTTGGCACCACCTCTTCACCGTCGCTTTATCTTCTTTCAACGAGTTTTTTCTTGAGATCGGAGATCAAAGAGCTCCTAGATATTTATTTTATTTCAAGAAGGAGTAATCGCGTTTTTAGACAGCCAAATTAATTGATCAATTAAAATTTTTATTGAGAAACCCGTTTTTCCTTTTCGCACTGCTATTCGATAACCGATCAGCTGTTATACATTTTGGTTTTTGCTTATCATAAGAAGTTGGTAAGTTTCATCAGCTGATTAATATTTTTAGCAGCGACATCTACTGTAGCTTTTGTATAAAAAAAATTCAGCCAATCGCATACAAAGAACATATATCGTACGTCTTTGTCGCAGAGTTGCATTTGATTTTCAAGTCGATTAAGATTCAATTAAAAAAATAAATGTGTGGTAAATCGATAAGCGTTTAAATTGAGCAGCGGCCGGTTAATTGATCAATTAGCTCCTGTCTAAAAACGTTCGATAACGTTGAACCGATCTATTTCCGGTGGTAAAAAATAGTAAAGGGTCAAAAAACTTGAAAATTTATTTAAGTTCTATTTGAATTACTCCAAACCTGGATCTATAATCTATTAGTAAATCATAGAAAACTGATTGAAAGCTTCGGACAAAATGTCAATACTGCTTCGTAACGAAATACAGCCCTGGGAGTATATTGAACATAATATCGTAATAATATACCAAACAAGTCAGTTAATTTCCTTTTGAAGTTCGTATATTATATCTTTTAAGATCGGGTATCTTCATAATATATTTGGCCGATCCCGGTTATGTCCGTCTACAGTTATCTGTTTTATTTCTTCAAGAATGGTGACTTATTCAGCAAGCTTTCTAACTCAATATCATGTAAGATCTTACGGAATGACTAGAATATACAGTTACAACTTTAGAAGACCTTTAGAAGGAGAAAATTTCTGGATCCTCATGGATGATTCTACAATATACTCGTATGAGCTGAAGTATAGTATTTTGTAAATAAATCTTATGGAATCACGAATGCGAATAAAACTTCAGTTTCAAAGGTCATGCCACATAGATCACCGACTATCATTCGATCAATTCTTCGGGTTTTCTAAATGTTCAATATTCTTTAAATGACCTCCAAAGTTCGACTATTCAATTGGACCGAAATTTAGTTCCCCGTACAGTTAGGATCACTGATACATAACTTTCTCTCTTCCACAAAAATAATTAAATTTCTAATATGACTTCGTATATTCGACTATATACAACTACATCTCTCGCAAATTTAACATACCTGCACTACCATATTAAATATTTAATTACTTTGTGCAAATTATTTAAATAATAAATGGGAACAGTGACCGTTAGAAATGACCCGCGGCCAATGAACTGCACCTAGACATATGTACGTGTTACGTTTGCGTTCACATAGAGCAACGCAACGAGCCAACACGTTTCAAACAATAGCGAAGAAATGCGAAACAAAAAGAACACTGAAGGATGCAGGCAAATGCAGGAAACGGAAAGGATTACCGCGAGCCAAAGTGTAAAGCATATGAGCTGCCTTGCGGCACACAGTGAGCAGCAGCAGCAGCGCGCGTCAGCCACAAAAGTCAGCGTTGGTGTCAGCAACAGCTGCGGGCGTGGCTGGCGACGGTTGGCGTTGGCAACGCGCTGCTGGAGCGGGTGTTGCGCTGTCGCCAACGGTGTTTAAAGCACCTAACAGGGTGAGTGAGGGGACGTGGCTTGAGGCTGAGCGCTGATGCTGACTGTTGGCGCGTCGCACGCTGTTGATTAGCAAATTTCGCTACAAACTATTATACTCTTCTTGGATATATATATATTGTGTATATATGTCTGTAAACCTCATACATTCCTGCTGCTCTGCATATAAATACCCATAAGTGTTGAAAGAACTGCAGTCAAAGCGAAAACTTAGACGCTCAACACAATGGCAACGCACAACAATTCCTCAGCTGCAGATATTAAAAGTGTAGAAAATGGCAAAAACAAAGGCAAACAATGCACAAACAATTGCTAAACAAGGTGACACCGGCGAGAGAGTGAGGATGAGCGCATGCTGTGGATATTGTTGCCGGCACAATAATAACAATGGCATATTGTTGGCGTAAATGAAGGAACTAGCTTTTATAACAACAACAACAACAACAACAACAATATCAATATTTGCTAGCTTTGTTGGAAAAAAGAATGGGAAAAACATTAGCATAACGCAAACACCGCGCCCGGTAAAAGGCAACAAAGGCAAAATATTAGCTAACAGCCGAGCGAAATGCAACACTGGCTCACATAACAATAACAACAGCTTAGTGCAAATGTGGAATAAAAAACTGTAGAACACAATATAAAAACTTGGCTAACGGAAAGGTAATAGACAGATGCAACAATGCGGACGCTAGCAAAAACAGCGCTACAACAGCAAACATACATATGAGCGAGTAGAATTCAACAACAATGCATGTGAAATAATGAAAAAAATGGTTACGGTATATATAAATAATACTCGCCGGCAAATTAGAAAGCCAGGCTGGGTTGTGTAGGAAGCCGTCACCGTTTGCTGTTATTCATGGAAGCCTTGCCAATGACGGTAACTGTTGAGGTGCTGCGGCAGCCAAGTGCTCGGGATTCACAAAAAAAAAGTTGGCTGGCTGGAAACAATTGTGGCAGTAAATCGAACATTTTTAGAATTCAGTATGTAATTGTGAGCATAGAAATCGATTGCTTTAATTTATGTTCGATTTTGAAATATTTAAAAATTTATAAAAAAAATTCTGGGTTTAAGAGTCGGTAAAATGAATGACAGCATTCTAAAGATGAAAATATTTTGCTTAAAACGAGGGACAAATTTGGCAAGATCTGGAGATAGAAACTGATATTTTAAGTTTTTTATATGAGGAATTAAGAATTTGAAGTCGTAGATAATTTCGTATACCTGGGAATCAGCATTAACACCGATAATAATGTCAGCCTTGAAATCCAGCACAGAATAACTCTTCCAACAGGTGCTACTTTGGACTGAGTAGACAATTGAACAGTAAAGTCCTCTCTCGACGAACCAAAATCAAGCTCTACAAGTCGCTTATCATTCCCGTCCTGCTTTACGGTGCAGAAGCTTGGACGATGTCAACATCAGATGAGACGACACTAGGAGTTTTCGAGAGGAAAATTTTGCGCAAGATTTACGGTCCTCAGAACATTGGCAACGGCGAATACCGCAGACGATGGAACGATGAGCTGTACGAGTTATACGACGCTGGCTAGGTCATGTTGTCCGAATGGACGAAAACACTCCAGATCTGAAAGTGTTCGATGCAGTACCCGCCGGAGGAGGCCGACGAAGGGGAAGGCCGCCACTCCGTTGGAGGGACCAGGTGGAGAGTGACCTGGTTACACTTGGAATCTCCAACTGGCGCCGAACAGCAAAGGAAAGAGAGGAGTGGTGCGCTCTCATCGATTCGGCTATAAACGGCTAAACGGTTCAACGCCAATTACATACATACATACAATTAAGGATTCTGTAAAAATCCACAATACCATTGACTAAACTTGGTCAACAGTTTCAATTTGACCTTTCCTCATATATGAAATCTCTGATAAAAAAATAATTGAAGTTGTCTTTGTCTTCCATAGTGGACAATTTTGGGAGATAAAAAAAGTTTAATTCTAATTACATTCAGAAAATTTTTTGAAAAATTTAGTATTTTGGCTTTGTTGGCCTATATGTCACTTAAGGTACTACTTTTCATGTAAAGGAAAGTTTGGTCTGCTTTTGTTCCACTTTTTATAGCATAGGTACAGAGACAAAGGAAGAAATCATCCGAAGAATGTTGATTTCTTATTCATAAATCTTCAATGATCCATTAGACGTCTAGACCATTGACTGATAAATGTAAAACTTCGGTTTTAGTTAACATTTTTACATAATACAGTCCTAAAAGCATGCAAAGGTTAAATAATGTAAGAAATATAGTCTACAATTAGGCTGTATTTTGAATTTAGCGAAGACACGCACTTTATGAGCTGTCAATAAAACTATCAG
This sequence comes from Zeugodacus tau, assembly GCA_031772095.1. NCBI lineage: Eukaryota > Metazoa > Arthropoda > Insecta > Diptera > Tephritidae > Zeugodacus > Zeugodacus tau. Next base: position 59,548,105 of record CM062650.1, on the reverse strand, counting down.
ACATGAAATTGTTAGAAAAATTCAATCTACTTCAATATTATTCTCGAAATTTTTCATTGATTGTTTTCGAAGGAGACTAATGTGTCAAAAATTTATATATAAATATATAACAATCATAGAAGACTAGTCTGTGATAATTTTTTTATATTTTACAACAAAACTCTTCCGTTCACATTATGTAAATAAAGTTTCAAATTCCAAAATAATTTTTTTTTTCAATTTACTCAGGTATTTAAAAAAAATTAAATTAAAGCTAATTGAAATAGTAAATTTTCCAAATTTAATTATAGTATTTTAGACTATAAATTTAATTATGAAATTAATTGAATATATTGCTATAGTAATTTTATTAAAATAATAACACTTTTCCTAGAAGTCAATATTTTTAAATTTCATTTTTCTTTAATAACCTTTACCAATAAACAATTAATTCCTTATTCTTTCGCTCAGTAATCCATTAAGGTTATTAAATATTGTTAACATTTTCAACTCGAAATATTTTCGCAGAAACACAAATGCGCTTAATTGAGGCGCATATTTCCAGGCTTATATTTTTCGCTTGCAGGAAATACGTTGGCAAATACCTTGCTAATTAATACCTTTAAATGGCAAAAATTCTCAAACAAATACAAAGCTTTTTTTCCAGGAAGACATTACAGAAGTTGAAAATCCAATTAATCTCTTAACGGCATAGTTGCTCTAGCAACATTTCTTTTGCTGCTTTGCATTTGTTGTAATTTGCCAGAAGGAATTTAATTTGAAATCATAATTATGGAGTTGATATTTTATAGCTTTTGCTTCATTTAACGAATGCTGATATTTTATTTAGAAGCAAATTTGTGCTTAGTTACATTTGTAGGTAGCATATAAAGTTGCTCGGAAAAGTTACGTATACGCCATGTGTCACATATTTTTCTACTTTGTATATTTAATATGTTGTGTCTAATTTGTTGTTAAGTGAAAGCACTAATATGTGTCAGTAAAGTCATATGAAATATATTTTCGAATTCCTTTTGAAGTCATTAAATACCGTATTTTCTTTAAAGCTTCAGCCTTAGGCTACACACATAAATCATAAGTAACTACATACGAGTTTCAATTTGACTTTAATAGCTTTAAGTGAATTGTAAATCGTATATAACAACTCAAATATTTTCAGCATATACAGACATATATATGTATGTATATATTCTTATACAAAACTCAACGCTGCTATTCGACAGCCTTTCAATTGTTAACTTTTGACTTTTAATTGGCTTAAAGTGTGCGGCTTTACGCAAATCCAAATTCAACACAAATATTTTATGGCATTCCTTCATTTTTGTTGTATATTTATCACGGCATACGGAGACATAAGCTTATATATATGTATGTTTGTATTTAATATGGCTGCAGAGAATTTTACTAATTGGTGTACTCCCAGTATGAGCAACGGATCTCAACGGAGTTTTCATGTGTTTGGAAGGAGAAAAGTGACTTTTCTTATGCTTAAGAGTTACATCCAGTTCCTTGCTTTAGTTTTTGAAAGAAAATTGTATCTAATTCCACTTGGTTGTATTTTAGTACTAGTCCAAAACTAGTTACAAAGTAATCAGTTCAAAATTCTTAAACATTTTACTACTATTCAAGCGTGGTATTCTACGAAAATTTCAACTTTTGCCACAACAATTAATTCTCTTTGTGTTTTATTTGTTGTAAAGCCACATAAAATGGAATTCTAACCTCATTTTAATAATGTTCTTCAGCTTTGGGCAAATGAAAGTAGCTTAATTGCTTTAGAAAATTAAAGAATTTGAAATATTTCTAAAGAATTTATTTTATTTTCTCTTTACAGGTGAGCGCTCATACATGCAAACAATATACCGTAATTACAAATACACTCAAAAGTTTGTCTATAATAAACTCAAGGGTTCAAATTGAGGTAAGAATTTGTTAAGAAATTGTATTTTGAAATTTAATAATTTTATTTAACAATTTAATTTTTTAATTTAATTTTTTAAATTTAATTAATTTTATTAAATGAAAAATCAATATAATACTCTTACCATATAAAATATTCAGAGGTCTTCCTTACAAAATTCATAATTCCTGACACTTACCATGATATATAAAATTCGTAAGTTCCCATAACACCCGTCGTAATTCATCAACTCTACATTTTTTTCTAATTTTTTTCGGAAATATGCGAATTATTTTCCGCTCAGCTTCCTATTTTTTTCGGTTTTGTGATTATTTTGTGCGCTTGCAATTTGTCACTATTCGTCAGAAACAGTTACATGTCACTTGCTGTGGCAGCATGAAAGGCGCGCGTTCATTCCGATTTGTGTTTTTTAGGTCACACATGTTTCCGAAATTTTTTAGTTTGCAGAACGTATGAGCAGAAATATGTACAGCAGCGCATTGTGTTGAATTACTTTCTAGATTTTTTTGACTGCTGTGTAGTTACATGGCATAGTGTCAAAATTTTTGATTGACGAGGAAATTTCGGTGACATTGTGGCATAGTTTTTTTGCTAAATAAAGAAAGGGTTACTGCGAATAAAATATATTTCTTTAATATGTATTCTTTTTGGCGGGTTTTGAAGATTTTATTTTTTTGTTTTTGGAATTAGACTAAATTTAAATTAGTTTTAGCTGCTTTCTAAAATATATAGCCAGGTAGAGATTAAAAAATGATATTTCGAAAATCAGTTTTGTCATCGACTGTGTCACAAACCTATCGGAACTTGAGATCGCCTCGGTAGATGTAGAAATTTGTTGATAAAATTAGTTTAACGTACCGTTATATTAATCACAATTGATTGAAAGTGTGTTTCCAGAAGCGCTTTAAAGTCCAAACAGTCAAAATCAAATTGAGTGGCTGCTTAAATTGTTATTCTCAAGAACGCTGAGTCCATTAATTAATATTTAAATATTATTGTAACATTCTATATGTATGGAATGAAACGCATCTTA